>JAPDVR010000023.1:35747894-36107894 GCA_026230005.1 Gila orcuttii
TATGATGCACAGCAGCTGGTGCAATTATCGAATGCCAATGTGCATTGGCTTGTTAGTTACACTCGAAGTAGATAGGCTCTCGAGCGAGATCCCCAGTTTCGTCAGTTATTACGTTCGCAGGGATGGCGTTCGCATTCCTGAGTTATTACGTTCGCAAGCTCGCCTTCAGCAGCTGCCTATTAAGGCTAGCTGAAACTGATAGCAAGAGACCACTAGCTTCATAAACCCAGCACCACTAGGGAACGTTACAGGGAGGCCCGGAGAGGCCTACTACCTGATAGCCAACGTAAGTGGGAATTCACCTTCAGAGAGGCCCGTGAGGCCTACTACCTGATAACCACAGTAAGTGGGGTGCTCACCTTCAGGGAGGCCCAGAGAGGCCTACTACCTGATAACCACAGTATGTGGGGTGCTCACCTTCAGAGAGGCCAAGAGAGGCCTACTACCTGATAACCACAGTACGTGGGAACTCACCTTCAGGGAGACCCGGTGAGGCCTGCTACCTTACAACCACAGTATGTGGGGAGCTCACCTTCAGGGAGGCCTGGTGAGGCCTACTACCTGACCGTACTCATTCAAGGAGGCCTGGAGGAGCCTACTACCTGATAATCACAGCATGTGGGAACTCACCTTCAGGGAGGCCTGGTGAGGCCTACTACCTGACACCCAAAATATTTGGGCGCTCACATTCAGGGAGGCCCAGAGCGGCCTACTACCTGACAGCCACAATATTTGGGAGCTCACCTACAGGGAGGCCCAGAGAGGCCTACTACCTGATAGCCAACTTAAGTGGGAATTCGCCTTCAGGGCGGCCGGCTGAGGCCTACTACCTGATAACCATCTTAAGTGGGAATTCACCTTCAGGGAGGCCTGAGTGGCCTACTACCTGATAACCACTGTTAGCTTTGAGCCCTGAGTCCGGGTGATAGCATAAGGTGGCCTGCTAAGGCCAGCCAGCTGGGGACTCGCCTATCAGGGAGGCCTGGTCGGGCCTACTAGCTAATAGCAAGTCATATTCTGCTATAAAGTACACTGTTGGGAACCATACTACACAAGCATAATTTACTAATGGGCTTCCAGTAGCGCTATAAGGTATGTCCCACAATGTTGGGACTCACCTCCGAGGAGGCCTGTTTAAGGCCTACTACCCATCAGTGAGTCAACTGCCCGAACCACCAAGGCCAACCACGTAAAGTGAGCTGGCCTACAGTGCCCTCTAGGGGGCTGTCCAATCAAGGAGGCCTGCTGAGGCCTACTACCTAATGGCGCAGCCTTCGTTGGCATCAAAGTTGTTTACGCAGCGCCTACAGCATCCTGGTGCCTAATCACATTGCCCATGGCAGTGTACTCCGCAAAAAAGCTAGCACCCTTAAAACAAGGGGAGTACAACATACGCCACTCTGCCTCAACGGAGGCCCCATTAGTCAGGGGCCTACCATCTATCCATGGGCGTCAGCTCAGGGCAATGCTCTGGCTTCAGGGGAGCGTACTTCGACCAAAGAAGAAGTGAAGCTTACTTCATACTCGACCCGAGCCATAGTGGTGCGAGGTAGGATAAACAGAACTGGGAGTGAAGTGCTCAGACCTACCCTGTATCACAGGGGGATACTCACACCTCACCCTGAGGTTACCAGGGTCCGGGCCTGCCAGCGGCTCTAGGGGTGACAGAAATTTATCTGTGCCCAACCTAGGGGAGTGGGGCTTGAATGAAAGCCATCCACCTACAACCTAGCGCTCGAGCAGTAGCTCAGCGAGGTGAGTGAAGCCTAAACTGGCGGCCTAAATCCGTAGGCCAGTTCTGCATGGCAGGGTTGGGCAGGAAACCCAGTCTTCTTCGTGAAGCGAAAGACGGCCTAACCCTGCTCAATAAAGACATATATACCACGGAGGCCTGTTTGAGGCCTACCATGTCCTTACAAACCATCCTCTGCACCATGCTGCATTACTCTAGTCACCCCAGAATGCAGAGAAGGGGGCGGGCCTTGGCCTAACGACTCCCATGGGAGGAGGCTGTTTATACAGGGATGCTAGAAACCTACATTCACAAAGTGAAGGTTCAGAGGAAGCAATGCTAAATTTTAGCAGAGCACTCCTATTATCCCTGGCACAGCCTAGGCCAGCTACAGAGGCGGCCCTGGTGAGGGCCAGCCTGCAGGCATAGATCTATCTGAGGGCTCGGAGGAGCCACAGCCTTACTAAAGAATATAGTCTGTATTATTCCATACAAAGGGCTGCATGATCGCTCAGCCTAATGAAAACCCAAACAGAGCTCAAGGGGCGAAATACTCAGGAAGCAGTCAAACGGACCCGTGGGCCGGACATAAGATCTATCTGAAGCTCTAGCGTCAGTCAACACTCTAAGTAAAAAATTCTAAGAGAGAGACCAACTACTCTACCCTGAGGTGGCTAACAGCCCGAAGGCTAACATAGTTATCGTTCTGGCCACCTAATGGGGAACTTCAGGGCCCTAATAATCCAGGAAACTTCTCTTACCTTATTACCTGATGACATAGCAAATGACATGACCCCATAGCTCTATACAGGGAACGAGGTCTGTAGAGAGATACATTTCGGAATTTTAATTCACAAACTTGACTCTTGAAAAGACCAGACAGCTCACCTGCGGCGTGCGGAGTGAAGACTCGCCAGATAGTTCTTTATGAACCTGGGGTCCACCACTTTACATGCCTGAAAGAGGCGTTTCTACTAACCAAGCCTAGGCGGGCCATCGGAACATCGTTCTTATCATAGGCCCAGCGCCAGGCCTGATGTAATGCACGTCTGGGGAGTCAGAAGAGAGGAGAGGGCTGGATTTCTCTTTTTAATGAAGCCCTCCGGGGAGATTATCCATCAGCGACGCTGTATGCGCTTGTGCTGGATAACCTCCCTCAGATCCCTCTTCTAGCGGGAGTCACGCCTTTCCTGCGCCCTGTTCCTCCACAGAGGGGGCGCACGAGAGGCGACACTGGCTCTCTGGCCCTGTCTATGGTCCTCAGACCGTGAAGGGCCAGGCCCTCCCGCCTGCCTGGGCGTGGAACCGGATCTCAGCGGTATGCAGGTTTTTTCCTAAAAGCAGCTGAGCGCGCCTTCGCCTCCCTGAACTTCCCAAGCCCCGCCTCCACGGAGGGGCCAAAGAGTTCAGAGGGCGAAACCGACGAATCGAGGAGAAAGGCCTTCTCTTTCTCCTCAACGTCGGCCAGGTTTAACCAAAGCTGTCTCTCCGTGGCCACCATCGCCGCCATCGACCGACTGATCGTGGCAGCAGTCTGTTTGGTGGCCCGGAGCGCAAAAACCGTGGTTCGGCGCGGCTCAGTAACCGCCTCAGGGGACATCCCTGCCCCCTGGTCGAGATCCTGCAGCAGGTCGGCCTGGTATGCCTGCAGCACCGCCATGGTGTGCAGGGAAGCACCAGCCTGAACTGCTGCCGTGTATGCTCTGCGATTCAAACGCGCTGTTGTCTCTAGCGGTTTGGATGGCAGAAATGGAGCTCTCAGTGTCGACGCCTGCCCAGACATGAGATAGTTCGCAAACGACTCGTCAAATGGGCGGCATCGACACATACCCATGCTCTGCGATCCCCTCAACATCAGCGAAATTAACCCGCTGATGTCAGGGAATACTGGCAGAGAATGGGCTCTTCCATGCCCTCTAGATCTCTGTGTGAAGATCAGGAAGGAATGGATTAGGCTCACCTGAGCTGGTGGTGTATGGCCGGGGAGAAACCGATCGCCGAGCCTACGCGAGCGGTCTCTCCTCTAGTGCGTTGCCATGGCAGCTACAGCCTGTTGGCGGCGCGCTCCACAACATCCACCAGACCTGCATACACGGGGCAGGGTGGCTGAGAGGGTTCAGGATCTACCTGATTATAAACCTCCTCAGCCATCTCCTGCTCGTCCTGAAGAGCAGCAAGAGCACCTGCTTCGCCCTCGTCAGCCGTCGAATCATCTGAGAGGTTTACAGCACTCTCAAGATGATCGACGAGCTCTATCTGGAAGCCCATGATGCAAGTCGCCGCTCTGCCTCGGCACGAGCGGGACCACGAGAACCAGACGTTGAACCCCCTTCACTCGAGAAGAGGGCCAGACGAGAGCGAGCGTTTTACAAACAGACAGTCCCTGAAGACGATGAGATGGTTTGTCATGTGTGCAAGGCGCCCCTTTATACTTCCAGGTCGCACGTTAATCATTCACGCTAATGATTCACGGGCTGTCGCCGGTCAATATGATTGACGTGATTTGATAGTGATTTCAGACACCTGTCACGCCTGAGGCGTTCCCCATAACGTCGTTGACGTATTGTTGAGTTCCCTTCGAAAGGGAACATAAACAAGGTTTTATTAAACTAGAAGGTAGTGGAACAGCGTGTGTAACGCACACACAAACAACAACCGACAAACACAGAGTGAAGAGAGGAACGTAAATACACTGTGATAATGAGGAGATGAGGAACAGGTGTGATGATCAGATGAGTCTCCATGACAACTGATGAGTGGCGGGAAAATCAAACAAGAGAAAACATGTGATGAATGAACACAAACAAAATCCATGAAACCGTGATAACCGTGACAATAGTAATAAATAAATTATTATAATAATACATATCAATATATTATTAATGCAATTGATATAAATATTTGTTTTAAATATATTTTAATTCATACAATAAAACATACATACTTATAGGCTACTATATAACACATAATTTTAGGGTCTAATAGTTGTTATATTAACTTTTTTGAAATGAGTGTAAAATGGCAACTCTTGCCTGAAGGATTTTCCTCAAATCTTCGGATGTTTCCGGCCTGACAATGCCTTGGAGCTGAACTCATCAATTTATGAACATCATAAAAGCAGGGAGGATTTTACAGTGATGGGCACGTCCTTGAGTGCACTTTTCAATATGTAGACGTGTTCCTCTTCAGTTCAGTGACAGACGAGCTACAGTAGATGAGTGATTCGCTATAATACTATCTTTCTTTTTTCTTTTTCCCACACATGACTTAATGAATGATTACGGATTAACTTAAATCCTCTAAACTTTTTTTAAATAATTGATACAACCACTGGCTTGCATGATAATTCCTTTATTTTCAATCATATTTTACAGTATTGCATATTTTATATAATTTGTAATACATATTGCCAACATTAATAAATATAAGAAGTAAAAATTAAACATTTATAAGAGTAAGTAAATTAGTAAGTAATCAACAAGTGTAATCGATCAGTCTCTGTTAACGTACCGGCGCTGGATCTCGTGCCGGAGCTCGTGTCGTGTTCAGTGGAGGAACTTCTAACTTCAGACGGCCAGCGTTTCACTCGTAGCCAAAATATGCGGCGACTTCATAACCTGTCCAAAAAGCCTGCGATAAATAACTCAATCCCTGGGTTGTTATGTCTGACAAGATCTGGGTAACACAAGCAAAATACCCAAAGACTGGGTTGTAATGTCTGACCCAGGAGCTGGTTAACACAAACACTACCAAAACACTGGGTTGTTACGTCTGACCCAGGAGCTGGTAAACACAAACACTTCCCAAACACTGGGTTGTTACGTCTGAACCAGGAGCTGGTTAACACAAACACTACCCCAACACTGGGTTGTTATGTCTGACCCAGGAGCTGGGTAACACAAACACTACCCAAACACTGGGTTGTTACGTCTGACCCAGGAGCTGGTTAACACAAACACTACCCAAACACTGGGTTGTTACGTCTGACCCAGGAGCTGGTAAACACAAACACTACCCAAACACTGGGTTGTTACGTGTGACCCAGGAGCTGGTTTACACAAACACTACCCAAACACTGGGTTGTTACGTCTGACCCAGGTGCTGGTAAACACAAACACTACCCAAACACTGGGTTGTTACGTCTAACCCATGAGCTGGTTAACACAAACACTACCCTAACACTGGTTTGTTACGTCTGACCCAGGAGCTGGTTAACACAAACACTACCCCAAAACTGGGTTGTTACGTCTGACCCAGGAGCTGGTTAACACAAACACTACCCAAACACTGGGTTGTTACGTCTGACCCAGGAGCTGGGTAACACAAACACTACCAAAACACTGGGTTGTTACGTCTGACCCAGGAGCTGGTAAACACAAACACTTCCCAAACACTGGGTTGTTACGTCTGACCCAGGAGCTGGTTAACACAAACACTACCCCAACACTGGGTTGTTATGTCTGACCCAGGAGCTGGGTAACACAAACACTACCCAAACACTGGGTTGTTACGTCTGACCCAGGAGCTGGTTAACACAAACACTACCCAAACACTGGGTTGTTACGTCTGACCCAAGAGCTGGTAAACACAAACACTACCCAAACACTGGGTTGTTACATGTGACCCAGGAGCTGGTTAACACAAACACTACCCAAACACTGGGTTGTTACGTCTGACCCAGGTGCTGGTAAACACAAACACTACCCAAACACTGGGTTGTTACGTCTGACCCATGAGCTGGTTAACACAAACACTACCCTAACACTGGTTTGTTACGTCTGACCCAGGAGCTGGTTAACACAAACACTACCCCAACACTGGGTTGTTACGTCTGACCCAGGAGCTGGGTAACACAAACACTACCCAAACACTGGGTTGTTACATCTGACCCAGGAGCTGGTAAACACAAACACTACCCAAACACTGGGTTGTTACGTCTGACCCAGGAGCTGGTTAACACAAACACTACCCCAACACTGGGTTGTTACGTCTGACCCAGGAGCTGGGTAACACAAACACTACCCAAACACTGGGTTGTTACGTCTGAACCAGGAGCTGGTAAACACAAACACTACCCAAACACTGGGTTGTTACGTCTGACCCAGGAGCTGGTTAACACAAACACTACCCAAACATTGGGTTGTTACGTCTTACCCAGGAGCTGGTAAACACAAACACTACCCAAACACTGGGTTGTTACGTCTGACCCAGGAGCTGGTTAACACAAACACTACCCCAACACTGGGTTGTTACGTCTGACCCAGGAGCTGGTTAACACAAACACTACCCAAACCCTGGTTTGTTACGTCTGTCACGATTAACCACGGAAGCAATTGCAAGTACTCAGTGTTTATTGAAAGATAAATGATAAAGTCCAGAGGCAACAGGCAAGCGACGCAGGGACTCGATGGTCAGTGGTAGAAGGTGCGTGAGGTGAAGAGAGGTGACGATCAACGAAGACGAATCCAGACATCCACAGGAACAGACGGGAACACGGAAGGCAGACTGGAACGAACAGGGGATCAGACACCGGACACCAACAAACAACGATCTGACAATGGAGATGAGAATGGGGTGAGAATATATACACAGGAATGAATAGACTGCAGGTGGTGATGAGTGATTGCTGAATCAGCGCTGATGGGTGGCCACGCCCCTCCAATAAGCACACACACACATACAACAACAGAAACACGAGACGAGAAGAAGACATGGGTTTTACCAACCGTGACAACGTCTGACCCAGGAGCTGGTTAACACAAACACTACTCAAACACTGGGTTGTTACGTCTGACCCAGGAGCTGGTTAACACAAACACTACCCAAACACTGGTTTGTTACGTCTGACCCAGGAGCTGGTTAACACAAACACTACCCAAACACTGGGTTGTTACGTCTGACCCAGGAGCTGGTTAACACAAACACTACCCAAACACTGGGTTGTTACGTCTGACCCAGGAGCTGGTTAACACAAACACTACCCAAACACTGGGTTGTTACGTCTGACCCAGGAGCTGGTAAACACAAACACTACCCAAACACTGGGTTGTTACGTCTGACCCAGGAGCTGGTTAACACAAACACTACCCAAACACTGGTTTGTTACGTCTGACCCAGGAGCTGGTTAACACAAACACTACCCAAACACTGGGTTGTTACGTGTGACCCAGGAGCTGGGTAACACAAACACTGCCCAAACACTGGAAACACAAGGAAACTACCCAATTACTGAAAAAAGTACCCCCAAAAAATGACCCATAAGTCTCAACCCAGAATTTAGGTATAAAAATTAACCCAAGATTTTTTATAGTGTGTATGTCAAAAAAGGTTGAAGTGAAGGTCCATGTCTGTATTCTAGGCACCTGCCACATGAACGCTTGGCCAATCAGTGTGAGTGTATCAGTGGCTGGCGCTCACTCTCAGCTGACAGCACTGACCTTAATCACAGGCACAATGAATGAGCCAACATTTCCACCGAACCCTGCCAAGCATCTGTGGTTAGACGTGTAACGCTCTCTGACAGGCTGTGTGTGTGTGTGTGTGTGTGTGTGTCAGCGCTGAAACTGTCCTCAGACAGCAGGTTTGAGCTTGACCTGCTTTACAGGAGAAGGGTGAAAGTGAGGGGAAAACGTGGACATAAAAGAGGAGACGAGTTTAAGTGGGTCGCCGTGTGACATTTGAGTTGCGTGTAAAAGCATCATGACTGACTGAACCCAAGTTCACATTTTACACTTCACACGCAATTCAATTCACGTGGGTGATTGGGTGTTTATTATGGGGATTGTTTTTTTTTTCTCCTGTCAGTTTTACATTCAATTAGTTTAGCAATTTATTCTCATTCTATAATTTTTTAAATGTGCTTATTTCATGCTTTTTGATTTTCTGTTTCAGGATAAACTGAGGAGGAAATTCACTGAGAGAGAAAAAATCACACCTTCTTAAAATGTTATTTATTTGCACACGGTCCACTAAAATAATTATGCAAATGAGGTAACATTGCATTTGTGATGAATTCAAAAATGTGTGCTTCTCTGCTTTTTAGTCATATAACATTCTGCTATTATTACCTGTTTTTCCAGAATTAAAATATTTTAAATACAATTATTTTTTAATTATTTTAAACTTTTTCCCCTACAATATTTTAAACTAAAACCTTAAACTTATTTATTATAATTTTTAACAATAGCCACGTTTCCACTGCTGGGCCAGGGCCGAGCCGTGCTAGAGCGTGCCAGGGCCAGTCGCGTTTCCACTGTCACTTCCGGTGCTTGAGCGGAGCTTACTCTGGGCTAACGGCCAGCATTTCTGGCCCGTCGAATACCTTAGGCCAAAGCGAGCCAGCTCGGGCTAGAGGCGTGGTCAAGATAAAAGGCGTAGTTTATCGGTGTTAGGGAAAGTTATGGTCTGCGGCAAGATGCACATTTCACTTTTTTTATATAGCGCAAAATAATCGCTGCTCGAAATGGGGAATCGCCTGTAACGTTACTGCCTGTCGAAGATACCAAAGCTCTTCTGAGCATTTGGGCAGAAGAAAGGGTACAACGTCAATTTGACGGCGTGTGCAGAAACGAGGACGTTATAAAATACATCGTTGCTGAAGCTAAGCATTCAGCTAACAAAGCTTTAAGTTCGGGAAAAAATTAAAAAGTTGCGGACGCAGTACGAGGCAATTAAAACGCACAATGGACAAAGCGAAGCCGAGAGAAGGAACTTTCCATGGTTCGACTTAATGGACAGTGTGCTGTTAGTGGCGAGACAAGTCGGGCAGCCACGGCCGGTGAGTTAATATACATGCTATCTTCCTAACTAAAAAAAATTATAAATTCATAATACCCGCTGAAATGGGTTGGGTTGCATGACGTTTGATCCAGAAAGGCGTGTTAAGGGCAGGGTTTAGGGCAGCGCTGCGGGGCTACTGGCCCGGCAGTGGAAACGCAAGCCCGGTGCTTGAGGCCACTGGCCCGGCTCGGCTCGCTGTTAGCCCTGGCCCGGCCCTGGCCCGACAGTGGAAACGCGGATTTTGTATAGCATTTACCAGTCCAATCTTAAGTTTTGTTAAATTTGTAAATTAATTAATTAATTTAAATTCAAAATTAATGTTATTAAATATTTTTGTACATTGAAATCATTTATATATAATGCATATATATATATATATATATATATATATATATACAGGATACGTATATATACTCTATATATACTCTTTTTATACTTAAAAAGAGTATATATATATATAAAATAACATATTAATAACATATTAATGTATTATAATTCCATAATGCAAGCTGTAATAGCAACAGGGAAATAGCACTGAATTTTGTGAATAAGGTGCAATGAGAAATTATTTAATTTAAATCGCACACAGCATTATTTTAACACATTTTGCAGTTGTTTTAACTGGATGGAGGTGGTTAGTGACTGTGCAAAAGTGCCACTACTGTTCAGTGAATTCATCCTTCACTTGCATCTTAACTAGTCACAACAAACATCACCTACAAACACGAGAAGCCATCAGTTCTTTTTCTATTTAGCATGACAGATTCAAAACAGATTTATGAAGAACTGCAGCTGAACAGTAAAAGTCACCCATACTTTTATCATAAGTTTAGCTGAGCGCTGAAGCCATGGGTGACTGAACTCCTCTGTGAGTAAACAGCTAAAGGGGACTTTCAGTGCCGTCAGAAGGATTACTGAAGGTAACCTGAATAAATCAAATCTTAAGAGAAAATGGCAGGAACAAACTCCCACCATCGCACCATTGTCACTTTTCTTTTTCAAGCAAACCACACACACACACACACACACACAGACACACACACACACAGACACACACACACACACACACACACACACACACACACACACACACACACACACACACACACACACACACACACACACTTACTTCATCTTCATGTAGGTCCTTCCCTCCCTTGTGTAGTTAAATGACCTGTTTCACTGTGTTTTGTATGAGAGTATGGAAATGCCAGAGGACTCCCTCAAATAAAAGGTCATCCGTGATCCATCATCCTGTCCCGGATTCTAATGCTTCATGTATCTGGAGGAGTTTTTGTTTAAAAAGAGTAATAAGGTATCCGGGGATCTAATGACAAACTTTATTATAGTGAGGACTGGGATCTATTATGTGTATTAGAGCAGAATATGAATCAGAGTGCATGTGACAGAGTTTCGGAGATAACTCAATCCCAGACATTTTCCTGGAGGATTTTTTCTTGGTTTGTTTGTAATTCTCATTAAATCTTCACCTGCGCTTCAGACTCATGTTTCGGTGTCTTAACCAGGTGCAATGCGACCATTTGCAATTTTTGTGTCATACAATTTGTGTGGTGTCGAAACGCTGTGGGAACACTATACCCACGACGCCATGATAACCAACGCCTGTCTGTGTGAAATCATAGCGCACACTAAGATACAAGCACCCTAGACCCCGGAGTGGAGCCTAGATCCAAGTTATAAAACCTCACAAATATGTGCGGTGAGGACAATCCTGCCGCATCATAAATGTCATGAAGGGAGACACCCGACAATAAAGCTTTAGAGGCTGACATACTCCTGGTAGAATGGGCCCGAACACCCAAAGGTGAAGGCTGACCAGCCGCTTCATAAGCAAGTGAGATCGAGCCTCAAACACCCACTTGCTCATCCTCTGCTTGGATGCAGGAGACCCTTTTCTAGGTGACCCGAAACAGACAAAGAGTTGATCCGATTTAGGCACGAAGGAGCAACCGACAAATCTTGCAAATCTCCAATTCTCTTGATAGAAGAAATAGCAAGGAGAAATAACGTTTTTAGTGTGAGGAACTTTTCTGAAACCTCTTCAATGGGCTCGAAGGGAGCCAGAGTCCAATCTTCAAGTACAACGGCCAGATCCCAAGCCGGAGCTCTAGTGTGCAGCGCAGGAAACGAGTAATGAAAGGATCTCTACCCAATGATGCACCACCCAGAGGAGTGTGGTAAGCAGATATAGCTGCCACATACACCTTTAAGGTGGAGGGAGATAATCCAGCAGAGAAGCGTTCTTGCAGTTAATCAAATACTGAACCAACAGGGCAGCTGACAAGATCCAATTGACGTTCTCTGCACCAAGAAGAGAATAGTCTCCACCAGTGGTTCTCAACTCCAGTCCTCGGGACCCGCTGCTCTGCACATTTTGTATGTCTCTCTTATCTGACACACTCAGTTCAGATCATAGAGTCTCTCCTAACGAGCTGATGATCTGAATCAGGTGTGTTAAATAAGGAGACATACAAAATGTGCAGAGCAGTGGGTCCCGAGGACTGGAGTTGAGAACCACTGGTCTCCACTTCAGTGCACAGTCTTCTCCAGCTCTGGACTGGTGTATGGTCTCCACGACCTCGGTCGAGAGACCCGATTCTATGAGCTGGTCCCCCTCAGGGGCCAAGTCCACAGTTTCCACAACTCCGGGCGAGGGTGATAAATCGTGCCCCCTGCTTGGGACAGCAGGTTCCTCCTGACCGGAATCTCCATAGGAGAGCCGTCTAGAAGGGACACCAGGTCCGAGAACCAACCTCGGGCCGGCCAGTACGGGGCCACTAATAACAGACGGGCCCCTTCCCGGCGAACCCTCTCCAGAACTCCCGGGAGCAAAGATATTGGGGGAAAGGCGAACAGTATAGCCTCTGCCATTCCTGTACCATAGCATCCAGCCCCAGTGGAGCTGAATGCGTGAGGGAGAACCACATGGGACAGTGAAATGTCTCTGAAGATGCAAATAGGTAGACTTGTGCTTGACCGAATTTCACCTCGGGGTGAAGTCTCCATTCCCCGGGCCTCAGCCCCTGCCTCGACAGGATATCCACTCCCTGGTTTTGATGCCCCGGAATATATACAGCCCTGAGAGACAGTAATTTCAACCAGTCGTCGATGTAATTCAACACACGGAGAAACGGGCACCGTGTGATGAGGTGAAAACCGTTTCTCCCCGGAGAGAACTGCCTTCAGAAGTCTGATAGGCTTGGCGTCAGGACTTGTTCTTTGTTGAAACCTTCTTGGAGATAATGACAGTCCTCAGATCTTATCTATCTTTAGATGGCTTCGACTGCGACCGCCACCCAGACCCCCCTGAATGTGGAGGAGCCCGAGTGGCGACGCTTTGCTTTTGCAAATGCAAAATGATCACATTAATCTGGATTAAGGCTCATCCCAGTGAACAGGGAACGTTCTGGAAAGGTTCTCTCAAAGTTATGAACAAACGTTCTTCCAGTAACATTAATAGAAAACTTATTTAAAGTTATCTGATTGTTTAAATGTTCATAGAGTGTTTCTCTTTCAGGAAAGGGTTTCGTTGGATGTCCATGTAACATTTTTTAAATGTTGCAACTTGTTTCAGAATGTTTAGAGAACACTGAAAAGTAACGTTCCGAATATTTAGAAACAAGGCCAGATTTTGCTGCTATCCATAAATAGATGAAGATCAATATATAATGTAAATAATGTATGTTTGCATGTGTGTGTAATAATAATTCTCATAAATCATTTGAGATTATAATAATAAGTCATTTTGTTAAGGATGGAATTTAACTAGGACACAGTTACCTTTTTTACCCTTATATATTTTGATTTATTTAACTTTTTTTTTTTGTAAAAAGGGGAAAATCTGCAGTACAATTTATATTTAAAACACATTAGGTAATTGTACATGTTTGTATGTGTAAAGACACTGTGATTGTATTGAGCACTATAGTTTGTAAACTGAAATATACTGTATGATTGCACTCATATAAATTATCAAAATAAACATAAAAAAGCAAAAAAGAAAAGTAATGTTCCCATAATGTTTAAAGAATGATAAAATGGAATTTTCCTTAACATTCACATAACAAATAAATAAATACATACATTTTGAAACGTTAAAAAATGTTCAGAGAACATTCAGAAATAACTAAATGGGAACATTATCAAAAAGTTCTTATAACATATTTTTTATAGTGTTTTTGCTGCTGCGACTGGTTAGAACAAACGTGGATGAGAGGTTTTATAATTTATTGCTTTGTCACATCACACCTGGAAAAGAAATACTGTTAGGAAAAACTTGGAAAACCCCCTTGAACTCAGTCAATGTTCCTTGTAACTGACTTCCAAGTTTCTTACCAGCCTTATCAACTTTAAGCCTAGATTTGAACGTTTCTACAGATACACATTCACATGATGCTCTGGATCTATAAAGTCGTGTTTCGTCGACCGGTTTGCTGATGCTGGAAGTCTCTCGGGTTTCTGTGGCAATGGAAAGTGACCGAGAGCTCATTTGCATCAGCGCCGCGCCACGTCCTATTAAGCTTTACAATGCAAGTCCAAAGGAAGCAATATTATCTTTTGGGTTTGCCTTTAATCCTATTCCTCAGTAGGGCTCGACGTCCTTGCAATCAGCTCTCTCACCTCAATCTAAACCAAACAAAAGAGCTCCAATGATTCGTCATCTAAATGGGGATTTGATTCCTGTGGGGAAAGCGCCAACACAATAAAAAGTCACAGGGTTAATGACACCCCTGAATAACTTTTAAGAGCAAAAGTGTTTGATACAACACCTCCGGAGCAGCAAAACCACAGTCGATGCATTAGCAGCATAATAGCATGAGTCATTAAAAAAGAATTAAGCCAACCAAAATTAGAGCGCATTGTCATGCAAAAATGCCAGAACCTATTGTTCCCAGACAAAACATGTGTTTAATCTAATTAAAGCAAACTCTAGCTTGTTTGCATGTTGTGGCCGTCCTTAAATGAGACAAAGAGAAGCACGAGGAGATCACGAAGGGTGAATTTCCCTCTCTTCCTATTATCACTGGCTTGAATAGGTACAGATGCATAGGCTTTCTGCATACGACACGCACCCTTGGGTTTCTCCATGTGCAAATCAATACTTTCCCAAAAGAAAGCTCGCTGGAAACAAATGCGGTTATCTCCAGCTAGAATATCAAGTGTTTCAGGGGGATGTGTGCTACTATGTAAAGTCATTCTTCTCGAGAGGGCTTTCAAATAAGAGAGAATCCAGTTAGGAGGAGAAATGAAATTGAAACTGCGGCCAGTAATCAAATCGCACCAAACTTTGCCATTTGAAAAGCAGGGGACATCAATATGAGTGCGGGACGCGGGTTTGTTCTGTAGTCCGACAGAAAAGGTGTTTGTTATTCAGTCCTGCAGAACATACAGCAGAATGTGATGTTTTCCTAAATATACACCGACTGAAGATTGAAAACAGTTCAGACTGGCAAAGTTGATGGCTTCAACTATTAAAAATGAGTATAATTTAGAGAAACGTGTAATGAGCACAGCGGGAACGGGACAAAGCCATTTTATTCTAGCTTTCGTTCCACCGTTACAATTGGACATAATTATGGCTGTTTTTCAAGTGAATGTCTGGTGGCTCTTTAGATATTCGTCATGCAGGTCTCTGCTCATGTACATAATAGTTTTTATTGTTTGAAAATGTTAGTAGTTTTTATTTAAATTTAATCATTTAGCAGACACTTTTATGTGCGTGACTTACAAGTGAGCAATGCAACAAGCAATTCATCATAAAGTGGCAGATAATACAAAGACATCGTTTAGAAAAGTACAAGCTAGAACAGGGTTTGAGGAATAGTGAAAGCAAGTGAAAGAGTGCCTGATGATTTGAAATCAGTTTTCGCAATTCGCATATCTTCATTATTCTCTTTTAAAAACACACTTCGTAAATCTTTGTTTTATACACAGCTTGAAAAAATCTGGAAAAAGTGTTTCCTCAAGCGGATTGATCAGAAAATGCAACAGGTGAACTGTGATTGGTTGTTTTACATGTCAATCAAAACACTGCCTTTATGATTGATTGATTCGATTTGACAAAAACACAGTGTCAAATGTCAGGGAGACTTATTTGTTGATTTTATAAACTAATTTTTATTATTAAATTTTTATATTACAGTTAAAAAGTTTTTTTTTCCTCAAAATTAGTATTTAATAATAGTTTTTGTTAACTTTGTTTTAATGATTCCTTGACTTCACAGATATTTCATTTGAGTGTTGAGTCCACATATCAAATACTGTATTAAATTAACATAAAAGTCAACACAAAAAACATTTCCCATTACTAAGTGAAGAGTAGTTGAAGGGAAATGTCCTCTTGAGTGATAATCATATCAAAAGCCTTCAGCAATCCTCCAGTCATTCATATTAGCAGCGAGTTTGTCTAGCAAACCCTGTGTTTTCTCAGTATGCTCCTCACACACTGTCCTGTTTGCTCATCAGCGTTAAAGTGGAGACATTAGGTATTACTAAGGACTGTGATAAGTTTGCTTTTGGCTAATTGGATTTTTGAAGTATGCATTGTTTGCACAATCAGCCTTAATGCTGCAATAATTCAGTGCAGAAAGGCAGGTTTGCAATTACGCTTTATGACCAGAAGAGCTTTTTTCAAGCTACACCGTCTCATTTGCAACAATTGTAACACAAATGAACAAGAAGTTCTAATATCATCACACCTGCAAAGATGTACAGCATCTTTAAATTACCTGGGTAATACTTTCTATGAAGACCATGATTATAATGAATAAGCACTCCAATTATACTTATTTATAAGTAAGTATTACTATTTTATAAATATATTTATAAAGACTCATTAAGACCTATACTGCATTATAAGAACAGTTATAGTTATGTCTCTGGATATAAATCAGTGTATAATGTGAGCATGCACATTGAAAAAGCAAATGCATGACTTATAAGTAATTGTAAAAATAATATGAATTTATCTGTTCTTAAAATGCAGTATAGGTCTTAAAGGGCACCTATTATGGCCCTTTTTACAAGATGTAATATTGGTCTTGGGTGTCCCCAGAATGTATTTGTGAAGTTTCAGCACAAAATACCCCCCAGTTAATTTATTATAACCATTTTAATGTGTCATTTTTGGGGCCTGTTTTGAAACAAGCTGTTTTGAGGCAGACGACCTTAAATGCAAATGAGCTGCTAATCCCCACCCTGCCGCTGGATGTGGGCGTAACTTGCATAACTATGGCAATTAACAGTCGGTAGAACCATAATGGCTGAGAGTGATAGACCCGCAATTGTGTATGGCATTCGGCCATACATGTTTGAACCAGAGTCCGACCCAGATGACGGAGAGACTCCGGCTGAAGAAACACGATCGAGAATGGACCAGGATGTCTCGGAATGGTTATTTGATACATTTATGAACTCATTGCGTTGTCATCGCTGTGCAACACACACACAGACACACACAAACTGTGATAACGTTGACGAAAATGTTTGAAAACACCTCAGAAATCATAAAATACACTTACTTCTTCAGGAATTGTCGTTGGATCGCGAACACTAGGCAACGATCCACCCTTGAGGATTAATTTTGTAGCAAGACCTGCTTTGAATTGACCGCCGTTCAAAAAACAGTCACTCTCAAAATGATTTGAGCAAACATAAACGTACTTCGGGAGTGTAAGAGGCGCATTTCCTTCATAAATAAAATCCACCCACTGCGTTTTCAGTGGCTCTGATGTCGGAAGCAAGTGCAAACAACTATGTGAAGTATTACAGCCCACAACAAAACACTTATTTTTCTTAGAAGGCATTTTCTATAAGGCAGCACAAATCTTCAGAACAGCGGTCCGGCTGTCGTTGAAACAACAATGGAGGATCAGATCACCGAGGGAGGGGTCTGCCTCAACCACACTGTCAATCAAACCCCTTTCCCATGTTCTACGTCATAAAAAGCTGAATCTTAGAACAGCTCATTCTGAGAGAGTGCATATGAATTATTGAGATTGTAAAAAAAAACACTGGGTGAATTTTTATCATTCTAGGGTGGTTTTGCTCACACACTGCCAACACACATTTATGTTCAAACAGCATGTAAAAGTGAATTTTGCATAATAGGTGCCCTTTAATGAGTCTTTATAAATATATTTATAGAATAGTAATAGTTATGCATAAGTATAAACGGGGCTATAATTCATTATAAACATGGTCTTCATAGAAAGTGTTACCATTAGCTGTTTTGCTGTTCAGTGTATTCTGAACATCACGAATAGCCTAAAGCTGTCTTTTCTCAGCTTCGTGACTTATGAAGCACAGACGTCTTAAATTCAGCAACTTGCAGTAATTATGAGCTACTTGTTACAAGGATGTTCATACGTTCCCATTGGAGTGAGTCAGTGGGGAAAGACGAACTTTTTAGAGTCCAGAGCATCTCAAGAATTATGCTAATCAAGCGAGCTTACAGAACATACAGAATACAAATCCCAGTTCCCTTTCGTTGTCACTCCGAGTTACGTCGGATGACGACGAATGGGGTTTCGCTTAGAAAGCCTATCAGCTTCGAGTATTACAAAACGAGCCTATGGCAAATAAATGCCATGGGTCTGCGGAATTTGCATGACGTAACTCCGCCCCACCTCGTGGGTATAAAAGGAGGAAGTCCGCAACAGCAGTTTATGTTTTCGCTTCGGAGCCAAGTGTATTCTTCTCTCCACAAGCCATCTCTGAATTGTCAGCTTTACAAACGAGTACCTCGAGTGTTGGTGTGACGGCGATCTACGGCGAGCGCGTGCTTCCTGCTGATCTGTTGCAGTGGTCTGCCAGTCGGTGCGTGTCTCCCCGGGTGCTTCAACACTTGAGTTTTCTCTCACTAAAAGAGCTTGCACGCGGCACGTCTTTTTAAAGACGGCTCGCCCGTGCATTTCAAAAAAAAAAAAAATGAATGGTGCGGCAGCTTGGTATCGGACTCTGATGGGCACGAGCGTTGTCTAGTATGTTTGGGCTTGATCATGCTAGAGCAGCGCTCGTGGATGACTCATGTTTTCTCCATGGAAACATGATCATCGCGTCATTAAGGTCGAGACTCGGTGAACTCACATGATTGAGAGTCCCCTCATCCACCCCCCGATCTTCGGCTGGTGGCCTGGGTGACCTGAGGGTTTCGGTCTGGAACAAGGCGCCGACCCCAGCCCCCCTCTTCAATGACGGTGCCCGCTAGTGAACAGGTGATTCCCACGGGTCTACCCTCTGGTGGCCCGTGTGTTTCATTTGAAGCTACAGAGGATGATATTATGTTTGTAGCAGCTTCACTAGGTGGGTTTGATTTTCCTGGAAGTGACGACTCGTCGAGTCTGATCCGGAGATGACGGCCATGCTTTCCCGGGACGATTGGTTTTTGGGTGAGGCCGCCGACCCTCGTCCACGGCAAACCCCAATACCGTTCTTCCCGGACGTGCATGATGAGATCAGGGGCCATTCGCTGATCTCATCCGCCTTTCCTCCCCTCGATGGGGCCGCTGCCCGTGGGTACACTGGGGTTCCCCCGGCTGAACGCTCTGTTGCAATGCTATGTTTCCTCAGAGTGCTTCTTCTCGGCGCAATCCTAAGCACCCGTCCGTGGCCTGTAGTTTTTCGTCTACGCTTGTGGCGAGATCCTATAGCGCCACGGGACTGGCGGCCGCCTCACTGCGTGCCATGGTCATTCTGCTGGTCTACCTGACCCAGATGCTCATGGACCTGCACGAGGGCGGGACTGACCCAGGGCTCTTCACTGAGCTGCGCGCCGCCACTAACCTTGCTCTCCGAGCGACGAAAGTGGCCGTACGCTCCCTGGGTCGGGTGATGCTCACCATTCGCTGGCCGTACCTGTTTGATGTGCTGGATGTCGCGCGGACCCGTCTGTCCGACATTCCCACATCCCAGGTCGGCCTCTTCGACGGTGCGGTTGAGGGCTGGCCCAACAGCTCTCAGCCGTCCATGAGCAGACTGACGTTGATTCTGTCCCGACGGCCCCGCCGTCCGCTCAGATCCCTCGGTCTGCCCACCGCCAAGGGCGCCCTCCCGCGGCTCCCACCCTGCCCGTTCACCCGGGCCGGCTCTGGGGGCCGCGGGCGGACGCCACAGCCCTCTCTAGCCCCGCCCCCACTACACGCCGGGTTAAGCGGCGCTCTTGAGAGGGGCTCCTTAGAGATGGGACTCAGTTATTTCCAGGAGTTGGGAGCAGGACCACTCCTTTCCCCGGTGGAGGGCTGGGGAAGAATCCTTATTCGCAAAGAACTGACTCTCCCGTCTCTGAGCACACAGAGTTCTCGGACGACACAGAATACCGCCCTCTAGCCGTGCTCTCCTCGTCCCCCTCTGTCCCAGAGGTCGTTGACACGGCGTGCCGTCCACGGACCGCTTCGCCCCTGTCCCCCTCTGTCGCCAGACCCCTGGCAGAGCAGGCCCCCGCGGGACGACCAGCCTGGTCCTCCCCTGGCCCCCTCTGCCAGGGCGCGGTTGCTAACTGTGCCCCCACACCGGGCCGCTATGCCGTCCACGTCTGGGCCAGTTACTCCGCTTCGCTGCCCCTCCGGGGGGACGCCTGTCGTCGCGTGATCCCGCCGGTTCAGTTCCTGGGAGCCTGGCTAGAGCTTCCCCGTCTGTCCCGCTGGATCGCGCGCTCCGTCAGGCTCGGCTTGCGATTCAGTTTGCACGGTCTCCTCCCCGCTTCAGGGGAGTCCGCTCCTCTTTGGTCGGTGGCAATGCCCCCGTCATGAGAGCAGAGATTGCCACCCTGCTGGCGAAGGGTGCAATCGAGACTGTCCCTCCAGCCGAGATGAGGTCCGGATTCTACAGCCCCTACTTCATTGTCCCCAAGAAAACCGGTGGGTTACGGCCAATCCTGGACTTGCGCGTGCTGAACCGCTCCCTTCACAGGCTGCCGTTCAAGATGCTCACAGCCAAACGCGTTCTCGAATGCGTGCGGCCCCAGGATTGGTTTGCAGCGATCGACCTGAAGGACCCCTACTTTCATGTCTCCATTCTTCCTCGACACAGACCGTTCCTATGGTTTGCTTTCGAGGGGCAGGCATACCAGTACGCGGTTCTCCCTTTCGGGCTAGCCCTGTCTCCTCGCACCTTCACGAAGGTCGTCGAGGCTGCCCTTGTTCCCCTTCGGGAACACGGGGTTCGCATCCTGAGTTATATCGACGACTGGTTGATCCTAGCTCACTCTCGAGATCAGGTTTGCGAACACAGGGACCTAGTGCTCCGGCACCTAGCTCGTCTGGGCCTTCGGGTCAACTGGGAGAAGAGCAAACTTTGCCCCGTGCAGAGGATCTCTTTTCTCGGTATGGACATCGACTCGGTCGCCATGTCCGCGCAGCTTACGAGCGAGCGCGCGCAGTCACTGCTGACTTGCCTGAGACATCTCAAGAGCAAGAGTGCGGTTCCACTGAAACATTTTCAGAGGCTCCTGGGGCATATGGCATCTGCAGCCGCGGTCACGCCGCTCGGATTGCTTCATATGAGACCGCTTCAGCTTTGGCTTCGCGACCGAGTCCCGAGGTGGGCATGGCAACAAGGCACGCTCCGAGTACCAGTTACTCCGACCTGCCGTCAGTTCCTCACCCCGCGGTCGAACTTCAGTTTTCTCAGGGTGGGTGTCCCCCTGGAACGAGCTTCCCGGCATGTTGTGGTCTCCACAGATGCCTCCACCACGGGCTGGGGCACCATGTGCAATGGACATGCTGCTGTGGGCTCCTGGACAGGACCCCAGCGGCTATGGCATGTCAATTGCCTCGAGTTGTTGGCAGTACGCCTTGCCCTGCACCGCTTCCGGGCGTTGCTCAGGGGTCAACACGTACTAGTCCGCTCAGACAATACCGCTACTGTAGCGTACATCAACCATCAAGGTGGTCTACGCTCCCGCCGTATGTCACAACTCGCCCGCCACCTCCTCCTATGGAGTCAGAAGCATCTGAGGTCGCTTCGAGCCATTTTCATTCCCGGAGCCCTGAACTGTGCAGCCGACGAGCTCTCACGGCTTCAGCCCTCCCTGGAGAATGGCGACTCCATCCCCAGTCGGTTCAGCTAATTTGGGACCAGTTCGGGGACGCACAGATAGATCTGTTTGCCTCTCACGACTCGACCCATTGCGCCCTGTATTTTTCCCTGACCGAGGGCACGCTCGGCACGGATGCACTGGCGCACAGCTGGCCGCCGGGCCGCAAATATGCGTTTCCCCCAGTGAGCCTTCTTGCGCAGACCTTGCGCAAGGTCAGGGAGGACGAGGAGCAGGTCATTTTGGTCGCGCCGTATTGGCCCGGCCGGACCTGGTTCTCCGAACTTGCACTCCTCGCGACAGCACCTCCCTGGCCCATTCCTCTGATGAAGGACCTTCTTTCTCAGGGACGGGGCACCCTGTGGCACCCTCGCCCCGATCTCTGGAGCCTCCACGTGTGGCTCCTGGACGGCTCGAGGTAGGTTTGAGTACCCTTCCACCAGCGGTGGCGGCTACCATCACTTCCGCTAGAGCGTCGTCCACGAGACACGTCTATGCGTTGAAGTGGAACCTCTTCGTCGACTGGTGCTCTTCTCACCGAGAAGACCCTCGGAGATGCTCGATCAGCGTTGTGCTTTTACTTCCTTCAGCAAGGGTTGGAGCGAAGGCTGTCTCCCTCCACCCTTAAGGTCTATGTTGCCGCCATTGCCGCACATCATGACCCCGTCGAAGGTAAGTCGGTAGGGAAGCACGACCTGGTCATCAGGTTCCTGAGAGGAGCGAGGAGACTAAATCCTCCTCGTCCTCCTCTCGTTCCCTCTTGGGACCTCTCAGTGGTTCTAACTGCCCTGAAGAGTGCTCCCTTTGAGCCCCTGCAATCAGTTGAGCTTAAGTTCCTGTCAATGAAGACAGCGCTCCTGGTTGCACTGGCCTCCATCAAGAAGGTAGGGGACCTGCACGCATTCTCGGTCGACGAAGCGTGCCTGGAATTCGGGCCGGCCTTCTCTCACGTGATCCTGAGACCCCGGCCCGGATACGTGCCCAAGGTTCCTACCACTCCCTTTCGGGACCAGGTGGTGAACCTGCAAGCGCTGCCCCCGGAGGAGGCAGACCCAGCCTTGGCACTGCTTTGTCCAGTACGCGCTCTTCGCGCCTATGTAGACAGGACGCAGTGTTCAGGACCTCAGACCAGCTCTTTGTCTGTTATGGTGGGAAGCTGAAGGGAAAGGCTCTCTCCAAGCAAAGTTTGTCTCACTGGATGTGGACGCCATTGCTTTGGCATACCAGCAGCAAGGCCGACCGTGCCCCCTTGGTGTGACGGCCCACTCCACCCGGAGTGTGGCATCCTCTTGGGCTCTAGCGCATGGCGCCTCGCTAACAGACATCTGCAGAGCTGCAGGCTGGGCGACACCTAACACATTCGCCAGATTCTATAATCTCCGAGTGGAGCCAGTGTCCTTCCATGTACTCGCTTCAACTAGCTAGTACCGGACCCGCTCAGGTGTCTTCGCTTGCTCGCCATTCCACTCCACGGACTGGATACGTGCGATATTCTCCTCAGGTGAGCTTCCCGAAAGCCCTGAGTTCCTCCAGCACTCCTGACGTCGGCGCCAGTGTCTCTTGCCTGCGCGTCGGCTAGGTGCCTCCCGTGTGCATGGTCCCTCCCCTGAGCGACCCCCACATGTGTATTTCCACTGTAAGCCTCTCTGAGCATGTGTCTTTCCCTTGGCAAGCCACCTTGCCACCCCTGGGGTTGAAATATTCCACCTGCGGCTGGACACCCCAGTGTTCTCCATATGTTTCCTTCGGGTCATATGTGTATTCTCTAAGTCCCCCCCCCCCCCCCTCTGGGTTGGCATTAATTGCATACTTCCCCTAGCTTGGGATATGCTTCCCAGTGTACCTTGGTATTCCTGTGTTAAATTGAGTCCTTCGTCCTTCTATGTCAGGGACCTCGATTTACGCAGGGCACTGGAAGACAGCTGAGAAGGTGGCGTGATTAGACTGGTAACCCCATTCGTCGTCATCCGACGTAACTCGGAGTGACAACGAAAGGGAACGTCTCGGTTACGTATGTAACCCTCGTTCCCTGAGTAGGGAACGGAGACGTTACGTCTGCCTGCCACTTTCCGCTGTACCGCGGGGATCGCCTGAGCTCAGTCTTGGCTCCTCAGCGAAGAAACATAAACTGCTGTTGCGGACTTCCTCCTTTTATACCCACGAGGTGGGGCGGAGTTACGTCATGCAAATTCCGCAGACCCATGGCATTTCTTTGCCATAGGCTCGTTTTGTAATACTCGAAGCTGATAGGCTTTCTAAGCGAAACCCCATTCGTCGTCATCCGACGTAACGTCTCCGTTCCCTACTCAGGGAACGAGGGTTACATACGTAACCGAGACGTTTCTGGGTCTGATTGCATCAGTCGGATCGAGTGTGAGAGTCGTGCATGACAGCTACTGGATGCAACAGTAAACTGATTTATTTTACCGTTTTAGCATGGAACTGATATAAATAAATTAATTTCAAACAGATTTGATTAGATATATCCACTGAACTTTCATGCATTCATCTTTATGAACTAAAACACTGTGGCTGCAACACATTCAGGTGTTTCTAAACCGAGCGATTTTAAAAGATGAGAATCAAAGCATGCGCATTCAGACTGAATACGCCACCTCCGATTTATTCAGCCACAAGGATTTTGAATGCAACTTAAATGATTAGTTCACTTCAGAATTAAAATATCCTGATAATTTACTCTCCCCCAAGTCATCCAAGATGTTCATGTCTTTCTTTCTTCAGTGGAAAAGAAATGAAGGTTTTTGAGGAAAACACCCCAGGATTTTCTCCATATAGTGACTTCAATGGAGTCCAATGGGTCGAAGGTCCAAATGTGAGTTTCAGTGCAGCTTCAAAGTCTCGACACGATCCAGCCGAGGAATAAGAGTCTGATCTAGACAAACCAGCGCACATTTTATATTAAAAACATTTGGTAATTAAAATAAGGCTAAAATAAAATAATTACTATTAAGTAATTACAATAAATAGCCAATAATTACATGCAACTAACGCGAAACCACACCCATACACTACTTAAATGTATAATTAAACTGTAACACGGATACCTTAAAACTGTAATGTTTAAGATCCAAGGATGACGAAGGTAGGTTATAATCAAAGTTCAGATATTGTCTGTTGATAAAATCAGTTTAATATGTATTTTTTTCCACTCTATTGTCAAGATGTTTTTGACTTGTTGGACTGTGAGCTTCCCAACAACTGTAATGGATCCACTGAAGGCAAGTGTTGATGAGAACCCAAGTGCGGTTTATTTACAAGATCTAAGATGAAACAAAAACATGGCGTGGCATGGAAAAACTCAAAATGAAGACATAAACATGAACTTACACAACAAAGGTTTACAGGTAACACAAAACTTGACCAAGACACATGGCAAACATGAGGGCTTAAATACACAGACTAATGACAAGACAAGGGACACCTGTGAACAATGAACAGACGATTAACCAATGACAAGACACATGGCAGGATCACATGACAAACAGGGAATCACATGACAGACATGGAACATGACATGAACAAACCAAAACGTGACAGACAAGACCAAATCGTGACAACAAAATTGAATACTTTAATTTTCATTCAAAATCAGAGAAAGTGTAATTAAAGGTCTAATTCCTTTCTCATCAGGGCTGGTAAAAATCAAAGTATCATATACTTATCAGATGTTGAAACTTTGAGAAAGCTATTCTTGAATACTACGTTTAATAATAATTTCCAGTACGTTTGATTGACTTTTAGTGTAAATAAAAGGGCAAAATTTAGAGTAAAAAAAGGTCAACCAAAGTCATTAACTGAACCTTGTAGTTTCTAGAGTAATTACTGCAGCTTTCAACACATACTGAGTATATTTAGATAATTAGTCATTTACAGACCTCACGCTGTGAACTTCAGACAATGTCTTTTCATAGAAACTCGAAAGAGTTGATATTTTTGTCGCTGCAATTTAAACCCGACGAAGTTAACATCATAAGTTATACCAAGTGTTAATTGCTTTAGTAATTGAAACATTCTTTCAGTTTCATGTGATGTTTCACCAACAAATAGGGACATTTTTCATGTCTTGTTGTTTCATTTCTCTTTGCTCTCATCATGTAACATATCAAGAGGTTTAATCAGGAGACACTGTGTCATCTGCACATTATAGCTTACAACATCTATTAGTATAAAATCCACACACACAAAACACTCCAGTGATGCTAAAGCATCAAAGCGAAGACTAGAGATAATAGACATAGCGGCCATTTCCATATTCCGCCAGACCTGAAACACAAAGAGCTGTTTTAGTGATTATTACCATCTACATTCTGAAACACAATAACAACACATTTTAAAACCTAACACTGTGTCCTAACCTATGGGTGCGTTTCCCGAAAGCATCGTTAGCCAACTATGGTGGCAAGTTCTGTCATTATCAGCAGTTCAACGAGTCCGTGTTTCTCGAAACCATCGTTCCAACGAACATTCGCAAACAGCATTGCAGAGTTGTGTGTTTGAGTTACAGATCTCCACCTGTGGTTAGAAGCAGTTTCTTCTTGGCATGACAATCAATCATCATTATCTTGAGCCAAATAAGCAATCTGACATTCATTACAATCTATATTTTTTATTTATAATACATACAAATATCATTTACATCTTTTAGTTTGTCAAGAGATGTAAACAGAGGTGGACAAAGTACACAACTTCCTTGCTTGAGTGAAAGTACAGATACTTCTGGTCAAATATTACTCCGTTACAGGTAAAAGTTGTAAAGACCGATTTGTACTTTTTCATTTTCGTATTCAAAAGTACTTAAGTATCAAAAGAAAAAAGTAAATGTCAATGCATTGTTTTTTTTATTTTTGCATTGTTGTATGTAATACTTACAGTACCTTATGCCTCTGAATGTATGCCTACTATTTATTTCCAGAACACAGCTCCAGTAGTGGGACTGAATGTGAGATTGAATAAGTGCACTCAATAACGTCCACAACAGTTTCTGACACCCAAATGGCTATTCCCTCAAATAATGCCCTATTTAATTATTTTTGGCTTTTAGTATGAATATGTTAGGCATAGTGTTATCTATAAGCTCGTGTGCTCCAAAACAATGACAAAATTTGCATTTGGAAGACCAAACCCAGCGTTGAAAATGAAAATCAGGTTGATGTCAGAATCCAACGTCATATTGACGTTAATCTCCAACGTTGGACAGGCGGTTTGACGTCAGAAACCAACATCAGTCGAGTTCTGGCGTCAACCCAACTTTCATTTCCAACCAAAATGCAACCCTTGTGACCAAAATCATCCACTGACTGACGTTTCTACGCTCTACTCAATGACCTTGACAGAAAAGTAGTGGAGTAAAGAGTACGATATTTGTCTTTCAGTGAAGTTGAAAAATAATACTTCAGTAAAATACTGATACTCAAAAAGTGTACTTAAGTAGAGTACTCAAGTACTTTAGTACTTTGTTACTGTCCACCTCTGGATTTAAAGCATCATTTTTGAAGAGTGCGAATGTGCTCAAAGAACGAGTCTATGATTGAATCTGGAAATAAAGCAAAATAACTGAGAACATTTTTAAATAGTTCTCAGATGTCATGTCTGTAATTTATAGCAAAACATCTAGCATTAATTCGATCTCAAACAGTTTCATTAAAAGTATATATTACTCCACCACCTTCGTGACATCATTAACCAACGTGGTTGAACGACCAATATGCGACAATATGGTTTCGGGAAACAGTCAAGACTAGCTAGTTGATTTCTTTAACGATGCATCATATTATAGTAGTAAAGCAGCGAGTTACGCCATTGTATGGGAAACACAGCCCTGGACAATATGATTCCAACGACAAGCAATTTGTCTGTCCAAACCTGTTACAACTACGAGATGTGACAAAATCAATAAAAAATCTCAGCCAATCAGAAGAGAGTGTGGGGTGGAGTCTGTCTGCAAGAACACTGCACTCGCAACCAAATCAATCAAAAATCTCAGCCAATCAGAAGAGAGTGTGGGCGGAGTCTCTCTGCAAGAGCACTGCACTCGCAACCAAATCAATCAAAAATCTCAGCCAATCAGAAGAGAGTGTGGGCGGAGTCTCTCTGCAAGAGCACTGCACTCGCAACCAAATCAATCAAAAATCTCAGCCAATCAGAAGAGAGTGTGGGTGGAGTCTGTCTGCAAGAGCACTGCACTCGCAACCAAATCAATCAAAAATCTCAGCCAATCAGAAGAGAGTGTGGGCGGAGTCTCTCTGCAAGAGCACTGCACTCGCAACCAAATCAATCAAAAATCTCAGCCAATCAGAAGAGAGTGTGGGCGGAGTCTCTCTGCAAGAGCACTGCACTCGCAACCAAATCAATCAAAACTCACAGCCAATGAGAAGAGAGCACTGCACTCACAACCTAATGGATAATACTGCCTTCCAGACGATTCAGAATTCAGATTTTCCTTGGAAATACCGTCTGGAACGCGGCAACAAGTCCTGCTTTTAACAAGAATAGCATTGATTTTTTTTCTATTTTTTTTTTCCGTATAATTGACATGTGATCACGTGACTGACTGTCTGAAACTCAGATGTAGATTTGAAAAATAAGCTTTTTCCCATTATTGTTGAATCACGGAAGCTACACCAGTTATTTCGCCACAAGATCTCTTATTTATTATTTTTATACATGTATCAGACATACATGTATAAAAATAATAAATAAGAGATTACAAGAGAGGTGTCTTCATTCCAGATTTCTCTGTTACCCATTTCTCTGTCCTCTCACCCCCTCATGGCTTTATATTTCTCTGGGTGCTACACTAGAAGGATTGAGCTTACAGTATATACAACACTGAGGGACTTACACATTCCCTGTAATGTAGCAAAACATGTTGCTTATGTTTAAAATGGAACGTATACCTCTTGCTTACACATGGTATTTCCACTTTCCATATAAAGAAAACTGTCCTCCAGTGCATACATTAGTGGTACATTTGCATCAGTGAAAACATTCCTTTCATTATAAAAAAACATGCCAACTGTTGATGTACACATCATCAGTGGAAAACCTATGCTCAGTAATCATATGTTGCATTGCATACATACTTCTATGTTCTAAGTACTTCATACATGCACAATATAGCTCATCCCATATCTCTCCTCAGCACACATGTACGACATACTCTGACTTCACAAAATACATTATTAAAATTATAGTATGGAAATTAATAAAGAAAAATAATACTAAAAAATAACATTAAACAGTACATTTTTGTGTTTACAGAAGTGGGACATTTCAACTGGGATATTCCTACTTCTGACCTCATCTCAAATGTGGCATACGTTCATATTCAAATTAATAAAAATTAAAAAAAATGTTGTCACAAGTTTGGCAGAGACAAGGAGAGTTGAGGGTCCACGAACACACAAACACAAAGAAAAGCTGATGTCAAAAATCCAAACATGATGACAAGGGAAACACAAGTGCAAGGAAACAGATGTAAAAAGATGCATTTTATCATGTGTCACAGCACATCTGATTAGGATGCAGTGTAACGCAGAAAGCTGATTTCCATCTAACTCAAAGTATACTGTATGTTAGTGATTAGTTTCCTTTCGATCTATATTCTTTCCTTTTTTTTGTCCACTTGGTCATTTTTAATCTGATCCCATAAGCCCTGCTGGTAAATACTGTAACTACGCCATTATGCAGACAGAAATCATTTGTTTGTATTGTATTTTCTGCGACTGGTAATGCTCAGAGATAACCTCCTCTAGACCACCTTGTTCAGGTCAAGCTAAAGACCGTTTAATTGCTTTTCTCGGGGCTGAACATGCGCCTGGTCTTAATTCAAATCGACATCCGTTAATTGCTGTCTGATAAACTCCAACAAGGCAATTTTTCAAATATATGCAAAACTTTCTGCGAAACGAAGTTGACAGAATTATTTATGCCACATGTCAGCGACTGCATGCTGCTGTGTAATTAGATTGCTGAAATTTTAATGTGGTCACATTTTCATCAGGTCGATATTCATGTCGTACCACCAACCGAGCGGAAGTGTTTGTTTCAGTCTATTTGTATGTTCTCTCTGTGTATTTATCCCCCAACTGGCTAAAATTTAATTGCATTATAATGGTGTGATTTTATTGTTTTTTGTGAATCAGTTTTTTGTGTTGAGGAAATGGGGTGGGACAATTTAAATGCATTGAAGACAGAGACTTGGAGAATCATGTTTATAGATTTCCAATGCACATATTTAAAACGCCACAAACGCCCAGAGAGACTCGACAAATGAGATTCCTCTTACATACACTCTAATAGACCCACTCTCTCAAAATATCTCAGAAATAAAGGAGAAAGAAGCTAATTTCTTCTTCTTCTTCAAGGAAACTGGTCAATCTTTTCCTTTCATTCAGAGAGAGTCTGATTAGCACTTAAGAAAATGTCTATAACTGACAGTTTTACTTTTGCAAAACCCATTATATTAATTGTATAAATTATGGAACCATTTTTTGGCAGATGTGATCTATTAAGTGCACAAATGCGGGGTCGTAACCACCATAGACATTAAAGTCAATTAGATCCTCAATAATTAGAAATGGCCTAATTTCCCACAAATCTAGTTTTTGTCAAAGACTTTGTCAAGTCCATCAACACCATCAAAGCTTCTCAGTCCTGGTCGACATTTCATTCAGTAACATTAGGCAGATTTGAATTATGATGTTTAATGTGAAGGATTACAAATTTTATTTAAATGTTTAATTGAGCTTCCAATACTATAGTATTTTAACTGAGAAAGTTGCACACTGTTTTGTCCATTTTGAGGCAATCAGGGTTTCGGACATTAACCTCTTGTCACATCTCAAAGGTCAGCTGGGCCATTTGTTGATCTAATCAGGCTGATTGGATTAGCATCTCAAGACTCTGAGTTACACTGTAACCTGATGAAATCAGGTAACCAGCTGAATCAAGAGTCCCCTCCTCTATGAAATTAATCCCACCCCCTTGAAATGTATATAAACTGCAATGTAAAGTTCCCTTAGTTAGACTTGGGTAAGATTTTGGATGAAGCAGAATACAGCAAATAAACAATCCTGCTTAAAAGATACAATCCCAACGTCTCCTGGTCTTCGCTTCTAAGTCTCCTACACTTAAGAAGAACAAGGTTTACAACAAATGTTGATGATCGCATTATTTAATTATTTTACATATGCATATGATTACATATGATATCATTTGTTTCTGCTTCTTCTTTGCCTGTGTTTAGATCAGGAGATTCAGTAATCTTTCAGAGGAGTGTAATAGCGCCCCCTACCATATAACAGTGAAAACACAGAAAGTCGGAAATTGACTTCAATGGCGGGGAAAGAGTTAAATGACTGACAGTGATGCAATCGACTCAAGCTTGTTATTAAATTTAGCCATTTTAAATTAACCACATTGAGTCTATGTAGAAAACGCAAAATATTTATATTTTTAACGTTTTGAGTTTTCGACATAAACTGTGCAAAAAAGAGTGAATGTGGGTGTATTGTACTTCACATCTACAATCAGACCTACTTCTTTTACCGTTTTCTTTTCTTCTTCGAGACACGGTTACGGCTGTGTTAGAGTTTGACCTTATTACGATCAAAGATTTCCCGTATGTTTCTGCATCTGATCGTAAAGTGCCTCCCATTGTTATTTACCTCGTTACTGACACACCACACTAAGTTTTCATAACGACTGTATGGAGAATAAAAAGAAATGAACCCAAAACCTGGATTGTGCCAATTAGAGGCAGTTCCGCTACGTGAGCTCTACTCAACAGGAGCCGGAGAGCGAGAGGAGGTAATAACCCTGATTATTAATTTTGATTAAAAAAAGAAACAGTCTAATTATCTCTCTTGTTCTTTGATGAGTTCACTGGGGATCTTATTAGTCAGATCAGAAACGTCAATTATATATTCAGCCCACTCCAAGGGTGGTTCTTCGTTATTTTTTGTACCATGGTTAACAACCAGGTGCCTGAATCCCGAGATGGAAAATTACACTGTGTAGTGATGCAGAGCCACTGAAGTGTATTTAAGGTATCATCGTGCCATTATCTTACAATCCCAAACCCAATCCTCAGAGACATTCTTGTGGCATTTTGATTGGGGGAAAATACAGCATATGCACCGCAGCTTTGATTCTGGCACTAATTATGAATAGTTAGAGCTTCCTAACATAGTTTGCGATGCTGTTTTGTTAACTGACAGCTTTTATAATAGGTTTAGGGTGTTTATTATAAGGTACAACTGGTGTGATACAATCAGGCGCTATTATTCAGTGACACGCGGCTCTTTCTGCAACAGATATAATGTTGTGCGGTGTAGCGCTGATGCCCACATCCATCACCCCTTCCTTTTACTGCCACGTTCGGCTTACTAAATAAATTGGTACTTGCAAAAATATTACTACACTTCAGATTAAAGGCAGCATCATCCATTTGGAAAATAAATGGCCTATTTATTCAGTGGCATCATAACTGTTATTATGCACGTTCCTGTACTCACATGATTAATTGCAAGCCAAATATATTTGTAATGATTACAGTACAATCTGTTACTCCAGCAAAACCTACAGATACGCTTTCCGATTCTTTCAACAGAGCAAATGCATTTGATTTAGTAGTTTAATATGCGAAACATTCATCTGAGAAAGTTTACACTTTACTAAAATATCGACGATGCTGAAATATTGCCAAACTGTCATCTGCATACATCCACATTTAGTTTGTAATTGTATTATAGAGTTAATAAAATGGAAAGGAGAAAATGAAAGCCATTCATATTTGGAGAAAGCAGATTTCAGTGCTGTGATCTGTTCTTTTTGCAATGCATGAAAGCGCTTCGGTCCAGCAATGTTACTTGATATAAGGCTGTCTGTGGATTAAACATTTTAATCGAATTACATGATATGCCAATTAATGAATTCATTAATGACAGTGTTTGCAGAGAACCTCAACCCTCCCCACGCATGAGCTAATTCAGTGACATTATTGTGGCAGACGATTTAATGCGGTGAATATAGACAAAAAGTGGCTTTAGAAATCAAAATATTGTTTATTCTCATGTGAGGTACACTTAAGGGCCATTCAAACTGTTATTTGCATTAATGCTAATCACATTATTATTTAAAATAATAATAATAATCATAGCACATTGAAATGCTTGTGTTACGGACTGGTGGCTGTAGAAAGCACACGACGAAGGAGATGATTAGAAATACAAAGTCTTTAATCAAATACTAAATTCGACCACGTTCAACACAAACACTAACCGAGGACTGAGCAGAACAGGACTATAAATACACATATTGTAAATGAGGGAACTAAAGGGGAACAGCTGGACAAGCATAAACTAATTAGTAACCATAGAAACTAATGAGAACATAATCATAAGCCATGATTTTGCACGCCCAATATAGTAGGTGGCGGTATGCACCTTTTACGCTAGTCTGTAATCCGCCATAAAACTAAAAGAAGAAGAACATAATCATGACAGCTTGATACAACTTTAGCTCACAATTCAATAACTGTACAGGAAACCTATACGTGTCCAAAGAAAAACACATTTATAGTAATTTCTTTGTATAGATAATCTATCTATCTATGTGTGATTAAATAATGATATCATTTTTGGGTGAACTATCCCTTTAAGACTTCAGATTCCTGTCCACTATATCAGAATCAAAACTGCTGTTGCATAAACAAGTGAATTTCATTCATTATTATTGGGGATGGTGTGATATTTTGAATTAGTTTTTATTTTTATGTTTTCTGTTAATTTCATTTTAATTTTAGTTAAGGATTTTATATGTCTGTATCATTTCCATTAATTTTTAGTTCAGTTTTAGTTTTAGTTGTTATTCCCCTGGATCACAGACAAGGCTTAAATGGATAGTTCACCTAAACATGTAAATTCTGTCAGTATTTACTCTCCCTCATGTTGTTCAACCCCGTAAGACCTTCGTTCATCTTCGGGACACAAATTAAGATATTTTTGATTAAATCTGAGAGCTGGATCACTCCTCCATAGGCTTCTAAGGGATTGAAACTTGTTCCCCGAAAAGTTATTAAAGACGTCGTTAAAATAGTCCAAGTGACTACAGTGGCTCAATCTTAAGTTTATCAAGCGACGAGAATACTTTTTGAGCGCGAAAACAAACAAAAATAACGACTTTATTTCAAGTCTTCATTTCCTTCTCTGCGGGGCTCGAGTGAGTTCACTAGTGTAACAGCGTAAGCTTCTGTGTTGTACGTCACACGCATCACACACACATGACCAGCCTCAGCCAATAGTGAGCCTTTTTTCTGTTTTTTTTTGCGCACAAAAAGTATTCTCGTATTCAATGATTATGTGGACTGAAAATGTGAATAACTGTAAGGAAAGAATGAGATCAGGCTTTGAAAGAAGTTTGGATTTTTGTACTAAGAGTTTTGAAAATGCACACATTACTCATGAAAATAGCACCAAAGTGAATAAAAACTGCATTTCAATTAGGGTTTATTATATATCGAGCAACAAAATGTTATTTTTATGGTTTTAGTTTTAGTTTAACATATGCTGTGTTCCCGTTAAACACACATTCATTTACCAATGCAAGTTCCAGTGCTTCTAAACGTGTATTCCGGGTCCCAGAATGAGTGATATTAAACATCCGATGACTTAAGCTTTGGCCGGAGTCTCGGTGGACTCGGACTGAATGGGAATGTTCCCGCTGGACGCTGTGAGACTGTATCACCATATCTTTGGGCGCTGTATCGAGTGTGTGTTTCGGCAGCCATTAGAATGCACTTCATGTACTGTTCTGTTCTCTGTATCAATCCTTTGACATTCAGCAGACTGAAGCAAATGTGGAAGAGGAGAATATCTTTCCTGTGGGCTTAAGCAAACGCCACACAGCCCGCAGCTCAAAAGAGAAGCTTTCTTTTATGAATAAAAATGTATGGGAATATCTCTGGTCGTACTGAACAAATACTGTAATAGTCTTGCCTTTTTATAATTCTGTTCTGTGGGAAGCAAAAGAAAATTTATATTATATTTTTTATCAGAAGTGAATGGCTGTATTATAGAAAGAAACGTTCAACAGTTTTAAAATTGGATTGCTACTATATGAACTGTTGCTGTACATTTTGTTTTCTTTGTTCATCTTAAAAAATGTAACATCTACATCAAAAAGATTCATTAAATGTAAACTACATAATTCTGGGCTCTCTGGCGGAGTTTAAATAAAATAGCAAGTTACTTTTTTTATGCCAGCATGGTTTGTTGTGCATCATATCAGATCTGATAATAGAGTCATTGTAAGAAGAAAATCATACAAGACAAATATGCATTAAATATGTTCTCTGAGCAATTACGTATAACATATCAAGTACACAAGATAATGTCAAACAGCCTCCACACGCTTGCCATAGTAGCCAGACCTTCTTTGATCTGTTATCAGACATGATGAAAGGACGAATGATGAATGATTCCACAAAAAAAAAAAAAAAAAAAATCTAATTTGACACTGTTTTCTGTCTTAACACAAACAGTCTGAGGGTGCGTTCACACTTGTAATTTGGTTTTCTTGAAAAATAAAATAAAAAATTTAGTCCTTGCGTTCACACTGTAAGGTTTAAGACCGAACCTTAAGATACAAGATTAAAAAAAAAGGCATTTATGATATATATATATATATATATATATATATATATATATATATATATATATATATATATGAAACAGAACTTAGCGAACATCCAATGTTCTCCCTTTTAAGGTCACATGTTGCGACATCATGTCCTGTTTTTGGTTTGTTTAGATGTCTTTGTTGTGTTAATTTTTCAGTCACTTCTGGATGGCTAAAATCATGTCAAAATATCATGATCAAGTCAGGAAATAAATTAAATAAAAAATACTTGACATAAAATCAATAAAAATTGCTTTAAGATTGGTCAACATTGTGTGGTGAACTGAATTGGTCTCAAAGTTACAAAGTTGATTTGTTTGAACATGTTTTCAATAACTAATCTTAAATTTATTTTTCTTACCCCACTGGCAAATTATTTATGCATAAAACAAACAAATGCCAATGAGGCAATTTTTTTAAAGAAAACAAGACAAAAAAAAAATACAGAGTAGTTGTGTTATAGTCATCAAGCAACAATTACCCATGCAGACATTCTAGGTAGAGCTGATTAAATATTAAATTCTCTGTTGGGGGTTTCTGTTGAATTTTGTATGTGTATATGTTCTATATATTTATTTCCTGAGGTTCAGATTCCAGAAATAGTCAGTGTGACAGAGTGTACAAGCCATGGGGAACGCTGATAAATGAGCTGACAAACCTTGTTTCTGTAAGATCTTGACAGCAATGCAAGTGGCATGTAATTCTCTGGCGTGAGAGAGAGGGGAAAGAGTAGCGGACACGATCCCGAGTCTGTGGGAGAGGACATGAGTTTAGTTATGAGCTGAATACTGCTGGGAGAACAGGTTTTCTCAAGACATTGAATATATATCATGTTTTATTCAGTGATAAGGATTCAGATTAAAGAGGCCATATTATGCCATTTTACAAAGTCTTGATTTTTGTTTCTACTAGAACAGGTTTCATGCTTATTTTCCTCATATTCTCCATTGTTGCGGCTCCTCTCTTCCCAGTCTGTCAGTAACGCTCTGTTTACTTCCTGTCTCTATGAAGCCCCTCCTTCTGAAAAGCACACTGTGCTCTGATTGGTCGGCTGGAGCAGTGTGTTGTGATTGGTCGAGCGCTTTGAGTGTGTTTGGGAAATGTCCCGCCCCTTACCATAACCGCCAGTTTAACACACTACTAACTAACTCAACCAGGCCCCACCCCTTTATTCTGCGTATGAATTATTATAATGAGGAATATTGTGACGTGTTCGTTCCCGGAAGAAACTCAGGATACAATGGAGGCGTTTCAGGAGTTCAGACACACTGACACTGATATAGAGATTAACTCCCTTTGCAGAGCTTTTTCATGCTCAAAAATCAGCACATGTCCACATTAAGTCATCAGTCTACAGTTTAAATACAAAAGAAAAGTGATAGATTATTTACTCACAGTTTCCAAAAAGCTAAATGAATCAAGAATAATCACAAATATTATCACCTCCATATTATTAGTGAATAGTTATCCTAATGTGATTGCAAACGTAGTTCTGGTGCTTTCGGGCAGGAGTGCTACTAGACCCCAGATCCTTTTACAGATTTTTATAACCGCTGGGTCTCCATCACTCCTTATTTTTTATGTGTGCACTGCAGCAATTTTAATTGCAATGGCAACTGATTTAATATGCAGTGGCTGTGTTTTAACACTCATCTACGCCGCACGCGAGCAACATGACTCGACAGCTTGTTTGATTATAATGGGAGCTTTCTCTGTGAACAGGCAATGAGCTTCACACAGGCTCAAACTCAATCACAAGAAATTGTGCAGTGGACCCGCGATGTGTGCTTGCAGTGCAGACAGTGATTATAATGGGAGTGTTCTAGTTGATAAAACATTAAAACACACAAAGCAAACATTCAGGTCCATTTGTTATATCACTACTGTATGTTTATACTGTTCTATTTCTGGCTACAGTAAGACAGATCAACTCTTTAATTTGCTGTGTTCCCACTTAAAGCTCATGTCTAAGTGGCTGGTTTTGTATGATATAAGCGTCAAGGTCTATTGTGAATAAAATATTTGATTTGTTACCCCAATATGAAAGGGATAATGTATATCAAGCTGGATGTTATCTCAGAATAAACCCGATGGGTGATCAGGAACACACACACACAAACACACACACACACACACACACACACACACACACACACACACACACACACACACACACACACCTGAAGGGGGTTTATTCTGAGATCTCACACACACACACACACACGCACGCACACACGCACACACGCACGCACGCACGCACACACACACACACACACACACACACCTGAAGGGGGTTTATTCTGAGATAACAACCAGCTGGATGTACATTATCCCACTTATTACACGGATACTTGCCACATCAGTAAATAATTAGACATGAAATATTGATCTGAGTTGAAATATTTTATTATGTTTTTAAATGCAAAACTTCCGCGGAGAGAGCAGTTTCAGCGGCGAGATCAAACTAGACGGATATTTAAGAGATACGGTGTACAGTCATATCACTTATTACACAGCATTTCAACACATTAATACTTATGGGGATAAGAGATATTGATTTGAGATATCTGTTATCTTAAACCTGTTTGTATTTCATAATCCAACGGTGTACAAAACAATATTCACAAAATGGCTGCGGTGTTTGTATGAAACGAGAGAGAGCGAGTCCATGATACTGGATGGCATAATTAAATAACTACACAAAATATTGATTCGACTGAGTTTTAATACTTCATTAGCTCACCAAACGCAAAACTTCCACTAAGAAAAACCTGTTCCTAGCGAGCGTATAGCGCTGCTGATTCAGTGACTCGGATGAGCCTGTGTTTCTGTTCTCAGCCGCTGTTATCTGGGAATAACTCACCGCTGGATGGAGCGAGTGACCAATCAGAATCAAGCATTCCACAGAGCCGTGTAATAATAGTTATTAAAACAGCATACAGTTGGTGTTGGGACATTTTATCTTTACATGAGAATGTAACACAAAGTGTTGAGCATATTGGTGAATTGTTTGAGAATAATGACTAAAAGTTGCACAATGAAATGCACCAGCCTATCGTGGTCAAATTTTACAGAAACACATTGAGTACGGAATGATATAAATTCATCTCACAGAGTATCTCTGATTGTGATGTTGGGAGCGTCTTTCATGCCTCTGCTACATAGTTTGCACACAGGGCCTTTTTGTTTTCTTAAGCGGATCCATTTAAGAAAGTATCAGCCATGCACCCTCATCCGTTGTGTGATTTGGGAGGGTATTTATAAGCCCAGCGAGAGGTCTTTTAGAGCAATAAATGAAATTAAGAACCAGAACATTGGACTCATCCCAGGGTTCATCAATTAGAATTATTTACGCAGTGAGTAGTTCGACTTTAAACATGAACACCAAGAAAGTAGTCAAAGGTGGGCTTGATTATTGGAGATGAGGAAACGTTCTGCAACATCGAGTTTGGTGTATTTGTTATTCCAGACACCAATCTTACAGATTTTCCCACAACTCCTGCTAGCAGAATGGCAGGTTTCTACTTCTGTACACAAACTTCTATCTGTTTTGTCATCAGTTACATTCAAGCAGCTCGAGGCTTGATGTTCTTCACATTGTAACTCCAGATAATCCCAAATCCCATCTCGCATGACGCTGATGTAGATATTTTTCACAGGTCGCTGTGTGGGTGGAATAAAATCACTTGAGTGATTTCTGAGAGAATCTAAAGAATGTTTCCTGGAATACAACATTTTTGATTGAGCACTTTTTACTGCTTTCTAACTAGTATGTTCTGGGTGGTTGCTAGAGTTTTGCTATGCAGTTGTTAGTACATATTATTGCATTGCTAGCATATTTCAAATATATACTATTCTAGGGTAAAATACATTGTTACACCAGTAGGTGGCGACACCTTTATGAGTGAGTAAATTGAATCATTCTTTTAACTGATGTAACCAAAAACATTAATTCATTCAGGAATGAAACAAATGAGTGAGTCATTGAATTATTCACTCAACTGATTTGTTGAACAGCAATTAACTCAAAGAAACACTGTGTTGGACCTATTATGCCTTTTTACAAAGTCTTGATGTTGTTTTTGGGCTCTAATAAAATAGTTTTTTTGCTTGAATGTTGATTATTTTCCTCATATTCTCCATTGTTGCGGCTCCTCTCTTCCCAGTCTGTCAGTAACGCTCTGTTTACTTCCTGTCTCTATGAAGCCCCTCCTTCTGAAAAGCACACTGTGCTCTGATTGGTCGGCTGGAGCAGTGTGTTGTGATTGGTCAAGCGCTTCGAGTGTGTTTTGGGAAATGTCCCGCCCCTTACCATAACCACCAGTTTAACACACAACTAACTAACTCAACCAGGCCCCGCCCCTTTATTCTGCATTGGAATTATTATAATGAGGAATATTGTGACGTGTTCGTTCCCGGAAGAAACTCAAGACTACAATGGAGGCGTTTCAGGAGTTCAGAAACACTGACACTGATATAGAGATTAACTGGAGCTTGTTTATGCTCAAACAGCAACATTACACACTAAAGACAGATGAACATGGGAAAAAGCATAATAGGCCATCTTTAAAACTATTCCATATGCAGAACAAAAATCAGTAACTAGAAATATTGAAATAACTGCTGTATTAAAGCAATATCACATTCAGTGTTGTGCTTTTTTCCGGATTATTCTGAGTATACAGCACTGTTGCTTGTGTGTTATTGATAACTAAAATCTGAGAAAACTTTCTCCCCGACTTAATCACAATCAATACCAGCTAACGGCTAAATATCCATCATGTGACCACCAGAAAACAAAGTCAACAACACAGCAAGCCTTTATTGACATACTGACGGCACTAAATCCACAAGTCTGACTTAGGGATTTAAATTTATCGTACAGGAACTGACTTGGCAGTCATTCGAATGAAATATTTTTCACGAGTGAAATGGTGTGATCTGTTATTGAGCCTCTGACCACCTTAATCAAACAGATTCCTCTAAGTGAGGTGGGACGTCCAGTTTGCTGAAGCAGCACTCGCATCCATTTGCTTTGGAGATGTAGTGCACAGGGGTGTGTTGTCAGTTCGCTAGCAGCTTGTCGGCAGCCCGGGGAACTGTGTATAATTGAAATGTCATGGTGTCGGAGTGGAGCCGGACTGCAGCAGGTTTTAGTTATGCTTCAGCGCATGAGAGACAGATGAGGAACAGCCCAGCGCACACAAAGTGGCATCTTCCCACACTAGACTTCAGCTGGAGAAAACCCTACACATTCACCGCCTGTCCGGCCCACTGACAAAGATTAATGAGGTCTCATGATGGTCAAAATTATTAAAATAAATGACTGGCTAAGTAAGATCTTGAAAGGACAGCTCGCGACTTTTATGCAGTATCTCTTAATGCTAAAAGGGAAGATAGATCAGAGCGCTTCTTTGAACCTACACTACACAAATCAAAGTACCAATTAGAACCAGACAGGGATTTGAAGCCTAATGTCACAGGAAAACTTTTTATTATGTTCCACAAAAAAACTTTTAATTCTCTAGGGTCTCGTACACACCGCAAAGTTTCAGAAGTGACAACCGCATCTAAATGCCAGAGCGAATCCCCTAAATGATTGTTCTGTGTGTGTACAGAACACGAGCCGTTCCCTGATTGACTCAGCGCTAACCATTACAACATTTGTGAATGAGACGCATGGATTCCAAGAGTGTAATTAACCTTTATTTTTAACACAGTTAAAAAAAATAGACAAAACTTTTTCAAAAACAAAACAAAAACACAAGATGGCATATTGGTGCCAGCCAACCTATAACCATATATTTCATGAAGTCATAAAATGTTAATATACCAATCTACCTGAAATACTAAAATCTGTTTTGTACCGATAAACACCATAATAAATACAGGTGACAAAATAGAAAGTCACATGGTGAATCAAAGTTCACTGTAAGTGTCATAAACACAAAGACAAAACACCATCAGGGTGACATACATGACACTAAAATAATGCAATAAACCTTAAAGGGGTCACTTATAATGTTAATAAAACAAAACAACAACAACAACAACAAAACAACTATAATTTACAGACAAAACATTATGAAATAATTTAGTGTTTGTGAGGATAATTGTGTTCATTAACATGAGAACAGCTTATGATTCATTGGTGTATTCAGCTTCTCAAAGTGACCCAGTTCAGAAAATCCAAACATACAGACCTGCTTATGTGATGCAAACATCAAGATGTATTATTTTATAATTCATGCATTATGGTAAAAGTGTTTTAATGTCATAACTTAGTACTGTGTGAGGAACCGCGTGAAAATAAGTCTTTATTAATCAATAATCTGACCCTGTAATCATCAAAGGTTTTTACTGCCACTACTGTTCATTTCATCTGGAAACTGAAGTGAATTATATGTACAGGGATATTTTTGGAGCTTTGCAGAAATGTAGATGCACATTTTTTCCAATGAGCCTATGTTGAAATGTAGAGTCACTGTCTTGGATTAGGATGGAAAAGACTTATCGTACTTGCTAGGCATCAGTGAGTATCGCTTCAAATGTAAAATTACTTATAATGTGATTGTTAAAGCATTTACAATTGTTAAGTATTTTCAGTCTTTTCCTGTAAAAACAAAACAAAAATAAAACAAGTAATTACGAAATCCACATTATCTGATTACAAAATAAATTACAAAAAATTACAAAATGTTGTTTTCTGGCTATTTGTGAAAATAGCCAATAAATAACCATACAATATGGCTCATTATAAGTGAAAACTATGCACATTTATTTTGACACATTTATGTATCACTTGTGTGATCAAAAGTGTATTTAAGCTATAAAGATGCAAATTCCACGTCTGCAGGGCATTTTTATTTTTAACTTTGTATATGCCACATTTCTTAGTTTTAGAAGTGTCTGAGGGTGTACAGGTCCTTCTAAAAAAATTAGCATATTGTGATAAAGTTAATTATTTTCCATAATGTAATGATAAAAATTAAACTTTCATATATTTTAGATTCATTGCACACCAACTGAAATATTTCAGGTCTTTTATTGTTTTAATACTGATGATTTTGGCATGCAGCTCATGAAAACCCAAAATTCCTGTCTCAAAAAATTAGCATATTTCTTCAGACCAATAAAATAAGTGTTTTTAATGAAAAAAAAAAAAGTCAACCTTCAAATAATTATGTTCAGTTATGCACTCAATACTTGGTCGGGAATCCTTTTGCAGAAATGACTGCTTCAATGCGGCGTGGCATGGAGGCAATCAGCCTGTGGCACTGCTGAGGTGTTATGGAGGCCCAGGATGCTTCAATAGCGGCCTTAAGCTCATCCAGAGTGTTGGGTCTTGCGTCTCTCAACTTTCTCTTCACAATATCCCACAGATTCTCTATGGGGTTCAGGTAAGGAGAGTTGGCAGGCCAATTGAGCACAGTAATACCATGGTCAGTAAACCATTTACCAGTGGTTTTGGCACTGTGAGCAGGTGCCAGGTCGTGCTGAAAAATGAAGTCTTCATCTCCATAAAGCTTTTCAGCAGATGGAAGCATGAAGTGCTCCAAAATCTCCTGATAGCTGACTGCATTGACCCTGCCCTTGATAAAACACAGTGGACCAACACCAGCAGCTGACATGGCACCCCAGACCATCACTGACCGTGGGTACTTGACACTGGACTTCAGGCATTTTGGCATTTCCTTCTCCCCAGTCTTCCTCCAGACTCTGGCAAAGAAATGTTGATTCAAGCTCTGGCTTGATTTCCGAATGACATGCAAAACTGAGCAACAGTCCAGTGCTGCTTCTCTGTAGCCCAGGTCAGGCGCTTCTGCCGCTGTTTCTGGTTCAAAAGTGGCTTGACCTGGGGAATGCGGCACCTGTAGCCCATTTCCTGCACACGCCTGTGCACGGTGGCTCTGGATGTTTCTACTCCAGACTCAGTCCACTGCTTCCGCAGGTCCCCAAGGTCTGGAATCGGTCCTTCTCCACAATCTTCCTCAGGGTCCGGTCACCTCTTCTCGTTGTGCAGCGTTTTTTGCCACACTTTTTCCTTCCCACAGACTTCCCACTGAGGTGCCTTGATACAGCACTCTGGGAACAGCCTATTTGTTCAGAAATTTCTTTCTGTGTCTTACCCTCTTGCTTGAGGGTGTCAATGATGGCCTTCTGGACAGCAGTCAGGTCGGCAGTCTTACCCATGATTGCGGTTTTGAGTAATGAAACAGGCTGGGAGTTTTTAAAAGCCTCAGGAATCTTTTGCAGGTGTTTAGAATTAATTAGTTGATTCAGATGATTAGGTTAATAGCTCGTTTAGAGAACCTTTTCATGATATGCAAATTTTTTGAGACAGGAATTTGAGCTGTATGCCAAAATCATCAGTATTAAAACAATAAAAGACCTGAAATATTTCAGTTGGTGTGCAATGAATCTAAAATATATGAAAGTTTAATTTTTATCATTACATTATGGAAAATAATTAACTTTATCACAATATGCTAATTTTTTGAGAAGGACCTGTATAGTCAATAACCTGATAAATTAAAATGCTGAATAAAGTTAAAACTGGTTTTGTCAATAGTTCCAACAGGTTAATTAACATTAACAAACATAATTACATTATATAATGCCTAACAAATAGTTTGAACTGCAGTGCGGCTCAATATAATCACTAGAAGCTGCTTGCCTGAGGAACACAGAAGCTCAGTTGTTTGTTGTGTAAAATCATTGCAAATTAATCCATTCAGGCTGCTTTATTAGTATCAAAAATGTTGTAACAGTAACATCAAAATCACCATTCAGTCATATACTGTATATTCTGGTGTGGGGAAAGCATGTTGAAATATGGTTGCCAGTGCATCACAAGGAAGTTTATAAGGCTGTTTGTTGGTCTATAAGGGTACGTTTACACGACAACGATATGCTTAAAACGGATACGTTTTTCCTTTGAGCTTTCTGCGTACAGACGACACCATTATCAAAATGATCCCCATTCATTTTGATCCGTGGAAACAAATAAAACTCTGTATTCTGCTTTTAGGCCAGTAGGTGGCGATGAAACACTATAGACTGAACACGTAATACGCATGTGCGTGACGTCATTGTCTTCAGAGATTCACGTTTTGTTGTTTACATGGAGATCGTTTTAAAGCCTGTTTTCAAAAGTTTACGTATTCAGGCACTCATAACGCTGTTGTCGTGTAAACAATCGGCCAAAACGCACACGTAAGTAATAAGGTACTCGAGGCTGTGCTGTGTGGTGAATAAGCCTGAAGAGTGTTGTTAGGCTCGACGCGAAACGGAGTCAGTCGTGACTTATTCACCATACAGCACTAGCCTCGAGTACCTTATTGCTTTTATAAAACGGTTACCACACAATAAAAATATTAAAGCCAAAAAAATATGTATCAATGCAACTTTAATTAAGTAAAATCACTAAACGCCTTCCTTCTGCTGGAATAAATAGTCCCTGACCGTGAACAGTAATATGGCGGCAAAGACTGTCTTTATGAGTGAGTCAGTCAATAGAGAAGACTTTTAAATTGAAAGGACTGAAATTTGTGAACACAGAGAAGCAAGACGCAACTGATAAATGACGGGAAAACCCGTTAAAAGGACAAGATATGGCAGTGGCCATTCAAACTGATTTTTTATTACGAATATAAGACTGACCTGAAGGAAGATGCTACATCTACTGTAAATGCAGGAACACTCGCTAACTCAATGAACAATATCAATGAGAACAAATGTTTACGTTGCTAAGAGTGGTTGCTAGGAGTGTTGTGTAGTGATATGTAGAACCATTGGGTGAAGCGGTTTATAGGGCATTTCAGAATGTTTGTAAACAATAGGCACCTAGATACTTCCGGGTGGCAGAACGCAAGCGGCTTCTACTGACCAACTGAAGAGATCCAGCTGCCTACTGTAAACAGTTACATAGTTAAAATCATTGTTGTTGATCAAAGTTGAAACAATAGCGAAAACGTGTTGTGTTTGGGGTTGTGCCGCCAGATATACAGCAAAAGGTTTAGGGTTTTATGATTTCCTTCAGAAAAAAAGTAAATCCATCCAGCGTAACCTGTGAGGAGGTTAAAGCGAGTGGACGTCGTCAAAAGTAGTGCATGTCGTCTTCTTTGCGCTTCCCGGCCCGACACATTAACTGTAATTATGAGCCCGAGCCCGATTTAAACCCAACCATTTTTAATACGTGGGTCGTTATAACTGACGTTCTCAACTACTTTCTATGTTACTTTCTCCCGCCCGCAACATTTATGTTTTGTCCCGCAAAAGCCCGCAAATATACTTGTTTCTGTACCTCCAAATACTTTCAAGTTAGCCTACGTGACGCCACCATACACATCAGCATAAATGCTCTTGATAAATTATTTGTTATTAAAGCATTAACACACAAACCACTGTTATAACATAAAAGCAAGCAGATACTGCGTGGATGGTTTGGCATGACTGAATGCACGCAAAGTGCGCTCCCTTAATAATTCCTAAAAAGCTGACATCAGTTCATCGCGATCTCACACATCTGTTATTATCAATGAAGCTGACTGCACAATGAATCTTTCATAATATTTGTTAGTTATAATTAGAGGATTTGCCAGCATACAGAATTCAGCTCTGAACAAAAAGTCAGTTTTGAGCGGTGAGGGGAGTCTATATTAAATGCTTCTGATTGGCCATTGCGTTCAAGAAATCAACACATATGTCTGTGATTGGCTACATCGCTCAACGCTGCAAACATGTTATAAAAAGAAACTCTGGCCTGTAAATCATTTCTATTTTATTTTAGTTGTTCTTGTTGCTTTTCTGCAACAGATGAATAAAATGTATTAATTTTTATATGTTTTATTCATAGATATTTCTAGTTTGCGGGAGTCCCGCGAATCGTTTTATTGTCCCGCAATCCGCACACACAGAGTGAGTGCATTACCGCCAGCGCCCGCGCCCGCACTCGGCCATCAAATCTAGTCCCGCGCCGCACTCTATTCAGTTGGGAGTGCACGTCTCTAGATCAAAGGCCTGGCCCGAGGATAGTGACGGGAAATACCGGTCGGGTCAGGCACGTGCACAGGTAGGGCTCAACCTGTGCAGAGCACATGCCCTTTTTGCCCTTACACTCCGAAGTGCCCTTTTTTTGGTGGTGTTTTTTTTATTTATTTTTTTTATCAATGCTATTGGTCACCCTTTACGCCTGTCTGTCTGTTTTACAAATATTTAGCCAATGAAAGTTCTTAAAACGAACTTGTGTAAATCTTATTCGATCCTCAAGCTGTCAGTAAGCTGATAACTCCGCCCCCTCTATATTCACTGAATCAACTGAAGTTCACAGCAGCCGCACAGTAGACAGCAGCTGAACGAAGTTTTGCGAAGGGTAAATAAATATCTTGTTGTTTGAATAAGTACTACTAAACACTATGTCTATAAAGACTCATATTTTATTTATTTGATGTCTGACTCACTGACTGAGACATGTGGGACGTCGCCTGAGAGACATAGAGGCTAGCATTTGCCATAGTCATAACCAATACATAGCCTACACTTAAATACCCTGTGCGTGCATACAGTAGCATTTCATCTTTTATAAATTGCAATTTTGGCCAAATGTATTTTACAACAGAAAAAAATGAGCGCCCCGCCTATATAGTTAACGTTAACAAACTAGTTTGTAACCTGTTGATGAAAATGTAATGTGATGACGGCAGTTGCCCGCGCCATTTTAATGACGGACAAAAAGAATGCACATTTGCACACATTCGCTGGTCAAAAACGATATATTGATAAGTAATTAAACAACATATAATTTGTTTTTACCATCAGAAAATCATAACAGGTACTGGAACTTACACAAAGCGACGAGTGATCCTCGTCACCTAGGTAACATATTTATTTCTTAATAAATATTCTTCTTTGATTTATGATTGCTGATACACTTAATTTATTAACATTTAGGCTAATCATGTTATGGTAATAATATTAAATTATGGTTCATTCAAGGCTGTTAATATGCACGGCTACTTTCCGCTCGTACTCACGTGTATAAAATGTAGTAAAACATGGTTTTACTACAGTAATGTTGTAGTAGTAACTAAAAAATAACATTACAGAAGATCACTGTGAAATCTTTATATTTTATCATGCAGAATGTAATTCATGATTTAATTCATTGCAAGGCTTAATTTATTTGATCCAAAATACAGCAAAACAGTAGCCTAATATATTGTGAAATACTGTATTTTTACAATTTAAAATAACTGTTTTCTGTTTGAATATATTTTCAAATGTAATTTATGTCTGTGATCAAAGCTTTTCAGCATCATTACCCCAGTTCAGTACTTTTCAGTGTTACATGATCTTTCAGAAATGCTTTTCACTGCAACTGTACTTTTCACACTATTTTATATATATATTTTTTTTTTCATTGCTGGCTTATTTTAGGGAAAATGTAGTGAATAAGAGACCTTCAAGAGACCAACATCCCTGGTCCTCCACAGTATCAAATTTTTGCCAGGTAGGCGGATACATGTTGGATATGCTATAGTAAAGTATAGTATGTCCAACTCAATTCCAGATTATAAGAAACTATAGCAATACCGTTTATGGCTATAGTTTCTTATAATCTGGAATTGAGTTGGACATAATTACTTAAATTATATTTAAAAATAGTTTGTCAAAAATACTTCACTCATTGCTCTTCCTTCCCCTCTTCTCAATGTCATACATAATCATGTTAACCAAATAATACAAATTAGCTTATAAAACCAAACAGAATAGCTAAAAAAGCTATTATATTAAAGCTATATATATTATTTTGTGTTATTGAATTTGTCAGGAAGATGTGACTATTTATTCATTTTATGTAGGCTTACTAAATAATCTTGATATAAAGAAAGGGAGGGGGGGGGGTGCCCTTTTTCAGTTTCAGCACATGCCCCTCAAAAGGTCTGTGCACGGCCCTGGGTCGGGTCAAGTTCGGGCTTGGGCTCGGGCAGAGAATCTAAGCTCTAATGATCATGTTAACAATGTCTGAATTTCCACCACGTCTGTTTTTGAATCAACTGTTGAAATGTAGATTAGGCTACTGCCGACGGTGTGTCTCCCTTCCAAGCAATTTACTAGTGTTGCCATAGGAACGCTTCTGCTTTTGCCACCCGGAAGAACGTCTATTATTGTTGTGACGTCATGGTGAATTGTCGTATTGTGAATAAAACACAGCAAACACATTGACCAATCAGAATCAAGGATTGGAACTAACCATTTAATAAAAAGTTTTATGTTTTTAGTTGTAAACGGTGTTGAGTAACTTAGTTAGATTGCTTAGAAAGGAACACTTTGAAACATCTCCAACCTTTGATTTGTCAGAACTGCATTATTATGCTTGAAGATTTGAGCATTGATGGGTGATTGGAAGCAAGTGATTTGTGGTAATTTGTTTGTTGTTCAAGCTCTAGGTAGTCATGTGTTCTGATATTGCTCACATAACATTAGACCTATTTGATGAAACAACTGAGCCAGGAAAGCAAGCGTTCACTTTGACCTCAACGGCTTCATCAAGAGCCTAATTAATGGCACAATTAAACACGTAAGTGATTGTAAGAGCAGAAAAAGAACAAGCAAGAGTGAGAGAGAAAGAAGGGCCGTCGGGTCGTTGGCGCCTGAAAGAGCGTTGAGCAGTTTCCTATCAAGCATGTCTCGATCATGTTAACAGAGTCATTTGTCTCATGATCAAGCATTGCTTTAAGGGTGCAGTCAGTGTTGAGAAAGCCTGCGTATTAGATCCAATGTGCCATGATGTGTGAGACAGTCGATATGAAAGCATTTTCCAAAAGTATGACTGTTTCAAAACCAGGAACTCCCTGAAGTTTCTTTTCACTAGTACGGGTCATATTTGCCTATATGATTCATAAACATTTAATCATGAAATTAATAGCATTTGCAGGGTGGTTATGAGCTTGTAAGGAGGTCGTGCCAGAAAGGGTTTTGATTAGGTTTTCCAGTGCAACATAATGAAAACTTCATCAAAGTTGTTATTAAATGTTTGGAGTGAAGTTTATAGTGTTGACCGCTCAATAAAGATTTCATGACATCGCCTCTACCCAAGCATTACAAAGAGTAAACGATTCAAAAAGCCACAAAATGGCAGCATATGCATTAACCAGACCTTCAAGCTGTCATTAAAAGTGCAAATTAGAAGGGAGTTTACATTTATAGACGTTGTAAATTAACGCAAGGTGTTACAGGAGGGGAATGAAGATAAGCAGTCAAAGACCGTCTCCAACTGTAATTCTTTTGTCTGTGAAACACAAAAGGAGATGTTACTGTAATAAAGATGATGCTGGTCTTTTTCTCTCATCTTAAAAACAGTCAGTCATTCAAAAAAATCATAAAACAAAACAATTTTTTCTTATATTGTGCCTTGTCCATGTTTAATGTTTAATTTACATGAGAAATGACCCAACCCAGAATCATTGGAAAAACATGCCTGTGGCAATCTTTTTGCATGTTATATTGTTATATTTATATTGCGTCTTGCACAATTTGACACTTTCAAAGGGAAACGTCCAGTAAGTGGCGATAAAAGTTTTATCCGAAACAATCTGCCAACGTTTTGTTATGATGGTTGTTGAAATAAAACCGAAATCGCAATATGGCTTTGTGTGATCAAATCACTGTGGATGTGGTTTAATTAGATAAAAATATATAAAGTGTTTGAGAATGAAGAGCATCATTGTGTTCATTAACACGTGAGCAGCTCATGATTCACTGGTGTATTCAGAGTCTCAAAGTGACTCAGTTTACTGTAAATGTTACTGTATCAGAAAGTCCAAACATACAGAGCTGCTTATGTGACACATACGTCAAGATGTATTTATTTATAATTCATGCATTATGGTAAAAGTGTTCCAGGGTCATAGTACTGTGTGAGGAACCGCGTGAAAGTAAGTCTTTATTAATCAATACTCTGACCCTGTAATCATCATTTGTGTGGCCACATTTGTTTTACTGCCATGTTCATTTAATCTGGAAAAGTAAGTATCACGTTTTTTTCCAATGAGCCTATGTTGAAATGTAGAGTCACTGTCTTGGATTAACGTGTAAAATAATTATCGTACTTGATTAGAGAACAGTTGCTTGGCATCAGTGAGCATGTGCAAGACATTCATCGACAGTGTTCCCATTATCAACATTGTTTTTAAAATGATTTCTCTGATTATGTGTGCACATGAAGCAATACTTTTCTGCAGCCTATCAAACTTCACAAGGTGCAATCAGGGTCGAAACACAGGGTCTAATCAGAGAAGACAGTAATCAAGGCTGTGAGCATCTCGAGTCATTTCTATCAGGAGTTTCACCTTCTTCTTGCAAAACATAACTTTTTCTCGGGCAGAATTTGTAAATTTTATTAAGCCTTCAAATACGTCATCTTTGTTTCCTCATGCTTTGTTTACTGCATGAAGAGGTGTGACTAAATGTAGTAATGCTAAATTCAGTTTATAACTGGTGTAGCGTTACAACCTTGTAAGTAGTATTTGGAAATCTGAATCATTTCAGTGACTCGGTTCATGCAAAAGATTAGTTTTTATTTTAATTTCAACTGTTAATTCGTTGAGTCATAATTTTACTTAGTTTTGTACTTTTTTATCCAGTAATATCAAGGTGATACAAAGTACTTTTTTTCTTTTGCAAAATTTGGCAATTTTGGAATTGTAATTGGCCTACAGTATATCATTTACAAAACTTGTGTAATGTAATTTGTAATTGAATGTAAAATCAAATAAATTTTAACAGAGCCATTCAGGCATATTAGGCATACAGTTAAGGGGGAATATTTTAAATTAAATTTAAATGAGAAACATGCTTCTTTCAGAAGATCCCGTATAAGTGGCAGAAACAACCCATGGTTTAATTAATCCATTCAGCTTCCATTAGACTAAAACATAATGCATGGGTTAAAGCAAACAAAAGTCAACTAGACACATTACAATGCATTAAGAAAAAAGAGCATAAAACTGATTAAAAATTCTAAATGTGAGAACTATCTTAATTTGATAGATAAAATATTAATGATCCTGTTAAATTCAAGAAATTGAATAAATCCCTTACATATTTTTTTTTCTTAAATCTGTTAAGTTCCCTGACTTTTAAAAAGTGTGTCAGAGTTTAAAGTCCCCCTGTAGTCAATGATGATCACCAAAATGACATATTTAAGCATTTTTTTTCTTGAAAATATCTCTTCATGCCTTAAAATAGCTTGGATGTAACTCGACACCCTTCCCTCATTTAGTATTCTATGAATATGCAAATTAGCCCCGCCTCCACTCACTCACAGCAGCTGAGAGATTCACTTGTTTTTGAGACTATTTTCAGCAGTTTTAAAGAGAAAATATTCAACAATGGTGTTGACTTATGAATTTGCACATGATTTGTCTTGAAACATATTAAAGACACATAAACAAAATTAAAAGCTCGATTTTCACGGGGGCATTTTTCTAGGGGACTTCAAATTAAAAATGCAAAACCAATATTATGGATACTATAATTAAATTAAGTAATTTGGTGGATCATGATTTTCTGGGTAATGAGTCGGTTGCATGTTGCCCTTCTAATGTGCAAAAGTCCATAAAGAACTTTTGAGTCTAGACAGTAAACAAATCCCCTGAAGTCACATGTGCAACTTTTCCAATCTTGATTGGTGCACACGTGTCGGCGGAGTGCGGAAGCTATAAAGGAGCCGGCGTCACAGCTGTTGTCAGCTTTCTGATCTTCAGCAAGCGCTCGCTGTCTGTCTAAGTCTTATTTGGTGTTGTCTGTCCCATAGACTATATATATATCAGAAAAAGGTGTAACAGCATAGGTCAGCATAGATGAGGATCCATGAGGATGCTGCTGGTCTTTCAAAGAGGGGTAGCTAATTTTCGGCCTACATCACAACATTTTTTAATTTACGTATATATATATATATATATATATATATATATAATATATATTTGTTAAGGAACGGTAGAAAGAGAACTCAACAGCGAGATGCGGCAATCAACAGTCCTTTATTTATATTCAGCTGCCCTTTAGCAAAAGGACACTTGTTCAGGGGAAAAAACTTGAGAAATCAGGATCGGCCACACGGCTCTTAACGAGAACAGAAATCCCCTCGTCTGGACAGCAAACAGTGCAGATGCGGTTGGCGACTGCAGAATCAGAGGGACCTCGAGCGACCCGTGAAGAGAGGAGACGCCAGCAGAAGGTCTATGGCGAGGCAGAGGATCTCAGCGTCCAGAACTGAACAGAATTCAGAAAGCAGATAACACGGTAATACTTGCAGGTAATCGAGCATCAGCACACCGCCAGACAGGACAGGACAGGCCAGGACACGGATCAATAAAATGAGCGTATAGCATGAGCTTCAACATCGAATAATCTGACAAAGAGCCAAGGACAGGAAGAGCTAGAAGAAGGAGAAACAATCAGGGGAAAATTAGGAAACAGCTGGTGAAAACCAACGCAGAGGATGAGGTGAGTGGAATCAGCTGAAGGGGATGAGATAATGAGAGCGTGAATGTGAGTACAGGTGAGTAAAAGTGTGTGTGAGTGTATGTGAATGACCACAAGAGGGAGACAGAGAAAGAAAGAAGGACCAGGATCATGACAGTACCCCTCCCTCAACGAGCGCCTCCTGGCGCTCCCGAGGCAGAAGACCGATGAGACCGAAGGAAATCCTCGATAAGCGAGGGGTCCAAGACGTCCCGGGAGGGAACCCAGCTTCTCTCCTCAGGACCATACCCCTCCCAGTCGACTAAATATTGGTACCCACGACCCCGTCGGCGCCTGTCCAAAATTCGGCTGACCCTATAGACAGGAGCGCCCTCAACCTGAACGGGGGGGCAAGAGGGACGTGAGGGAGGACGAATGACAGGTTTAATACATGAGACATGAAAAACAGGGTGGACCCGACGGAGACTGGACGAAAGGCGAAGTCGGACAGTGACAGGATTGATGATCTTGATAATGCGGAATGGACCAACGAAACGGGATGCCAATTTACGAGACTCGGATTGGATAGGTAAATTGGCTGTGGAAAGCCACACTCTCTGACCACGAACGTAACGAGGACTCTTAACCCGACGTCTATTAGCCGCTGCTCTCATGTGTCTCTTAGAACGACAAAGTGCTGATCTCTCCTCCAGGTGCGTTTACAGCGAGCAATAAAGGTCTGAACGGACGGACATCTAGACTCCGTCTCCTGCGAGGAGAACAGAGGAGGCTGGTAACCGAGGCAACCGTGGAAAGGCGAAAGACCCGTGGAGGAAGACGGATGAGAGTTATAAGCGTACTCAGCCCAAGCAAGCTGCTCAGACCAAGACGCGGGATTTCGAAAAACCAGACTACGGAGAATGCGAGCGATACTTTGATTGGCCCGTTCGGCCTGTCCATTAGTTTGGGGATGATGAAAGGCTGGCGGTGGCCCCGATAAGGCGGCAGAATTCTTTCCAGAATAACGAGGCAAACTGCGGACCCCTATCAGACACAACATCGGTGGGCAGACCATGAAGCCTAAAGACATGGTCAATCATAATTTGGGCGGCCTCCTTAGCAGAGGGGAGTTTAGGGAGCGAAATGAAGTGCGCAGACTTTGAAAAGCGATCGACTACGGTTAAGATGACTGTATTCCCAGCAGAAGAGGGGAGCCCGACGATAAAGTCAAGCGCAATGTGCGACCACGGACGAGCAGGCACAGGCAAGGGCCGAAGGAGACCGGCGGAGGGGAATTACCAGACTTCGTCTGAGCACATACGACGCAAGAGGCAACAAAACGGCGCGTCTCGTGTTCTAAGGTAGGCCACCAGAAGCGTTGACGGATAGAGGCAAGCGAACCCCGAACACCCGGGTGAGCGACTAATTTGGAAGAGTGACCCCATTTAAGGACCGCTTGACGTGCCGACTCGGGGACAAAGAGAAGGTCCCTAGGACAATCGGGAGGAGCGGTGACTCGAGAGAGGGTCCGTCTGACCAGTCTCTCAATTCCCCAAATGGCTGCCCCCACGAAACGACCAGAAGGGATAATAGTCTCATGATTAGCAGGAGTGGTTGAAGAGTCAAATAGATGAGAGAGAGCGTCGGGCTTAACGTTCTTAGAACCAGGGCGGTAAGAAATCGAGAAGTCAAAGCGAGTAAAAAACAAAGCCCAACGGGCCTGACGGGCGTTCAATCGCTTTGCGGAACGGATATACTCGTAGATTACGGTGATCCGTCCAAACAAGAAACGGAACAGAGGAACCCTCTAACCATTGCCGCTACTCTCCTAGAGCTAAGCGGATAGCGAGTAACTCTCGATTGCCAACGTCGTAGTTTCGTTCAGCGGGCGAGAGACGGTGAGAGAAAAAGGCACAGGGATGCACTCTCCCATCAGCGGCGGAGCGCTGGGAGAGTACAGCCCCGACCCCCACCTCAGAAGCATCCACCTCGACGATAAATTGTCTCGAGACATCGGGAGTGATAAGAACCGAGGCAGTAGTGAAAAGGGTCTTTAGGCGATCAAACGCCTCTTGAGCGGCGTCTGACCATCTAAAGTTGGATTTGATAGAAGTGAGAGCAGTGAGGGGCGCGACAACCTGGCTGAAATTTCTAATGAAACGGCGATAAAAATTAGCAAAGCCGAGAAACCGCTGTAACGCGACGCGGGACTCTGGAAGTGGCCAATCAGTAACCGCCGACACCTTGCCTGGGTCCATACTGGTCCCCTCTGCAGAGACAATTGAACCTAAAAACGAAATTGAAGACACGTGAAACGAGCACTTCTCTGCCTTGACATAGAGTCGATTCTCTAACAGCCGTTGAAGGACTCGGCGGAGGTGCTGGACATGGACCTGAAGCGACGGAGAGAAAATCAGAATGTCGTCCAAATAGACAAAAACAAAAATGTTGAGCATATCGCGGAGGACGTCGTTAATGAGGGCTTGAAAAACCGCAGGAGCGTTGACCAATCCGAAAGGAAGAACCCTATATTCAAAGTGCCCCAGGGGTGTGTTAAAAGCCGTCTTCCATTCGTCCCCCTCCTTAATACGAACTAAATGATATGCGTTACGGAGATCGAGTTTAGAGAAAATCTTTGCTCCTTGTAAAATCTCAAAAGCTGACGACATCAGTGGCAAGGGGTATCGGTTCTTGACAGTGATCTCGTTCAGCCCTCGATAATCTATACAAGGACGCAAAGAGCCATCCTTCTTCTTAACAAAGAAGAAGCCGGCGCCGGCAGGGGACGACGAGGGAACAATTAAACCAGCATTAAGAGAATCTGATAGATAATCTTTGAGCGCCTTACGTTCGGGAGAGGATAACGAATACAATCTACCCCGAGGAGGTGTGGTCCCCGGAAGAAGATCTACGCTACAGTCGTACTGACGATGAGGGGGAAGAGAAGTGGCCCGAGAACGACTAAAGACCCCTCGCAAATTGTGATACTCCTCCGGCACTCCTGACAAATCACCTGGTTCCTCCTGGAAAACAGAAACAGAAGACACGGGGGGAACAGCAGAGGTTAAACATTTAACATGACACGACAATTTCCAGGAAAATATGCTACCGTTTGACCAGTCAATATGGGGGTTGTGTTGAACAAGCCAAGGATGGCCCAAAACCACAGGTGAAAATGGGGAATGAAAAATTAAAAAAGAAACAGTCTCATTGTGGTTCCCCGAGACGGAGAGAGTAAGGGGAACAGTCTCTCTCCGCACCCTAGGAAGGGAACTACCATCAAGGGCGAACAGAGGAGTGGAGCTCTTTAAATCAATGAGAGGAATACCTTGCTCACGAGCCCATGTCTCATCGACGAAGTTACCCTCAGCACCTGAGTCGACCAAGGCAGTACAGGACACAGAGGAAGTCGACCAGCGAAGATGAATAGGTAGAGTGGTACAGGATTTAGACGGAGAGATCTTAGAAATAGCGCTCGCCAGTAACCCTCCGCCTACTGACGAGCTCTGGCTTTTACTGGACAGTCAGAGGCAAAATGACCTGCAGCAGCACAATACATGCAAAGACGGTTCGTAATACGTCGCTCACGTTCCTTGAGAGAGATGCGAAGACCTCCGAGTTGCATAGGCTCAGGACTCGGACCAGAGAGCTGAGGAGGAGTAACGTCGGGAGGAGAAAAAAGGGTGGATTCCAAACCGCGGGCTCTGCGACGTGAGTCGAAACGCCTCTCCACCCGGATGGCCAGATCAATGAGCGCGACGAGTTGGGTTGGTACCTCAGGTGCAAGAATCTCATCCTTGATCTCTGGGTTAAGAGCCTCCAGAAAACGCGCCACCAGGGCTGGGGTGTTCCACCCGCAGGTCGTTGACAGTGTACGGAACTGGATGGAAAAATCAGTAACAGCACGTCTCCCCTGACGAAGCGTAGAGAGTAAACGTGAAGCCTCTTCACCATAAGCTGAGCGATCAAAAACTCTAATCATTTCTTGCTTGAAGAGAGAAAAATCAAACACACAGTTAGTCTCAGCCTCCCAGTTGGCCGCACCCCACTCCCGTGCCCGGCCCGTGAGGAGTGAGATGACATAGGCAACCCTGGACCGGTCAGTAGCATACGTAGAGGGCTGAAGTGAAAAAAACACCTCACATTGTGCCAAAAAAGAACGGCATTGAGTGGGCTCACCAGAATAAACAGGCGGATTATTTATCCGTGGCTCAGAAATAGAAGACGGCTCCTTGCGCAAGTGATGAACCCGCTGAGAGAGATCCGTCATTTGGGCAGCCAGTGATTCGACAGCCTGTCTTGCAGACGAAATGTCCTCCTCGTGTCTGCCCAGCAAGGCGCCCTGCATCTCGACGGCCGCTTGAAAAGGATTGCCACTCGCTGAGTCCATTCTGTTGGTCAGATTATTCTGTTAAGGAACGGTAGAAAGAGAACTCAACAGCGAGATGCGGAAATCAACAGTCCTTTATTTATATTCAGCTGCCCTTTAGCAAAAGGACACTTGTTCAGGGGAAAAAACTTGAGAAATCAGGATCGGCCACATGGCTCTTAACGAGAACAGAAATCCCTTCGTCTTGACAGCAAATAGTGCAGATGCTGTTGGCGACTGCAGAATCAGAGAGACCTCGAGCGACCCGTGAAGAGAGGAGACGCCAGCAGAAGGTCTATGGCGAGGCAGAGGATCTCAGCGTCCAGAACTGAACAGAATTCAGAAAGCAGATAACACGGTAATACTTGCAGGTAATCGAGCATCAGCACACCGCCAGACAGGACAGGACAGGCCAGGACACGGATCAATAGAGTGAGCGTATAGCATGAGCTTCAACATCGAATAATCTGACAAAGAGCCAAGGACAGGAAGAGCTAGAAGAAGGAGAAACAATCAGGGGAAAATTAGGAAACAGCTGGTGAAAACCAACGCAGAGGATGAGGTGAGTGGAATCAGCTGAAGGGGATGAGATAATGAGAGCGTGAATGTGAGTACAGGTGCGTAAAAGTGTGTGTGAGTGTATGTGAATGACCACAAGAGGGAGACAGAGAAAGAAAGAAGGACCAGGATCATGACAATATTAAACTCGATGGAGGAAATGTGGGAATTAGGTTAAACTGAAACAAGGAATGTGGTGTATAATTGTGTGAAATGTATGATGAAACAATTTCGCCAAGCAAATACCAAGAAATAGGTTACAGCAGTTTGTGTTTCGACTACACTTTCAAAATCCGCGATGGGACTGAGTTCGAACAGCTTCCGCGTCAGCGACTTTTTATAGTACAAAATCGCTGTCAATCAAAAGGAGATGCAGTCTTTGGACAGATCCTCCAATCATCACGCAGAAGCCCAGCGTCCAGCCCCACCCACTCCTCCATCACCCCAGAGACACTGAGCGTCCGTGGGCGGGGCATAATCGCAGATTTATCCAATGACCGTCTAGTTTCAAAGCACTGAAAAACCTGTTCAAAGCAGCGCCACTGAAGTCACCGGACGCTCGGCTTCAACAGGGAAATGCACTGACGCTCCGGGAAAGTATAAGAAGGAAATCGAGTCAGCCGACCTGCTATATGGAGCTGATTATGAACGAACTCGTCTTTGAGATGAACGTGTTCTAACGCATTTTTAGTCAATAAAATGTTAACACAATAGTACACATTTGACCATTAATTTTTTTACATTATAGGGGAAGCCGAGCTTCCCTTGGAGTCTTAAAGAAATCCCCACTGGGATCCACATAATCTGTGTTAGTTGTTTGGGAGCAGAGCATGCTCGCTCAGCCCTCGAGGGGGTTGAGTGTGAGCATTGTGAGCGTTTGCCTCTTAGAGCGCTTCGCTCCTGGCTGGCGCTGTTCGATCAAAGCGGCCAGCTCTGAGGAAACCTGGCGGCTTCACTCGCTGCACATGTGACTTCAGGAGCGCCGACCCTGAAGGGATTCCCCAAAGCGTCAGCATCGACGCAGCGTCTCATTTCCTTCTAACCTGAGACAGGGTTTTTTTCTTGTAATGAAGTTCATTCATCAATCAAAATAAAAAAAAAATAAAAATAAAAATGAATTAATCCATAACTAAATCCATAAAATGATCTTATCCTGAACTGAATAACAGAATCCTTTACGATTCTGTATGGAAGCTGTCATGTGCTTCATATATAGACTAGAATCAACTTTTTAAAACGGTGCCTTCGCTGAAATTGAACTACTTTAAAATATGAGTAGCTTGTAGTTTAGCAGGTGGCGTTTTCAAACACTTCTCTCTGTGACTCCGAGAGGAGTGTGTGCCCGTGTGAAGAGGAGTGTATGAAGTGTGTGGTGGCCCTTGGGGCTAACGACTCGCTTCCCTCGCCGCGGGACGCCTCCGTGACTCATTAATCTCCGCTTTTGTCTGTGTTTATAAATACGGCTACGCGCTTCATGCTAATCTGGGATCTGCGGAGAGATATGCTCCATCGGAGATGATTGCTCATTTTGCATTTCCCCAAGAGTATAAGCCCATAACGAGGGGAAGAGAGAGTGGAAGACCTGAGAACCGTGTCAGGTGGGCCAACGCTTCAATCACTGGATAAAGATTCTACAAATGTTCCCTACAGAGAATGACTCAGACATCCTATGACTAGATCATGAGGCCCAATGACCCAGTTTTGTTTCGCAGTATAAGGTTGGCCTGTCAGTGCTGATTCCTCTGGCTTCTGGTGACAGGAGTCTCCGTTGATGCCCCTATTTTAAGACCAATGGCACATGTCAGGAATATAAAGCTCTTTTGATGTGTTTAAGCTTTAAACAAGGGCAAAGATCATGAAAGAATGAATAGCTGAAGTGCACTGATACATTTTAAGGAGGTACAAGAAGAGGCAAGGTTCAAATTTGAACGCGTAAATTGGACAAGATCCTGAAACCAGGCCATATTCGTACATGATTAAAGTGTGTCCTCAAACGCCCGACACTCTCTCTCTCCTGTATATCTCTTGCTTCTCTCTGCAGGATCAGGAAAAATCACTATTTACGAACGGAGTCCCTTTGAGTTCATGAATTGAATTGGTCACACCCTCCAGGATGTTGAATTGGAATTTGAATCGGAATGACGGGAAGAGGAATTTACCTAATTGCAATCCAAAGAAATTTGACACAGTCATTCAACAGAGGAATTGTACAACATCAACAAAATGGGCGAGAACAGATCACTGCTTCGGGTTTGCATCTTTTGACTTTGCCGAGGAGGAGCTGCAACAATGGAGAATATGATGAAAATAATCAACATTCAAGCAGGAAAACCTGCTCTAGTGGAGCACAAAAACAACATCAAGATATGAAAAAGGGCACAATAATGGCTTTTTAAATATAAAGGCATACTGAAAAAACAAAACAAAACAAACTGTGTGAGAATGAAGCGCGGTTATTATAAAGGCAACATGTTTTTCCTAAATCAGATAACTGTTTTTTATCTTCATTATACTAAAGTAAATTATTTAAATGACATATGGAACATATTTACTTGTATTAGGTTGATAGTGTATATCTTTTCTACCCACTATTAGAGCAATTAATGTTAGATGCATACACTTTTAAAAAGATAAAAACAAGCAGACTTTGTTTTCATTTCCTTTTGTTAAAAACTAGGGCTGTCAATGCCTTGAAATGAAAATGAAGTGCTTAATTTTATTGACTTTGCACTGTATATCAAAAAATATACTTGCAGATGATATAATATTAATTAAATATAATGCCACTTACAGTAAGTGTACTTTCATTACTATTTTTAGTATGTTTTGTAAAAAGTGTACATTGTAAAAATGTCAAATTTAAAGTTACTTTAAAGTACATATTAAATCTTAATGTTTTACTAATATTTTGTCATGCTTTAAAGAAGTGCCCTTATTTTGATGTTTACTAACATACTAAAGCACTTCATTACAATTTTAGTTTACATTTAATTTACATTAATATATTTTAAATGTACTAAAGTGCAGCTTCATCATTACAAATGTGTAATTACAAATATATTTAAATACATGACAAGTTCTAGTTACATTTTGTGACACAGAGACTGTAAAATAGTGTAATTATACATTTAAGTACTTAGTTGTAATAATTAACTACATGTACATACTATATGGTTAGGGTGTGGTTTAAGGTTAGTTGCATGTAATTAAGCAACATTTATAGTAATTACTCTAGTAACAACATGTAACATGTAACAAAGACACTGTGAAATAAAGTTTTACCCAAGTTTCAATAGAAATGACAAAGTATATTTAGTTTACTTGAAATGCTTGTCAGCACTTATATTTACTACCACATTACAAACACAAAAGAAGTAATAATTATGAAATTACATATAAAGATGTACTTAAGTGGGTCAGACTTAGAAACCCTCTAAATGCAGCTAATTGCATTTTTTTTAGTTGCTAAAAAACATTTTTCAAACCTGAAGCCACATTCAGCGAAACAGATGTCTTTGGATCAGACTTTGAATCATTTTTCATTTCTTTCACACAAAATGCATTCAATGACCACATTTTGCACAAACTATATATATCTGTGACACATTTTTCAAATGCTAACACACTGCTTTCAAATTTCTGCAGTACTTATTTTTAAACGTATAAAATCTTAGCAGAAAATGAAATAATAATCATTCCAAGCTATTTGCAGTTTCAGCTGAAAGCAACCCAGGTGTCCTGCTTTAGTCTCATTACCATGTTTTAGTAAACGGGGATTGCTTGGAATTGATTTTGTTTGGAAATATGGATGAAAGAAGACCGGCTGGTGTGAAAGAGGAGTGGAACAGAGAGGGAAAGAGAGGAAGAGCGAGAGTGGAGATCTCTGATGTGATGGGCCAGAATTATTGACCAAATTGTAAACCATGATCTCTCTCTGAGAGACGCCGGTCTAAGGCTACAAACAAATCTGCACCGTTCAATAGTTGCATCAATAGTACGAATCTTCCTGCAAATGAACAGGTGAGATGAGCATCCTTCAATTATATAACAGTACGATAAAATATGTCTACATTTTTTACATTTTGAAACGTATTACAATAATTGTTGTGTTTTAGGATCCAAAGGTTGCTTTCATGAGGCAGAATCTTTTCAGATATGCAGGAAATTGCTTCTGTAATGCATTAATTAATTGCAATTACAGTTGCTAACATCCTTTTGTCCAATCTGTAGTCACATTTCCAATACTCTGAACACAATTAGCACAACATCCTTGTGTTGTGACCATACCATTAACACAATTCATGTTGTTTTCACACAGTACAGTTAACTTGTTTCTAAAATGCTTACATTTTCTTGTCACTCAAGCTTACCCAATACCAAAATCATGGATGTTTCTGGTCTTATTTACAAATGCTTAAACACAGCATGACAGAAATGAAGACCTAATGTTCCAAACCTTAAAGTTCCCCTGTAGTCAATCATTTTATCCCTTAAAACTCATATTTAAGCGTTTTTTCCTTGAAAATAAATCTTCATGCTATAAAATATCTTGAATGTAACTCGACACCCTTGCCTCAATTATTATACGCGGATCTATGAATATGCAAATGAGCCCCACCTCCACTCACTCACTCAGCTCAGAGATCCACTCATTGACGATCACACGTTGATCTGATTGGTTACACACCAGCGATTTCAAACCGTGTTTTTGAGACTGTCTTTGGTTCACTGCAGTTTTAAGGAGAAAATACTCGTGTTGACTTATGAATTTACACATGGTTTGTCTTAAAGCGTATTAAAAACACCACATAGACATATAAACAACATTAAAAGCTTGATTTTCAATAAATATAGTATAAAGCCTCTACTTCTGCAACATCGGCAGCTCAAAAGTACTGAAAAAAAAAACTGAGGGTTGTAAACCTATAGTCATGTGTTGAAGTTCTTTCCATTACTTGGACATATACAGTAAAATAGGACTCTTTGAATTGGTTTTGTTAAATGTGGACGCCGAACAACTCAGAGACGCAGGGAGAGAAATAAATAAATTCTGGGAGAGGAAAAGATGAAGGAGGAGAGGAGCAGATGAAGGAGGAGAGGAGCAGATGAAGGAGGAGAGGAGCAGATGAAGGAGGAGAGGAATAGATGGAGGAGAGGAGCAGATGAAGGAAGAGAGGAGCAGATGGAGGAGGAGAGGAGCAGATGAAGGAGTAGAGGAGCAGATGAAGGAGGAGAGGAGCAGATGAAGGAGGGGAGGAGCAGATGAAGGAGGAGAGGAAGACATGGAAGAGAAGAGGAGCAGATGAAGGAGGAGAGGAAGAGATGGAGGAGCAGATGAAGGAGGAGAGGAGGAGAGGAGCAAATGAAGGAGGAGAGGAGCAGATTAAAGAGGAGAGGACAGATGAAGGAGGAGAGGAAGAGATGGAGAAAGAGAGGAGCAGATGAAGGAGGAGAGGAGCAGATGAAGGAGGAGAGGAGCAGATGGAGTAGGAGAGGAGCAGATGATGGAGGAGAGGAGAAGATGAAGGAGGAGAGGAGCAGATGAAGCAGGAGAGGAGCAGATGAAGGAGGAGAGGAGCAGATGAAGGAGGAGAGGAGCAGATGAAGGAGGAGAGGAGCAGATGAAGGAGGAGAGGAGCAGATGGAGGAGGAGAGGAGCAGATGGAGGAGGAGAGGAGCAGATGAAGCAGGAGAGGAGCAGATGGAGGAGGAGAGGAGCAGATGAAGGAGGAGAGGAGCAGATGGAGGAGGAGAGGAGCAGATGGAGGAGAGGAGCAGATGAAGCAGGAGAGGAGCAGATGAAGGAGGAGAGGAGCAGATGAAGGAGGAGAGGAGCAGATGAAGGAGGAGAGGAGCAGATGAAGGAGGAGAGGAGCAGATGAAGCAGGAGAGGAGCAGATGAAGGAGGAGAGGAGCAGATGAAGGAGGAGAGGAGCAGATGAAGGAGAGGAGCAGATGGAGGAGGAGAGGAGCAGATGGAGGAGGAGAGGAGCAAATGAAGGAGGAGAGGAGCAGATGAAGGAGGAGAGGAGCAGATGAAGGATGTGTAGGGTCTGGACCAATCAGACACACACAAATTATTCATATTCATTATATTTAATGAATATAAAGGTCTATGAAACTCTCCCCCAAAACTAACCTCACAAATGAAGTTACTTTGTCAGCCGGGTGTCCGGTTACAAAACACTTTAAGACTGATAACAGACTTTTACGACCTCAAAGGAATGTGGCCACATGCGCCACATGCTTAAGAGAGAGACCATCTTTAATTAAATAAACTTTGCGGTATTACTCTGATCTATGAAGGAACATGCCTCACAGAAACTGTGATGATTTACTGTCTCATGTACTATTATTTATAACAACATGGTATGTTTGATTGGGGTGTATGTGGTTGCACAACCACCCAACAGTCAATATAACCTCACCTGTATCATGCTTCCTACCTAATTAACCCTCATTTAATGACACACACTTTGATGTACATCACCTTCTCTTAGAATGCAATGTGAATTTGTTATGTCTATTTGAGCTTGAATGAACAGTCTAAACACGCTGGGGACAAAGACCATAAATCAACTAAGAGCCGGTTCCCCTCTCGGACATGTCACCTTACTCATTGGTCCATTCAAACCTTAGGGGTTGGTTCTTTCTCAAGCTATATCAGAGGCAGGCAACAGTGACCGCCCACTCTTGGTAGTTTTCATCCTGCCGCAAACATTGTTTCAGGTGATACAGGGGAACCCCCTCCCCCCTTCATGGGGGCCCAGAGGCCTCCCAGCAGGCCTGGATCCCAACCAGATCCGGCCTCATGGAAGAGAGAGGACACTCTCTCACAAAGAACCAAGGACAATCTCAGGAGTTTGTAACAACGACTCTAACCCACTATGCAAGTTCATCATATCTTCTTCATCCAAAAAAGAAGAAAATGATTGAGACTTCAACATCTGACACTCGCAGAATCATCAACAACTTCAGTTTTCAACAACTTTGATAATAGTGTACGCTACCCAGGCATGCAAGTATACTTTTGATTTGATGCTTTGAAAATGAAATGCTGATGTTCTTCTCATATAGTTACATGGAACTTCTCAATAGTTCCGTTTTCGGTTTCGTTCTATCACTCACCTATTGATGTATTCATGTGTGTATGTTGTTTAGTTTATTTATATTCATATAAATATCTATATTTAGTTAATAAAACTTGTACATAATATGTATTTGGTTCTGTTTTGTTTGCAATACAAAGTCACTTTTACGATCGCGGTTTTTGCTATTTGCTCAAAGTGCTGTACATGCTAAGAAATAATTATTCTTCTGTGGCCATGGAAGATACCCTTTTCTTAGAATAAATTAATAATCAAAAGAGTTCGTTGGATGAATTGATTAATTTATTCTAATATTAATTCAGCCACATCAAGTTAATCCAATGAACTGACCCAAATATTCATAATTAATAATAACAAGTTATTATTGATTATTAATATTTCATATAGCTAGGTTCCTTACATATATGGCGGAGAATGCAGGCATCGTATTAAACATTGTATTGAAGCAGACAGTAATCAATCATATGTTGTCCCATAAGTTTTTATTAACATCTCATACATGCACGTTCCTGAGTAAATCAGCAAAACTATAGCTTGAATATGCCTACGAATGCCAGAAAGTTTCACAAATGCTATAATGCATATTTAAATCGTACGATAAGAAACTCCTGATATTAGCGAAGAAAGCCTAATTTCAGATATAAATCGAGCGTAAGCCTTATCTGACGAAGAAATCTCAGGTTAGCCGCGCACATAAATGGTACCAGAACAAATTAACCTGATATGGACGAAGAAATCTCCATTTTCAGCATTTTTGAATGTGATCTGAGCGATGTTCCTCAATCACCAATCAAGGCCTTGTTGTTCGTTACGTCATTATATTCATATTAAACCGCCGAAGCGCTCATATGAAACAATCGCGTCAAATTAGTGGTATAAATTCTAGCCTAGCTAACTAGAAATTTGCCATTGTCTGGGAAAGAACGGTGCTGTTTGATTTGTGAAAGAGTCACTCACATGCAACGTCATGTGCCTAAGCGAGAGACTCAGTGCAAACTTTCAGCACAGCTCGTCTGCTGCTCCGGCCGATCTGTGTTGTTGGTTGGCATTGCGTCCGGAACGCGAGCAGGCGTTCCTATCTAGTTTTTCTGACAACAGCACCAATCTCACAGACCCTCGTGTAAACAAGCGACGGTTGTAGCCAATAGCTCCCTCAATCCTAACTTACACGCATAACTTACAAGTAAAACCCTCTACCTCGAGTGATAGTTTTAGCACCGCCTAAAAACTTAGACACTTTAGAGCATAAAGTGTAACCTTAAACCAAAGACTATAGATTTTGCGTGATTTGAACTGAGTGATTTGAACACGTGTGATGAGAGTCAAAGCTCTTCGAGGCTTTGAATCAAAGGAGTCAACTGCGTCACAAATTATTCTTTGTTTGAAGCGCCCTCGCTGGCGACCCCTGCTGGTCAAAACAGTGGAAGTGTAGCGGAAACTCAAATCAACGGAACACCTTTTACAAACCAATCGGAAAGGTTTTATCAAAAGGTGTAATCAGGTAATGGCAATCCGCGAGCTACCTAATATCGTTTAATATGAGGTGTCTTTCAAGGCACAATATCTTAGTAAACTGTAGGGCTCGTTTTATGAAAGCTTGACTTGAAAGTCAATCAGACCCTTTATCAAATGCATCATTAAATGTGTATGAATCTATAAAGTGATACGAGATCACATAGAGACCAGATACACACTGGTTCATGAACCGTTTAAATTTAAAACAATTTCAAAACAGCTATGACGCGTAACGAAGCCCAGTTTAATAAAATCACGTGACCTTAGCAGTGATACACACTCCGAATGATTTGAGACGAATGATTCACCCTGGTGTCAGAGCTTCACGAAGCACGTCTCATAAGAGGGTTAAACCACTCTCTTCTCTCTCTCTTTCTCTCTCTCGACCCCTTCCTCTTGGTTTCACTTTCAGATTGAAACCCAGATACTGTGGTTTTCATTTGTGTTTCTTTTATTTCGACCTAAACCTACCCCTATCATATTCTGTGTCTTCACACCTGTTGAGCCTGAATATTCCTATTCGGTTAAGTTGAATTTAATTAAATTTGGGATTTAATTAAATCAATTTGCTTATTCAATTTCCACGCTAGTTACCAGAGCTATGAGAACACTTCGATGTTTACCTTTTTATTTTGATTTTATTTCAATTTATTTACCTTTGTTTCGACCTGAATTCTTATATTCAGCTAAATAGAACTTGACTAAATTTGAAACTTAATTAAATTACTTGCTTCCCTTTCCTTTTAGTTTCTCAGAGCTATAAGGATGTTCTAACTTTACCTTTACCTTATTTTAGATCACTAGTCACTAGTCTCTCTCTCTCTCTATAGGATTACAATATCTAGCGACTGTTGTTTCCTTAACGAGTTACACAGGTCATTAACATCCTACTTCCTGTCTGTGTTTCACCCCTCCTCACTCCTTAGCACCAAGCTAAGTACATGAAGTACGGCTAACACAAACGCACAGTAGGCCCCCGACAGGACTGGAAACACTTCCCGTTGTTTCTTCTTCTGTTGACCCTGATGTTTGATGTGTCCCTGCTAGTTTAGTCTAAACAGCAGCTTACCCATAAGTGACACTCTGTCTCCTAGCTAAATTTAAATAGGTAAACCACTCCTCTCTTCCTCTTCCTTTCTGGTTTCATCCTATTTTTATTTTTATTTTATTTAATTTTATTTTTTGTTTGTTTGTTTGTCTGTTTCATTCTATTTGTAACATGTGAGAAGAACCATCGGCATTTTTGAGTGATAGTTGTGACATGTAAAAGCCCAGTCATCAGTCGACGCTGCTTAAAGCACGTCAACCAGTATACTCAAAACATTTTGTTATGAGTAAGCTCATAGCTCTCCACCTCAGTAGAAACTTGCATTTGCCCTCTCTATCTCGTGTCCACAAGTGTGCCAGTAGGCCTCAGACATCCAGCCCTGCCTCCCACCAGGACCCCCTGGAGACCCGGCAGAGCAGTGTCATGGACATCCCTCAGCCTGAAGCAGGCAATGACCTGCCACGGCAGAGAAAGGAACAGTTAGACGACAACGAAAGCGGACGTCCGGCCTGAGCCACCAAGAGCTGACCAGAATCATCTTCTCCTTGGCCGCGCTCCCGCAGGCCTCAAACAGGAGGTAAATGAACAAATGCTGCCAGCCACAGAATTCAACAGAGAACAAACCCTGCTCAGCGTGAGAGGACACAGGACAGATGCAAGGACCCTGACAGAGCAGAGCAACTGAAAGAGATCATCAGTTTTCAGGCGGACGACAGCTCTGAGCACCTGCAAACCGACGGGTAAAGAACTGTTTCACTCAAAGAACTTAAAGAAATGGTTGAACTCAAAGAGAGCTAAAGCCATCAATGTGCAGCGGAAGTCCGAACACTGAGTTAGCGATGCTGTAACATTATTGACACACTCCATGTGGTCCAAAGAGAGCTGCAACAAGTCAAGTCAAGTCAAGTCAAGTCAGGTCACCTTTATTTATATAGCGCTTTTTACAATACAAATTGTTTCAAAGCAGCTTCACAGAGATAACAGGAAAATAATGATATAATAGTATTGTTAAATTCAAAATTAAATGTTAAATGTCCCCAACTAAGCAAGCCAAAAGCCAATGGCGACAAAGGCGAAACAGTCCAACCCACTGCAAATGGACCACACAAGAAAGATGTACCCTGCTGACCTTCACATCAGCAGCATAAGCTTCCCCAGCCCTGCACAAAGGGGGGAAGAGCCAAAGCCCTTGGCTTAACACTTCACCAGCCAGTGTCCTGAGAGCCCCTGCAGCTGCAGGAGGAAAAGGTAACTCAGACAAACCCTGAAATGGCACATGAAGTGACACTCAACAATCTCAAGTGAAAGGTCAGAAACATCCCTGCCAATCTACGAGACATTGATTTTCACCTGCAGTCTCCAATCGGTGTGGCACACCGAGACAGACTCCATCTGATCTGGACACATCCAGCCCAGATGGGCCCTGCCCAGACACCAAGCAGGAAAGACCTAGAAGGGCCTGTGCTACCACCACCGACTCCGAACGAGTTTTCTGTGGAACTTACAATGAACCTGTGACGGAGGAGGACACCAGCGTCAAGAAACATTTCCTCCAAAACCAGTTAGTCACCATATTTTCACCTGCCCCCACGCAATGCCCACTCAACGATGCGTGACCTGATGCAGAAGGCCTCTAACACAGAAGGCCTCCTCAGAAAGGGTTCCTAAGACCCCATTGATTCTGAACTGCAAAACCAGAAGGCACACAGCATGAACACAATGCAATACTCTGCTAAAAAGTCCCTGGTCAGCATAGGACATAAAACTTTTAAAGTAGATGAAAATGTGTGCTCAAAGAGCAGCAAGACTCTGCATTAGTAAAAGTAGAATTTTACTGATATAAAGAAAATCTTGAATGGACGTGTAAGCCTCACCTGCCAACAGACTATGCACAACTCTTTTGAAACAAACATTTGCTACATGCTGGTTGAATTGGCACTGCTAAACATTAGTTTCCATGACAATGAAGGGTTACAGGAAACACTAGCTCCAAATAGGGCATACGTCACCTTGATGCCAGAGTGTAGGACAACCACCTGAGCTTTAAACTACTGTTAACCTACAGGCGTGCATTTGACCATTGCGGTCCAACTGGAACACAACATGCGATACGCATTTTGATCACTGGTTGCTGGCTTGTCTAAATGCAGATAAAACGATAGCTGGAATTGACATCTCTACTGTAAGTGAAAGAGTCTTATATTTCCAACTGGTATCAATAAGTTCAGCATTAAAGCGTAAGTCTGTTTGACAAAGGAATCTCATCTCAGCAGCTTGTAAACTGTACCAATATCTATCCTGCTTTGGTTAAAGAAATCCAAATTGCAGTATTGCTAAACCTGTTTCTGACAAAGCAAGCTCAGGACAGTGTTATACGTAGACCTGGGTGATGCTCCCCTTTCTACAATGTAAAGGCCTTACAAATTATTGTTAGATTGATGTAATTCACCTAAATTTTTAGCTGCATCTACAAGCAGAGAGCTACCTAGCGATCAAAACTGTTCACTCGCTGAAAAGTCAGCATTTATGCATGAGAGGGATGTAACTATATAGGCTTAGACAAGCTTTGACTTACAGCAAATCTATTTCCTTAGTCTGTAAACAAATAGAATAAGTTGTGTAAAGTAAAGAGTTCCATGAGTAAAATTAGCAAATGCCAAAACACATTTGCATTTTACTGAATGTAACATCAAGTTCTTGAAAGACTTAAAGTATAGGCGCCCCATTTTAACCCGTTTAAACATGCATAACTCAGTAAAATGTGCAGACATTCTTCAGGTACTGTTGAATTGTTCTGACATGCTCTGGTTCCCATGACAACAACTGGTCACAGGAAGTGCTAACTTGTGATGTCACTTTGTAAACAAACCAGCCTAGGTGACTAAGCTAACCTAACCTAACCTAGCATTCATCCAGCTTAGGCTAAGCTAAATAATAACTTCTACAGTTAGCAGTTAGCATCATTCACTTGAAGCCTTAATTACAGCTTTTGTTTACACAGTGCAAAGTATTCTAGAATACTTTCTTTAACCCCAGTTAGGGTTTCTAATTCTTCACTTTCCGTACTTTCAATTCTTCTCAGCTAAATTTAACCTTCACTAGTTAGGCATAGTCCTGGCTGAGCGCTGTAGGCTAAATTTGCAGATGCCCTGCCAAATAAACTTAAGTTTAACTACATGTAAACTGTGTAGCTAGAGAAGAATTCGTATAGTAATGAGAATTTCCATCAGCATGTTGATTAAACCTTTGGAGGGACACACACAGTGTGGTCTTGAACACGCAACCGCTGTAACCCACTATGGAGTGTTGGTCCAGGCAAATCCACAGTTTAGTCACTAGTGCTACTGATTATTCTCACATTCAGATTATTACCGCTGTTTTGATTACTTACTTTATTTTTTATTTTTTTATTTTTTTTATTTCCACTTTGATAATAATAGCAGTCAGCTATTCCCTTGTCTATTCGGTCATCTATATGATTTAATTCCATTTCCTCTCTTGTTCGAATGTGGTTCCATTTCCCATTGGGCCCAGAAAGGAAACAGAGACACGTTTATTTGTGATTGTGTTTATTTTCAAGAAGTGCACTCATTTTTGTGACCCTGCAACACAAGTAATTTCAACAATTACTAGGGCATAACTATAGTCCTGAGGATTGATAATAAGCATAATTTGAATAGGAAAGCTGTCCCTTTTCCTCCTATCCTTCACTTCGTCAAGCCGTAGTGAACCACAATTTAAGTCCAGAGAAATAATTTAGTCATAAGAACCATCTTAAGTCATGTATTTCATCTCGGCTATGCCCTTTCCAGGAAATACTCTAGGAACCACACAAGTCTTAGCCTCCTAACATCCACAGCTAAGATGATAAAGATACAAGAGACACATCACTAGCTAGATACACATGAAACACCTAACTTTATGCTACATATCTAGCGAACCCATTAAACAGTGGTTCTGAACTTTTAGGGTCATGCATTAGTCTCTCACCACAAGTGTGCCAAAATGTCACAGAGCCTCTGCTTAACCTGACCCCAACCTTCCAGCTTACCAAAGATTATGACAAACCAATGGACACTATGAGAAACCACCTCTAACCCCTCCAACCACCCACGAACGCCATCTGCACCCACCGACAACCGGTGCCCCAGACAACTGAGGTCAACAAGCACACGCTGCGTGCACAGGACAACACTCTGTGTTATGCACCTGATGACATCGCTGCGCCAAAGCTTGTGGTGCCACAGTGCAAAAGGGGGGGGGGGGGGGGGGGGGTCATGCCAGTGTATGCCCATGACGCACCATGTGCTGCACACCGCAGCACCAGAACACCGAAGCAAGTGGCATACCGGCGTCCTCGAAGCGGAAAGACTGTCCTAGCCAACAAAGGATGACACTCGCTGAGATCTTTCCTCCCTTTCCCTCTCCCTCTCGCCTTTGTCTGTTCTAGGATGCTGCTGTGGTGAGTCTTCCTGTGCCTCCAGCCAACCAGAGGACAGCCGCAGTCGGTCATCTCACCAGGTCTGGTATCAGGCAGCGTCCCGAAGGAACAACCGGGACTCCTTATCACCAACTGCAGGACCCACACCCAGAGAGTGTATGTTCGACTCCACTCTCTCGCCCACGCTGAGGCCAATGTTGAACACATGCTCAACCAACTTGAGAAAAGGACTGTCACACAAGCAGAGCTAGATGGACACAACTGCCGCTGCTGTCGGAACTCTGTTAACATTGGCATGTCCAGTGTCAACGCACTGAACCTAGCCACCGTGAGACAATGTGTGGCTGAAATTCAAACTGAAATCCCACAGCTAAAAGGGCAACTCACAACACAGAGTTCCTCCCTGCCGACCATCGGCAAGACATTGAATGGAAATGTGGTAGTTCTCAACACCCACAGTGTTCTGCTGAACCTGACAGTGAACTCCATGAAACAGCTGTTTACTGTCTTCATGAATGACTTAACTCAAACTCAGCTGGTCTGCAGTCTCTGATCCAAGACTCATGCTGCCCTGCTGAGGCCAAACCTGAATCAAAGCTGGAAACCTCATCCTTCTTCAAGAACCACAATTTAACCCTAACTCCAGAATGACAGGTGACACCCAGTCAAGGCACCTGCTGCCCCAACACCTGCTGCAGAGACCTGTACTGGGCTACTGTCCACATCAACCGCCGTGGAACGACCACCGCTCCAGAAGACGCGAGCAACCAGAGGCCACCATGGCCTTCCAGCCTTCTATGACAAAGGAGTGTCTGATCTCCCGGCACTTTCAACTTCGATCGTGGTTGTCCTTGAGGGGGACAACAACGGTCGAAAGGGGGGAATGTAGGGTCTGGACCAATCAGACACACACAAATTATTCATTATATTTAATGAATATAAAGGTCTATGAAACTCTCCCCCAAAACTAACCTCACAAATGAAGTTACTTTGTCAGCTGGGTGTCCGGTTACAGAACACTTTAAGACTGATAACAGACTTTTACGACCTCAAAGGAATGTGGCCACATGCACCACATGCTTAAGAGAGAGAGAGACAATCTTTAATTAAATAAACTTTGCGGAATTACTCTGATCTATGAAGGAACATGCCTTACAGAAACTGTGATGATTTACTGTCTCGTGTACTATTATTTATAACAACATGGTTTGTTTGATTGGGGTGTATGTGGTTGCACAACCACCCAACGGTCAATATAACCTCACCTGTATCATGCTTCCTACCTAATTAACCCTCATTTAAACCAGTTATGATAGGCGAAAACACATGGCCACCATCAGATGAAGAGATTTTGCCTGTTTACATAAAATATCTGTCAATTGTTCATTATACAGCCAATAGAGTACTTGCGCCCCTTTTTCACAGTCGCTGGTGTTTTTACTTCCAGAAAACGCCTGTTGCACTCTTTAATGTTTCTCATTAAAAATAAATATAAACCACACTAACATGTTACTTGGATGCCCGATTGTCCTGCAGTGTTTGCTCTCTCTAGAGAGAAAAGGAAAGACCATGTTATTTTAAATGGAAAAAATCATGCAATCATCCTATAGGCAGTAACGCAGTGCATTCGAGTACAATGATGAAGTTTACAGTTCTTTGTCATTCAGGGGAGCATAATATCATAAATATTGAACCATCTGAAAGAAGACGATGGACGGTGCCCTGCGTCAGAATGTATAACTAAATTATGAGAATGTGTATTGTGAAAAACGCTAGGCTATATAAATAGCTTTGACTTAACTTGTATATATTTTGGTTATCACATTGTGCCATTCATATTTATAGCTTACATTTTAAACAATTTTATCATGCAAAGTGCTAAAAGTTAAAATCAAAGACAAGGTAAAAGAAGAATTAAAAAAGTAGCCTACCGAAATTTAAAAAGTAAGTAACTGAAGAGGAATAAAATACAGATTAAATAATTAAATAGGCCTATGCACATATAACCATGTCTGACTAAAATAATCTAAATAAGATTTAAAACTGAATAAAAACCAAAACATTTATTTTAAAGTCCTTTATGGAAATCCCGCAGCGGCCAACTACAGTAAACTGTGATTGGATGTGGGGAAATATATATATATATATATATATATATTTTTTTTTTTTCTGAAACAAGGGTAAGCTAAACAGCAATAGGACGTTTAAAGCACTAATGAATTATACCGTCTTTTCCTTATGTATAAACAATCTTTTTAAATAAAACACCGTAGCATAAATGAATTATAGAGACAATACTTACTTTTAGACATATCTTTTGATGAGGTGGTAAGAGGAGTGTGGGTGCAAAAGTTTTTGGTCCAGAAATGATTTGTCTTGGCTATTTATAAAGAAGAGGCTGGGCAAAATACTCTTGGAAAACGTCAGAGCTGTGTGTCCACAATGTTCTTTATGAATGGAGTCCTCTCACAGCCGTAGCCATGAGGTCCACGGTAGGTCATCGTTAACATTTTTTATCACCTCTTGTTTTTTCAGGTTACACATGGCAATAAATTACTATAGCCGCTTAAGGACTAAGCTGTAAGCCTCCAAAATGGAGGAGGTCAAAGGTCATGTTTCCTGCTATAGTATCATCAGCTCTCCCAAAGGCTGTTCCAGCAGACAAACTGTCGCATCAACAAATGCTAACATTTTAAAGTTCTACATATATATTTTGAGAAGATAACCGATAGTATATTCTCAGTAAAGGGTTTCACCTTGTATGTTTCCACACTGATTAAGGATAGTTCGGGAGATACAATAAAAATTAAAAAATGATATACACCTTATACGTGCAATAGATCATAGCTACCGTAGAAAAAGTAAGATCATGCTTTGAATTAAGATGAGTAAAATTGCTGCGTGATGGACCGCAGAGGCACATCACCTCTCTGAAAATATACAGTGGTTTTCTAAATGATACAACTTAATCTAAACAAGAGCAATGTAGAGTCCTGGGATTTCTTAAAAACAACAACTACAAAACATAACAAAACACATTGTGACAAACTTTGACAACAAGTTTCATGTGGATGGACAACAAATACTGTTTGAAATATTTTTGTATAAGATCTAAGATACCAAAGTACAGTTTTTGCTTTACAATTTTAAAATTGCTTTAAACTGTTTAGTAAAAATAATACCTTAGGTTAAATTTATGTAAAATCATTTATATCACACATAAGTCTTCTAAGAAGATAAATAGAAGATACAATTTTAATAAAACGTTAAAGCTTTGATTTAAACAGTCTTTTAATTTTAAAAGATCTAATTTAAACTTTTAATATTATGCTTTTAAATGAATAAAACTCTGGAAAGCACACTAACTTTACTGTGACAGTGTACCCCAGAGGCTCATCTGTCCTGCATCTTGGGGCTCAAGCATTCATTTCACCCTGTAGTTTATCACTGAAGGAACCAGGAGGGCTTTGTTTATGACTTTGGACTGTTTTTATCATTGCATAAAGAACTACATCTTCGGCACTATGAAAATGTAAGTTATTTTTATATTTATATACTTTTTTATATAAAAGTCATTTAGCTAAAACTATGTTTAAATCGTTTGAATTCATTTTAGTAACATACTTGTTATTATTCTATATTTATAATCATTTAATTTAAATATGGAGATTAGTTAATTTATGGAAAACAGTATGTAAAAACAATGTAAAAATGCTGTTTTCTGTGATGGTCGTGTTTAGGTGTACGGGATACAGTACAAAAATCATTATGGCTATGACTATATTAATAAAATTATACTTTAGGTCACCGTTAAACAAAATCATTCAAAAGATAAATAGAAGATACGACTGTATTACAACGTTTTTATTAAGACTTAATTGAAATCTTCTTTTATTTTTCTCACTGTCCCCAGCAATGCGGAGGGTATCATGTAACACACACACACACACACACACACACACACACACACACACACCCATTCCTCCTCCACTCTGAATCACAGAGTGTCAAAACGCCGGTGTGGGAAAAAAACACTCCGGGATATTTTGTATCAAAACTTATTGCATCTTTGTAAATACATTCATACCTTATATGGACAATGATGTGTTGGGATTTACTTCTTCAATTCTCTGAAAATGTAAGATGATTTTCTTTATTTTGTGTTCATCTAAAACAAAACTAATTGGTGCACTTTGTTTCAGTAATTTAGAAAAGAGGTTTATTTTTAAAATGAACGATATAATCATATAATTTATATACTTTTAAAGAACAGAATGTTGTTCAACTTTAGTTAGTGTGAGATATTTTCTCACTTTCACCGTCCTCAGCAATCCCCTCTCCTCTGGAATATGGAGGGAGATCCTGTGAAGCCCCGTGTCAAAGTTCAAACATAAAACCTTCACAACTTACATTAAATCAAACCCTTATAGCCACGAGGCCAGACACATGGCGGTAGCTTTACTTCTTCAACCCAGGTGAAAATGTATTTATTTTTTGTTTTGAAAAGATATTTTATTAACCATTTCATTTATATACTTTTTAAAGAACAGAATGTGTTTCAACTTTAGTTAGTATGAAAAATATTTGTGAATGACTAAATATAAATTTATAAACATTTCATTTATATACTTTTAAAAATCAGTATGTATTTCAACTCTACTTAGGGTAAAAATATTATATTTGTAAATGTTATAACCGTTTCATATATACTTTTAAAGAACAGAATGTGTTTCAACGTTAGTGTAATATATGTGCCATTATTGGAAAAATCTCTTTTTCTCACTATCCCCATTTATATAGTATGCTTCAGGAATGCCAGGATATCGGATGTCACACACATTTAGCTCAAAGACTGTCAAAATGCAAAAGGCCGGTGAGAGAATCACTCGGAGGAACTCTTTTCAACTTTAAACCAATTCTTCAGTACTCTGAAATGGTAAGATGATTTTTATTTTTATTTATTTTAAAGGAATTAATGTTCTTCAACTCTACTTAGTGTGAGATATTTTCTCACTTTCACTCCCCAGCAGGGGGATGCAGGAATAGGGTGACGTCTCACACACTCACAGACAGACGCACACACTTAGCGAAGAGACCATGCCTGTCATGCGCTGGTGTTTGAGAGAGAGAGAGAGAGAGAGAGAGACACACACACACACACACACACACACACACACACACACACACACACACACACACAGCAAATGTATATAGTATGCTTCAGGAATGCCAGGATATCGGATGTCACACACATTTAGCTCAAAGACTGTCAAAATGCAAAAGGCACTCTTTCCAAAAGAGTTCCTCTTTTCAACTTTAACCCAATTCTTCAGTACTCTGAAATGGTAAGATGATTTTTTGAAAATATACTTTATACACTTTTAAAGATCAATGTGTACGATATTTTGTAAATGTACATAACCATTTTAAAGATCAATGTGTTTCAACTCATAAACTTCCTCACTGTCCCTGGCAATGTGCTCGGAAATACCGGGGGTGGTGGGGAATTACGACTTTTCAAAGCCAATAACATCAAAGACAATAAATCTCAAACCTTCTGTCACTTCTGACAAACCATTATCATCAAAGCTTATCTTCATTATGTTAACATCAAAAACGCCTGTCAAAATAACTTATTATACCTGGGTCAAAAGTTCAAAACTAGCCGTCAACTTGATATATCATACCCGGATCAAAACCAACTGGCAAAATGACGGATCATTTCCAGGTCAACAGGGCAAAGACAACTGTCAAAATAAATTATTATATCCCACAGCTGCCATACCACGGATCAAAGACAACTGTCAACTTGATCGATCGATAGGTCAAAGGTTAATCCCTACATCAAAGGGACCTCCGGAGGACCCCCGGAAGGTCAAAGGTTAGCCCCGCCCACCTGTCAATCATAGGGTCATAAATCATCTTGACACAACCTGAATCCTATTACTACTGGCTTGGGCTGGTTGTTGGATGCCAGACTGGTCCACATACTGTGAGCTGGCTTGGGCTAGTTGTTGGATGCCAGACTGATCCACAGACTGAGAGCTGGCTTGGGCTGGTTGTTGGATGCCAGACTGGTCCACAGACTGGTAGCGGGCTCGGCCTGATTCCAGACCACTGGGCTGGGACACAGACTGGTAGCGGGCTTGGCCTGATTCCAGACCACTGGGCTGGGACACAGACTGGTAGCGGGCTTGGCCTGATTCCAGACCACTGGGCTGGGACACAGACTGGTAACGGGTTTGTGCTGATTGCAGGCCACTGGGCTGGTACACAGACTGGTAACGGGTTTGTGCTGATTGCAGGCCACTGGGCTGGTACACAGACTGGTAACGGGTTTGTGCTGATTGCAAGCCACTGGGCTGGTACACAGACTGGTAACGGGTTTGTGCTGACTGCAGAACGCTAGGCTGGGACACAGACTGGTAACAGGTTTGTGCTGATTGCAGGCCACTGGGCTGGTACACAGACTGGTAACAGGTTTGTGCTGATTGCAGGCCACTGGGCTGGTACACAGACTGGTAACGGGTTTGTGCTGATTGCAGGCCACCGGACTGCACCACAGACTGGTAGCGGGCCGGTCCTGGATGTTGCCCACTAGGCCAGACAACAGACTGGTATCTAGCTTGTGCAAACTGCAGACCACTTGGCCAGTTCACTGATTGGGAGACAGTTTATGTAGGTTTTTGGAAGCCATGCTGGGGAACAAACTGGTAGCTGGCTTGTGCTGACGGCAGGCTGGACTGGGAGCTGGTCTGGGCGGGTTGTTGGATGCCAGACTGATCCACAGACTGTGAGCTGGCTTGGGCTGGTTTTTGGATGCCAGACTTGTCCACAGACTGTGAGCTGGCTTGGGCTGGTTGTTTGATGCCAGACTGGTCCACAGACAGTGAGCTGGCTTGGGCTGGTTGTTGGATGCCAGACTGGTCCACGGACAGTGAGCTGGCTTGGGCTGGTTGTTGGATGCCAGACTGGTCCACAGACAGTGAGCTGGCTTGGGCTGGTTGCTGCATGCCAGACTGGTCCACAGACAGTGAGCTGGATTGGGCTGGTTGTTGGATGCCAGACTGGTCCACAGACTGTGAGCTGGCTTGGGTTGGTTGTTGGATGCCAGACTGGTCCACAGACAGTGAGCTGGCTTGGGCTGGTTGCTGCATGCCAGACTGGTCCACAGACAGTGAGCTGGATTGGGCTGGTTGTTAGATGCCAGACTGGTCCACAGACTGTGAGCTGGCTTGGGTTGGTTGTTGGATGCCAGACTGGTCCACAGACAGTGAGCTGGATTGGGCTGGTTGTTGGATGCCAGACTGGTCCACAGACAGTGAGCTGGCTTGGGCTGGTTGTTGGATGCAAGACTGGTCCACAGACAGTGAGCTGGCTTGGGTTGGTTGTTAGATGCCAGACTGGTCCACAGACAGTGAGCTGGATTGGGCTGGTTGTTGGATGCCAGACTGGTCCACAGACAGTGAGCTGGCTTGGGCTGGTTGTTGGATGCCAGACTGGTCCACAGACAGTGAGCTGGCTTGGGTTGGTTGTTAGATGCCAGACTGGTCCACAGACAGTGAGCTGGATTGGGCTGGTTGTTGGATGCCAGACTGGTCCACAGACAGTGAGCTGGCTTGGGCTGGTTGTTGGATGCCAGACTGGTCCACAGACAGTGAGCTGGCTTGGGCTGGTTGCAGGCCACTGGACTGGTCCACATATTGCGAGACAGCTTGTTCAGAGTTCTGGCTAATGGCTTGAGAATATTGTTGGAAGCTGGGCTTGGCTACAAGCTGGTATCTTGCCTGTGCTAGCTGCACACCACTAGGCTGAAAGCTGGCTTGCCCTAACTGATAGCTGGGTTGTGAGGACTATCTGCTGCAAAGGCTTCACCAAAAAAGTAGAACTTGAAATCTGGACTGGGCTGTTACCGGAAAATAACTTGGAAACAACTTGAAGTCTACTTCTCTGAGGCTTGACAATGTGCTGCACTGCAGACTGGTAGCTGACTTCCACTAATTGGCCACTGGACTGGGAGCTGTTCTGCACTATTTGCTGGCTACTAGACACCATAGACTCATTACTAGACTGTACTACAGTTTGATAGTTGAGCTGTGTTGGCTCAGGCAGAGACTCAATGTGCATACTTGTACCCATTGCAGTGTTCACAGAACCAGAAACAAGACTGCCACTTTCAGCTGAAGATATCAGAGATCCTTGAAGTTGACTACTTGCATCAGAGTCAGAACCAGGCTTATACACATTAGTCACTGGTCCAAAACCAGAAGAGCCATTTTGAGGACTATAGCTTACACTTCTATACACACCCTTAACTTGTGCAGCACTGTAAGTATTACTCCTTGATCTTTGAGGACTGATGGGATTTGATACATCAGCACCATACCAGCTGTAGGAACTTCGTGGCTTCACATCCTGCATGGGGAAACCAGCCTGATAGTATCCAGGATATCCACTCCTGACAAAGCCACTAACTTGGAGAAAATAAAGAAAAGGGAAGAGAAAGAATCAAACAGACATGCTAGCAAACATGAATTATATAGAACTTGCCTGGATAAACCTTACCACTTCCAAAATGGTCACAGACACAAAGACTGAGAAGTGCCAAAGAAAAACTGTAGACAAAAAAATAAAAAAAAAGACACTTGTTAGATGAACTGCACTTGTTAACAAATGCCAAATACTACAATTTATCATCATACCTTAAGATAAGGATGGCTGGCGCGAAACAGACGTTCCGAAGCTTTGCGAGATCCCGAAGCAAAGATGATTCGAAACACTGATCCGAAGCGTGATTCAAAACACCCACGTCACGTGACAACGGCTAAATGAAGCGTCTAAGTGTTTCATCAGGTGGAGTGCTCCGCCGAATCAGGGTTTCATTGATTGGTCGGTTCGGGAACAAATCACACAATCACACAGTATAAAAGTTTTGTCAACGCATTTTCATATCGTGGGTTTTTGTGAGAGGAGTTTGGTTTTGAGATAGCAGATTTTTGGTGATATATTGACATTTATTTAGTTATATTTAGGATTTAATTTACATTTACACATTGACTTAGAGACACACTGAGTACTATAGTGACACATTAATAGATGCATTGATAGAATATATATATATATATATATATATATATATATATATAGATTAATAGATAGATACATATATTACAGATACATATAGATTATTAGATACATAGGCTACATGATAGATAGATAGATAGATAGATAGATAGATAGATAGATAGATAGATAGATAGATAGATAGATAGATAGATAGATAGATAGATAGATAGATAGATAGATAGATAGATAGATAGAATGGAGGCTCCACAGAAGAGATGCCGTACATCTGTGGTGTGGGAGCATTTCCATTTGGAAACCCCAAATAAAGTGAGATGTGTGTATTGTGATCGGCAGCTAGCCTACTGCAACAATACATCATCCATGATGCGCCATTTGAGGAGCATTCATCCTGCCATTCTGCAGGGTGCAGAGGATGGTAGTGTTCCCCCTGTACCAAGGCCTGCTACTGACACTGCTGGGCCATCTAAGCAAGGTATGCATTGTTTTATGATTTGTTACTAATTGCCGTTTTCTTTTAATTCAGAACCACAAATGTCAACATCAGGCCCATCATCATCAACACCAGTTGAAACACAAGACAGTTTATGGGAACATTTTGACAGTCGTATCCGTGAGACCCAGATGATACACAATCCTACAGCTGATGCCACAGTGGAAATGAAAAAATACCTCAGCGATGCGTTTTTGCCCAGAACTCATGATCCTCTAACTTACTGGAAAGAGGGAGCAGTAATCTTTCCTCATTTGTATGTCCTAGCTAAAGAATATCTTTGTATGCCAGCAACAAGTGTCCCTTGTGAGAGAATTTTTTCAAAGGCTGGAGAAATTATCTGTAAAAAAAGAAGTAGGCTGAGTCCTTCAACAGCAGAGAAATTAATATTTTTGAATAAAAATCTATAAGAAAAGGAGACATTGTGGCTTGATTTATTTTTTATTAATATTCATTTTTCATGACCAAAATCACATTATGCAATGTGAAGAGACTACAGGTTACAAGCTTCATATATTACAAAAATACAATAATAAAAAAAAAACCAACACATTTTTTTATTAGCTCTTTGTAAAGGTTGTTTCAGATCAACACCTGCAAGTGACCACTAGGTGTCACCGTGGAGATGGGTTTCGGATTGATTCGAAGCCTCGAAACAAAATGGCACATTTGCTTCGACTGTTTCATTGCTTGACGAAGCCTCGATCTGCCCATCACTACCTTAAGAGTCGGCTAGTGGTACACTCCATGGTCAAACAAAAACTAACCACCTCAACAACACCAGTAAAAGTTCATAAAAACATACTTGGACCTCCAGCATATATTAGTGTTGCCTGACGGGACTCTTTATAGTGCCAGCAACTGCCATTTACCAAATGTTTCCTGACAATCAGTTGTCATGGGAACATGTAATACTCAATTATTAGGTTCACGTGTTACAACTCTTATCATGACAGCTGCCATTTCATTAAAGATAGCTGCTTTTTATACTATGATTACTGGACAAGAAGACAGCACACAAAATACTTTTTGGGGATTAATTAAAATACTTTATTTTTTATTCAGTGAGAATACATTTTAGCATTTAAGGAAGCAGTAGTATGCTCACTGTTCAAAAGTCTTAACATTGGTTTGGTCAGGCAGCCATATATATTTTTATATTAAAATCTATTTAGTTCAATGATAACAGATGTTATAAATGTTTTTTCTTGCAAATTTGTATTTATGGCTTTATGTTGTGTTTAACCAATCAACAGATTTGTTTGGAGTATCTTTAGGAGTTGCTAAACTCATTATTATCAGCACTTCTCAAATGTGAAAAGACAAATATTTTTTCGTCTTTATTGAAACTGTTTGAAAACAAGAACACACTGATCATTTTATTTCAGATTTGTTATGAGTAACAACATGCCAACATACAAATCTGGCAGGACTATTCCTGCGAGCTTTCCTGCGGTGAAAGCTGTATTTAGATGAGACCCTAATCAGTTTTTTTTTTTTTTTTTTGTGTGTGTGTGTGTATTCAGCTGAATGGACATAACTTTATTTTAAAACAGAAAGACCAGGTCTAAAAGGAAATATATAAACACACAGGGCTCAACACTAAGGAGTTTATAAATAAATAATATTTGAATAAATAACGTTAAATAAAGACACTTATGAGCAAATTACAAGGAATAGCACAAATAAATACATTAAGATACAAATTAAATAAACAGATTTCAGGTAGGCCTAACAGTATGTAGGTAAAAAAATACTATAATGTATAAATTATATTCATCTTTACTAAAGCTAAAGAAGTTATTCAGTCATGATCAGATTTGGGCAGAGCTTTAGGCTACTTTCACTTTAAAGCGCTCTCTCTCTGGGTTGTGTGTGTGTGTGTGTGTAGTTCAGTTGTTAAAGCACTCTCTCTCTGGGTTGTGTGTGTGTGTGAGTGTAGTTCAGTTGTTAAAGCGCTCTCTCTCTCTCTGGGTTGTGTGTTTGTGTGAGTGTAGTTCAGTTGTTAAAGCGCTCTCTCCCTGGGTTGTGTGTGTCTGTGTGTGTGTGTGTGTGTGTGTGTGTGTGTATTCAGGTGAATGGACCTAACTTTATTTTAAAACAGAAAGACCAGGTCTAAAAGGAAATATATAAACACACAGGGCTCAACACTAAGGAGTTTATAAATAAATAATATTTGAATAAATAACGTTAAATAAAGACACTTATGAGCAAATTACAAGGAATAGCACAAATAAATACATTAAGATACAAATTAAATAAACAGATTTCAGGTAGGCCTAACAGTATGTAGGTAAAAAAATACTATAATGTATAAATTATATTCATCTTTACTAAAGCTAAAGAAGTTATTCAGTCATGATCAGATTTGGGCAGAGCTTTAGGCTACTTTCACTTTAAAGCGCTCTCTCTCTGGGTTGTGTGTGTGTGTGTGTGTGTGTGTGTGTGTGTGTGTGTGTGTGTGTGTGTGTGTGTGTGTGTGCGTGTGTTTGTGTGTGTGTGTGTGTGTGTGTGTGTGTGTTTGTGTGTTTGTGTGAAAGTGTAGTTCAGTTGTTAAAACGCTCTCTCTGGGTTGTGTGTGTGTGTGTGTGTGGGTGTGGGTGTGTGAGTGTAGTTCAGTTGTTAAAGCGCTCTCTCTCGGTTGTGTGTTTGTGTTTGTGTGAGTGTAGTTCCCTTTCGTTGTCACTCCGAGTTACGACCCGCCCTGCGGCTGGTGGCCAGGGTGACCTGAGGGTGACGGTCTGGAACAAGGCGCCGACTATGTGTCCGCGACCCCAGCCCCCCTCTTCAATGACGGTGCCCGCTAGTGAACTGCCGATTCCCGCGGGTCTACCCTCTGGTGGCCCGCGTGTTTCGGTTGAAGCTACAGAGGATGATGCCATGTCTGTTGCTGCATCACTAGGTGGGTTTGATTCTTCTGGAAGTGAGGGCTCGTCACAGCTGCCACCTTCCGGTGTGCATACGGCTGTGCTCGAGTCTGATCCGGAGATGACGGCCATGCTTTCCCGGGCAGCCGCGAGCATCGGGCTTGAGTGGAGGCCTCCACCCTGTCCTGAGCGCTCGCGGCTGGACGATTGGTTTTTGGGTAAGGCCGCCGACCCTCGTCCTCGGCAAACCCCAATACCTTTCTTCCCGGATGTGCATGATGAGATCTCGAAGTCCTGGAAGACCCCGTTGTCTTCCCGTGACCGCTCGTTGGCCTCATCCGCCTTTCCTCCCCTTGATGATGCAGCCGCCCGTGGGTACACTGGGCTCCCCCCGGTTGAACGCTCTGTTGCCATGCAACTATGTCCTCAGAGTGCTTCTTCTCGTGGCGAGCCTAAGCACCCATCCAAAGCCTGTAGATTTTCGTCAACCTTGGTGGCGAAGTCTTACAGAGCGGCGGGACAGGCGGCTGCGTCACTGCATGCTATGGCCACTCTGCAGGTCTACCAGGCCCAGATGCTCAGAGACATGCACGAGGGTAGGACAGACCCAGGGCTCTTCAATGAGCTGCGCGCCGCGACCGACCTTGCTCTCCGGGCGACGAAGGTTACCGCGCGCTCCCTGGGTCTGGTGATGTCCACAGCCGTGGTCCAGGAGAGACATCTCTGGCTGAACCTGGCTGACATGCGGGACGCGGAGCGGACCCGTCTGCTTAACGCCCCCTTGTCCCAGGCCGGCCTCTTCGGCGGTGCGGTTGAAGACTTTGCCCAACAGTTTTCAACCGCCCAGAAACAGACCGAGGCCATAAAACACATTCTGCCCCGCCGGCCAGCTGCTGCCTCCACCCAGCCGACCGGGCAGATGCCTCGTCCTGTTTCCCGCCGAGGGCGCCCTCCTGCGGCTCCCGCCCCTCCCGCCCGGCCCACGCAGCAGCCTCCACCCCGGGCCGGTCGCGGAGGAAGCCGTAAGAAGGCGCCACAGCCCTCTCCCGCCCCGCCCCCCGCTAAACGCCGGGCCAAGCGGCGCTCCTGAGACGGGCTGCTCAGGGAAGATGGTCGTTTTTCAGGAGATGGTAGCAGGACCACTCCTTCCCCCGGTGGAGGGCCGGGGGAGAATCTTTTGTTCTCCGCTCCCCGCTGCTCACCCACGGGTGGGCAGCACCCTAAAGTGGTTAAAAACAGAAACGACCCTCTCTTCCCTGAGCTCACAGAGTTCTCGGGCGACACAGAGCGCCGCCCACAAGCCGTGCTCTCCTCGCCCCCCTCTGTCCCAGAGGCGGTTGACAAGGCGTGCCGTCCACGGACCGCGTCGCCCCTGTCCCCCTCTGTCGCCAGACCCCTGGCAGAGCAGGCCCCCGCGGGACGACCAGCCTGGTCCTCCCCTGGCCCCCTCTGTCAGGGCGCGGTTGCTAACTGTGCCCCCGCACCGGGCCGCTATGCCGTCCACGTCTGGGCCAGTTACTCCGCTTCGCTGCCCCTCCGGGGGGACGCCTGCCGTCTGTCCCGCTGGATCACGCGCACCATCAGGCTCGGCTATGCGATTCAGTTCGCACGGTCTCCTCCCCGCTTCAGGGGAGTCCGCTCCACTTTGGTCGGTGGCAATGCCCCTATCATGAGAGCAGAGATTGCCACCCTGCTGGCGAAGGGTGCAATCGAGACTGTCCCTCCAGCCGAGATGAGGTCCGGGTTCTACAGCCCCTACTTCATTGTCCCGAAGAAAACCGGTGGGTTACGGCCAATCCTGGACTTGCGCGTGCTGAACCGCTCCCTTCACAGGCTGCCGTTCAAGATGCTCTCCGCCAAACGCGTTCTCGAATGCGTGCGGCCCCAGGATTGGTTTGCAGCGATCGACCTGAAGGACGCCTACTTTCATGTCTCCATTCTTCCTCGACACAGACCGTTCCTACGGTTTGCTTTCGAGGGGCAGGCATACCAGTACGCGGTTCTCCCTTTCGGGCTAGCCCTGTCTCCTCGCACCTTCACGAAGGTCGTCGAGGCTGCCCTTGTTCCCCTTCGGGAACACGGGGTTCGCATCCTGAGTTATATCGACGACTGGCTGATCCTAGCTCACTCTCGAGATCAGGTTTGCGAACACAGGGACCTAGTGCTCCGGTACCTAGCTTGTCTGGGCCTTCGGGTCAACTGGGAGAAGAGCAAACTTTGCCCCGTGCAGAGGATCTCTTTTCTCGGTATGGACATCGACTCGGTCGCCATGTCCGCGCAGCTTACGAGCGAGCGCGCGCAGTCACTGCTGACTTGCCTGAGACATCTCAGGAGCAAGAATGCGGTTCCACTGAAACATTTTCAGAGGCTCCTGGGGCATATGGCATCTGCAGCCGCGGTCACGCCGCTCGGATTGCTTCATATGAGACCGCTTCAGCTTTGGCTTCGCGACCGAGTCCCGAGGTGGGCATGGCATCAAGGCACGCTCCGGGTACCAGTTACTCCGACCTGCCGTCAGTTCCTCACCCCGTGGTCGAACCTCAGTTTCCAGGTGGTGAACCTGCAAGCGCTGCCCCCGGAGGAGGCAGACCCAGCCTTGGCACTGCTCTGTCCAGTACGCGCTCTTCGCGCCTATGTAGACAGGACGCGGTGTTTCAGGACCTCAGACCAGCTCTTTGTCTGTTATGGTGGGAAGCTGAAGGGAAAGGCTCTCTCCAAGCAAAGGTTGTCTCACTGGATAGTGGACGCCATTGCCTTGGCTTACCAGCAGCAAGGTCGACCGTGCCCCCTTGGTGTGACGGCCCACTCCACCCGGAGTGTGGCATCCTCTTGGGCTCTAGCGCATGGCGCCACGCTAACAGACATCTGCAGAGCTGCAGGCTGGGCGACACCTAACACATTCGCCAGATTCTATAATCTCCGAGTGGAGCCAGTGTCCTCTCATGTACTCGCTTCAACTAGCTAGTACCGGACCCGCTCAGGTGTCTTCGCTTGCTCGCCATTCCACTCCACGGACTGGATACGTGCGATATTCTCCTCAGGTGAGCTTCCCCGAAAGCCCTGAGTTCCTCCAGCACTCCTGACGTCGGCGCCAGTGTCTATTGCCTGCGCGTCGGCTAGGTGCCTCCCGTGTGCATGGTCCCTCCCCTGAGCGACCCCCACATGTGTATTTCCACTGTAAGCCTCTCTGAGCATGTGTCTTTCCCTTGGCAAGCCACCTTGCCACCCCTGGGGTTGAAATATTCCACCTGCGGCTGGACACCCCAGTGTTCTCCATATGTTTCCTTCGGGTCATATGTGTATTTTCTAAGTCCCCCCCCCCTCTGGGTTGGCATTAATTGCATACTTCCCCTAGCTTGGGATATGCTTCCCAGTGTACCTTGGTATTCCTGTGTTAAATGGACTCCTTCGTCCAGTCTATGACAGGGATCTCGATTTACGCAGGGCACTGAAAGACAGCTGAGAAGGTGGCGTGATTAGACTGGTAACCCCATTCGTCGTCATCCGACGTAACTCGGAGTGACAACGAAAGGGAATGTCTCGGTTACGTATGTAACCCTCGTTCCCTGAGTAGGGAACGGAGACGTTACGTCTGCCTGCCACTTTCTTGCACTCAGTCTTGGCTCCTCAGCGAAGAAACATAAACTGCTGTTGCGGACTTCCTCCTTTTATACCCACGAGGTGGGGTGGAGTTACGTCATGCAAATTCCGCAGACCCATGGCATTTCTTTGCCATTGGCTCGTTTTGTAATACTCGAAGCTGATAGGCTTTCTAAGCGAAACCCCATTCATCGTCATCCGACGTAACGTCTCCGTTCCCTACTCAGGGAACGAGGGTTACATACGTAACCGAGACGTTCAGTTGTTAAAGCGCTCTCTCTCTGGGTTGTGTGTGTGAGTGTAGTTCAGTTGTTAAAGTGCTCTCTCTCTCTGGGTTGTGTGTTTGTGTGAGTGTAGTTCAGTTGTTAAAGCGCTCTCTCCCTGGGTTGTGTGTGTGTAGTTCAGTTTTTAAGACCAAATGCATGGATCTGATTTTCTCTGTTTACGTTAAGACTTTTTATTTTATCTCTGGGCTTAGGAGGATACTCACCAAAATGGCCATTTTTAAATAATTTCGAGTGTATTCATTCGTTTAAACGTGACAAGAAACAAAAGAGATCTCAGTTCAGTAATGGTGCGCTGACGCAGAGAAAACAGTGCATGTGTACAAAATTGAGCTTCTTTCGCATCTTCTTGCAGGCGAACGGTTTAAAATCCTTTGAATGTTTATGAAGAGCACATTCATGTTCAAATACTGCTTTCTAGTTTCTAAATATCAAGTGCAATTTTGAAACCAACTGGCTGAAAACTATGATCTCCCTCAAAATCTAGAGTTGAATAAAACACCAATTTTGCAATGTGTCATTATTTGGCGTGAGGCCAGAGTGTAACCTCTTGAACATCAATTTCAAAAGAAGTTACTCTGAGGTCCTTAGACGACAGAAATGTCCCTGTCATAAAATTAAGCTTTGGAGCACAGACTTAAGTTTGGTCTCATTTCAAAGAAGAACCTTGGTCGAAGTAAAAAGCAAAAGTTAAAGGTTTAAGAATATGAAAATTATTTTATATAAAATATGTATTCAATAAAACTGTGGGTAAGTTAAATTAAAAAAAAAACAACATTTTAAACAAAAAGCTCAGAAAATTAAATTGTCAAAGACTAGGTCCGGATCGGATTCAGAATTATGATCAAAACAGATGGAGTAGAGAGTCCATCAACACCCCCAAAGCTTCAGAGTCATTAACCCTTCCTGGGCTGACATTTCATTCTGTAACATTAGGCAGTTTTGAACATATGTATGCTGTTAGATAATCGCATTGTTTTACATTTGCCCCAGCAATCTTCTATCACTTGTTACTGCAGCTTCTTTCCAAATATTCTTAGACTTTTCTGTCAGCATGTTAAGTATACTCAAGTGCAATTTTAAGTTTCTTTCAAAGTACATAAAGTATATTTATATGTACATTAAAAACATACAGTTTACACTGTTTAAAAAGTATACTAATAGCACACTTAAACTGTCATAGGGATGGCATGCTTCCCATAATGTTAATGCATTGGGTCAGTTGATCATTCATGGCCATTTGAACAGTCGACCTAATGAGCGTTTACGCTATGAATGCAATCTAGTCAAATGCATTCGACTACCTCTGGAAGTTGTTGAAAGTGGATAAGCTCAAAACATTTTAGACAGCTTTACACCTGTTTTTAGTACACACTTTTTTGATCTGCTCAACCAAAACTTATCTACAGGTGTAAACGTAGGAGAGAACAAAGCAGATTATGTTAAACAAAGATTAGGTCATGCTAATGCAGTACAAACAATACTAAGACTCCCAGTAGACACTTGAGGTTACAGGTTTGTTTATTTTTGTAAAAAGAAAAACACTAAATGAAGAACACAAGGCAAAGTATGCAGCTATGACTTCACTTGATTCAACAACCTCAATATGCCTGGAGAGGAATGCTTTTTTTGAGTAGTCTGAGAGTGCAGAGGTGCTGGTTCTTGAAAGCCAGGCTGGAAAGACTGCATCAGACTCATAGCTTGAAGTGGTATTTTACTGGGTTGCTCCAAAGGTTTGGAACCATGACTTGAAAGAGACATGTAACTTGACTGCTCTGGCTTAGGAAAGACCTGGAATCTAGACTGCCGGGACACAGACTGGTAGCTGGTTTGGGCTGACTGCAGACCGCTGGGCTGGGACACAGACTGGTAGCGGGCTTGGCCTGATTGTAGACCAATTAGCTGATCCACAGACTGGTAACGAGCTTGTGTTGACTGCAGACTGCTGGGCAAGGACACAGACTGGTATCTGGCTTGGCCTGATTGCAGACTGCTGGGCTGATCCACAGACTGGTAACGAGCTTGTGCTGACTGCACACTGCTGGGCAAGGACACAGACTGGTATCTGGCTTGGCCTGAATGCGGACCACTTAGCTGGTCCACAGACTGGTAACGAGCTTGTGCTGACTGCTGGCCACTGGACTGGGACAAAGACTGGTAGCTGTTTTGGGCTGATTGCAGACCGCTGGGGTGAGACACAGACTGGTAACGGGCTTTTGGCGACTGCAGGCCACTGGACTGGGACACAGACTTGTATTTGGCTTGGCCTGATTGCAGACCGCTGGGCTGGTACACAGACTGGTAACGGGCTTGTGCTGACTGCAGACTGCTGGGCAAGGACAGAGACTGGTATCTGGCTTGGCCTGATTGCAGACCGCTGGGCTGGTCCACAGACTGGTAACGAGCTTGTGCTGACTGCAGGCCACTGGGCTGGTACACAGACTGGTAACGGGTTTGTGCTGACTGCAGGCCACTGGACTGGGACACAGGCTGGTAGCGGGCTTGGCCTGATTGCAGACCGCTTAACTGGTCCACAGACTGGTAGCGGTCTTGTGGCAACTGCAGACTGCTTGGCAAGGACAGAGACTGGTATCTGGCTTGGCCTGATTGCAGACCACTTAGCTGGTCCACAGATTGGTAACGAGCTTGTGCTGACTGCAGAACACTGGGCTGGGACACAGACTGGTAACGGGTTTGTGCTGATTGCAGACCACTGGGCTGGGACACAGACTGGTAACGAGCTTGTGCTGACTGCAGAACGCTAGGCTGGGACACAGATTGGTAACGGGTTTGTGCCGACTGCAGAACGCTAGGCTGGGACACAGATTGGTAATGGGTTTGTGCTGATTGCAGGCCACCGGACTGCACCACAGACTGGTAGCGGGCCGGTCCTGGATGTTGCCCACTAGGCCAGACAGCAGACTGGTATCTAGCTTGTGCAAACTGCAGACCACTTGGCCAGTTCACTGATTGGGAGACCGTTTGTGTAGGTTTTTGGAAGCGATGCTGGGGAACAAACTGGTAGCTGGTTTGTGCTGACGGCAGGCCGGACTGGGAGCTGGTCTGGGCGGGTTGTTGGATGCCAGACTGATCCACAGACTGTGAGCTGGCTTGGGCTGGTTGTTGGATGCCAGACTGGTCCACAGACTGTGAGCTGGCTTGGGCTGGTTGTTGGATGCCAGACTGGTCCACAGACTGTGAGCTAGCTTGGGTCGGTTGTTGGATGCCAGACTGGTCCACATATTGTGAGCTGGCTTGGGTTGGTTGTTGGATGCCAGACTGGTCCACAGACTGTGAGCTGGCTTGGGTTGGTTGTTGGATGCCAGACTGGTCCACAGACTGAGAGCTGGCTTGGGCTGGTTGTTGGATGCCAGACTTGTCCACATACTGTGAGCTGGCTTGGGCTAGTTGTTGGATACCAGACTGGTCCACAGACTGGTAGCGGGCTTGGCCTGATTCCAGACCACTGGGCTGGTACACAGACTGGTAACGGGTTTGTGCTGACTGCAGAACGCTAGGCTGGGACACAGATTGGTAACGGGTTTGTGCTGATTGCAGGCCACTGGGCTGGTACACAGACTGGTAACGGGTTTGTGCTGATTGCAGGCCACTGGGCTGGTACACAGACTGGTAACGGGTTTGTGCTGATTGCAGGCCACTGGGCTGGTACACAGACTGGTAACGGGTTTGTGCTGATTGCAGGCCACCGGACTGCACCACAGACTGGTTGCGGGCTGGTCCTGGATGTTGCCCACTAGGCCAGACAGCAGACTGGTATCTAGCTTGTGCAAACTGCAGACCACTTGGCCAGTTTACTCATTGGGAGACCGTTTGTGTAGGTTTTTGGAAGCCATGCTGGGGAACAAACTGGTAGCTGGCTTGTGCTGACGGCAGGCCGGACTGGGAGCTGGTCTGGGCGGGTTGTTGGATGCCAGACTGATCCACAGACTGTGAGCTGGCTTGGGCTGGTTGTTGGATGCCAGACTGGTCCACAGACTGGGAGCTGGCTTGGGCTGGTTGTTTGATGCCAGACTGGTCCACATACTGTGAGCTGGCTTGGGCTGGTTGTTGGATGCCAGACTGGTCCACAGACAGTGAGCTGGATTGGGCTGGTTGTTGGATGCCAGACTGGTCCACAGACAGTGAGCTGGATTGGGCTGGTTGTTGGATGCCAGACTGGTCCACAGACTGTGAGCTGGCTTGGGCTGGTTGTTGGATGCCAGACTGGTCCACAGACAGTGAGCTGGCTTGGGCTGGTTGTTGGATGCCAGACTGCTCCACAGACTGTGAGCTGGCTTGGGCTGGTTGTTGGATATCAGACTGGTCCACAGACAGTGAGCTGGCTTGGGCTGGTTGCAGGCCACTGGACTGGTCCACATATTGCGAGTCAGCTTGTTCAGAGTTCTGGCTAATGGCTTGAGAATATTGTTGGAAGCTGGGCTTGGCTACAAGTTGGTATCTTGCCTGTGCTAGCTGCACACCACTAGGCTGAAAGCTGGCTTGCCCTAACTGATAGCTGGGTTGTGAGGACTCATTTATCTGCTGCAAAGGCTTCACCAAAAAAGTAGAACTTGAAATCTGGACTGGGCTGTTACCGGAAAATAACTTGGAAACAACTTGAAGTCTACTTCTCTGAGGCTTGACAATGGGCTGCACTGCAGACTGGTAGCTGACTTCCACTAATTGGCCACTGGACTGGGAGCTGTTCTGCACTATTTGCTGGCTACTAGACACCATAGACTCATTACTAGACTGTACTACAGTTTGATAGTTGAGCTGTGTTGGCTCAGGCAGAGACTCAATGTGCATACTTGTACCCATTGCAGTGTTCACAGAACCAGAAACAAGACTGCCACTTCCAGCTGAAGATATCAGAGATCCTTGAAGTTGACTACTTGCATCAGAGTCAGAACCAGGCTTATACACATTAGTCACTGGTCCAAAACCAGAAGAGCCATTTTGAGGACTATAGCTTACACTTCTATACACACCCTTAACTTGTGCAGCACTGTAAGTATTACTCCTTGATCTTTGAGGACTGATGGGATTTGATACATCAGCACCATACCAGCTGTAGGAACTTCGTGGCTTCACATCCTGCATGGGGAAACCAGCCTGATAGTATCCAGGATATCCACTCCTGACAAAGCCACTAACTTGGAGAAAATAAAAAAAAGGGAAGAGAAAGAATCAAACAGACATGCTAGCAAACATGAATTATATAGAACTTGCCTGGACAAACCTTACCACTTCCAAAATGGTCACAGACACAAAGACTGAGAAGTGCCAAAGAAAAACTGTAGACAAAAAAAAAAAAAAGACACTTGTTAGATGAACGGCACTTGTTAACAAATGCCAAATACTACAATTTATCATCATACCTTAAGAGTCGGCTAGTGGTACACTCCATGGTCAAACAAAAACTAACCACCTCAACAACACCAGTAAAAATTCATAAAAACATACTTGGACCTCCAGCACATATTAGTGTTGCCTGACGGGACTCTTTATAGTGCCAGCAACTGCCATTTACCAATTGTTTCCTGACAATCAGTTGTCATGGGAACATGTAATACTCAATTATTAGGTTCAGGTGTTACAACTCTTATCATGACAGCTGCCATTTCATTAAAGATAGCTGCTTTTTTATACTATGATTACTGGACAAGAAGACAGCACACAAAATACTTTTTGGGGATTAATTAAAATACTTTATTTTTTATTCAGTGAGAATACATTTTAGCATTTAAGGAAGCAGTAGTATGCTCACTGTTCAAAAGTCTTAACATTGGTTTGGTCAGGCAGCCATATATATTTTTATATTAAAATCTATTTAGTTCAATGATAACAGATGTTATAAATGTTTTTTTCTTGCAAATTTGTATTTATGGCTTTATGTTGTGTTTAACCAATCAACAGATTTGTTTGGAGTATCTTTAGGAGTTGCTAAACTCATTATTATCAGCACTTCTCAAATGCGAAAATACAAATATTTTTTTCGTCTTTATTGAAACTGTTTGAAAACAAGAGCACACTGATCATTTTATTTCAGATTTGTTACGAGTAACAACATGCCAACATACAAATCTGGCAGGACTATTCCTGCGAGCTTTCCTGCGGTGAAAGCTGTATTTAGATGAGACCCTCATCAGGTTTTTTTTTTGTGTGTGTGTGTGTGTGTGTGTATTCAGCTGAATGGACATAACTTTATTTTAAAACAGAAAGACCAGGTCTAAAAGGAAATATATAAACACACAGGGCTCAACACTAAGGAGTTTATAAATAAATAATATTTGAATAAATAACGTTAAATAAAGACACTTATGAGCAAATTACAAGGAATAGCACAAATAAATACATTAAGATACAAATTAAATAAACAGATTTCAGGTAGGCCTAACAGTATGTAGGTAAAAAAATACTATAATGTATAAATTATATTCATCTTTACTAAAGCTAAAGAAGTTATTCAGTCATTTTCAGATTTGGGCAGAGCTTTAGGCTACTTTCACTTTAAAGCGCTCTCTCTCTGGGTTGTGTGTGTGTGTGTTTGTGTGTGTGTGTGTGTGTTTGTGTGAAAGTGTGAAAGTGTAGTTCAGTTGTTGAAACGCTCTCTCTCTGGGTTGTGTGTGTGTGTGTGTGTGTGTGTGAGTGTAGTTCAGTTGTTAAAGCGCTCTCTCTCTATGGGTTGTGTGTTTGTGTTTGTGTGAGTGTAGTTTAGTTGTTAAAGCGCTCTCTCTCTGGGTTGTGTGTGTGTGTGTGTGTGTGTGTGTGTGTGTGTGAGTGTAGTTCAGTTGTTAAAGCACTCTCTCTCTGGGTTGTGTGTGTGAGTGTAGTTCAGTTGTTAAAGCGCTCTCTCTCTCTGGGTTGTGTGTTTGTGTGAGTGTAGTTCAGTTGTTAAAGCGCTCTCTCCCTGGGTTGTGTGTGTGTGTGTGTGTGTGTGTGTGTGTGTGTGTGTGTGTGTGTGTGTGTGTGTGTGTGTGTGTGTGTGTGTGTGTGTGTGTGAGAGTGTAGTTCAGTTTTTAAGACCAAATGCATGGATCTGATTTTCTCTGTTTACGTTAAGACTTTTTATTTTATCTCTGGGCTTAGGAGGATACTCACCAAAATGGCCATTTTTAAATAATTTCGAGTGTATTCATTCGTTTAAACGTGACAAGAAACAAAAGAGATCTCAGTTCAGTAATGGTGCGCTGACGCAGAGAAAACAGTGCATGTGTACAAAATTGAGCTTCTTTCGCATCTTCTTGCAGGCGAACGGTTTAAAATCCTTTGAATGTTTATGAAGAGCACATTCATGTTCAAATACTGCTTTCTAGTTTCTAAATATCAAGTGCAATTTTGAAACCAACTGGCTGAAAACTATGATCTCCCTCAAAATCTAGAGTTGAATAAAACACCAATTTTGCAATCTGTCATTATTTGCGTGAGGCCAGAGTGTAACCTCTTGAACATCAATTTAAAAAGAAGTTACTCTGAGGTCCTTAGACGACAGAAATGTCCCTGTCATAAAATTAAGCTTTGGAGCACAGACTTAAGTTTGGTCTCATTTCAAAGAAGAACCTTGGTCGAAGTAAAAAGCAAAAGTTAAAGGTTTGAGAATATGAAAATTATTTTATATAAAATATGTATTCAATAAAACTGTGGGTAAGTTTAATTTAAAAAAAAACAACATTTTAAACAAAAAGCTCAGAAAATTAAATTGTCAAAGACTAGGTCCGGATCGGATTCAGAATTATGATCAAAACAGATGGAGTAGAGAGTCCATCAACACCCCCAAATCTTCAGAGTCATTAACCCTTCCTGGGCTGACATTTCATTCTGTAACATTAGGCAGTTTTGAACATATGTATGCTGTTAGATAATCGCATTGTTTTACATTTGCCCCAGCAATCTTCTATCACTTGTTACTGCAGCTTCTTTCCAAATATTCTTAGACTTTTCTGTCAGCATGTTAAGTATACTCAAGTGCAATTTTAAGTTTCTTTCAAAGTACATAAAGTATATTTATATGTACATTAAAAACATACAGTTTACACTGTTTAAAAAGTATACTAATAGCACACTTAAACTGTCATAGGGATGGCATGCTTCCCATAATGTTAATGCATTGGGTCAGTTGATCATTCATGGCCATTTGAACAGTCGACCTAATGAGCGTTTACGCTATGAATGCAATCTAGTCAAATGCATTCGACTACCTCTGGAAGTTGTTGAAAGTGGATAAGCTCAAAACATTTTAGACAGCTTTACACCCGTTTTTAGTATACACTTTTTTGATCTGCTCAACCAAAACTTATCTACAGGTGTAAACGTAGGAGAGAACAAAGCAGATTATGTTAAACAAAGATTAGGTCATGCTAATGCAGTACAAACAATATTAAGACTCCTAGTAGACACTTGAGGTTACAGGTTTATTTATTTTTGTAAAAAGAAAAACACTAAATGAAGAACACAAGGCAAAGTATGCAGCTATGACTTCACTTGATTCAACAACCTCAATATGCCTGGAGATGAATGCTTTTTTTGAGTAGTCTGAGAGTGCAGAGGTGCTGGTTCTTGAAAGCCAGGCTGGAAAGACTGCATCAGACTCATAGCTTGAAGTGGTATTTTACTGGGTTGCTCCAAAGGTTTGGAACCAAGACTTGAAAGAGACATGTAACTTCACTGCTCTGGCTTAGGAAAGACCTGGAATCTAGACTGCCGGGACACAGACTGGTAGCGGGCTTGTGCTGACTGTAGACTGCTGGGCAAGGACACAGACTGGTATCTGGCTTGGCCTGATTGCAGGCCACTGGGCTGGTCCACAGACTGGTAACTGGCTTGTGCTGACTGCAGACTGCTGGGCAAGGACAGAGACTGGTATCTGGCTTGGCCTGATTGCAGACCGCTGGGCTGGTGCACAGACTGGTAACGAGCTTGTGCTGACTGCAGGCCACTGGGCTGGTACACAGACTGGTAACGGGTTTGTGCTGATTGCAGGCCACAGGCTGGTAGCGGGCTTGGCCTGATTGCAGACCGCTTAACTGGTCCACAGATTGGTAACGAGCTTGTGCTGACTGCAGAACACTGGGCTGGGACACAGACTGGTAACTGGCTTGTGCGGACTGCAGGCCGCTGGGCTGGTACACAGACTGGTAACGGGTTTGTGCTGATTGCAGGCCACCGGACTGCACCACAGACTGGTAGCGGGCCGGTCCTGGATGTTGCCCACTAGGCCAGACTGGTATCTAGCTTGTGCAAACTGCAGACCACTTGGCCAGTTCACTGATTGGGAGACCGTTTGTGTAGGTTTTTGGAAGCGATGCTGGGGAACAAACTGGTAGCTGGTTTGTGCTGACGGCAGGCCGGACTGGGAGCTGGTCTGGGCGGGTTGTTGGATGCCAGACTGATCCACAGACTGTGAGCTGGCTTGGGCTGGTTGTTGGATGCCAGACTGGTCCACAGACAGTGAGCTAGCTTGGGCTGGTTGTTGGATGTCAGACTGGTCCACAGACTGAGAGCTGGCTTGGGCTGGTTGTTGGATGCCAAACTGGTCCACAGACTGGTAACTGGCTTATGCTGACTGCGGACTGCTGGGCAAGGACAGAGACTGGTATCTGGCTTGGCCTGATTGCAGACCGCTGGGCTGGTCCACAGACTGGTAACGGGCTTGGCCTGATTGCAGACCGCTTAGCTGGTCCACAGACTGGTAGCGGTCTTGTGCTGACTGCAGGCCACTGGGCTGGTACACAGACTGGTAAGGGGCTTGGCCTGATTGCAGACCGCTTAGCTGGTCCACAGACTGGTAGCGGTCTTGTGCTGACTGCAGACTGCTGGGCAAGGACAGAGACTGGTCTCTGGCTTGGCCTGATTGCAGACCACTTAGCTGGTCCACAGATTGGTAACGAGCTTGTGCTGACTGCAGAACAGTGGGCTGGGACACAGACTGGTAACTGGCTTGTGCGGACTGCAGGCCACTGGGCTGGTACACAGACTGGTAACGGGTTTGTGCTGATTGCAGGCCACTGGGCTGGTACACAGACTGGTAATGGGTTTGTGCTGATTGCAGGCCACTGGGTTGGTACACAGACTGATAGCGGGCCAGTCCTGGATGTTGTCCACTAGGCCAGACAACAGACTGGTATCTAGCTTGTGCATACTGCAGACCACTTGGCCAATTCACTGATTGGGAGACAGTTTGTGTAGGTTTTTGGAAACCATGCTGGGGCACAAACTGGTAGCTAGCTTGTGCTGATGGCAGGCCGGACTGGGAGCTGGTCTGGGCTGGTTGTTGGATGCCAGACTGATCCACAGACTGAGAGCTGGCTTGGGTTGGTTGTTGGATGCCAGACTGGTCCACAGATTGTGAGCTGGCTTGGGTTGGTTGTTGGATGCCAGACTGGTCCACAGACTGTGAGCTGGCTTGGGCTGGTTGTTGGATGCCAGACTGGTCCACAGACTGTGAGCTAGCTTGGGTTGGTTGTTGGATGCCAGACTGGTCCACATATTGTGAGCTGGCTTGGGTTGGTTGTTGGATGCCAGACTGGTCCACAGACTGTGAGCTGGCTTGGGTTGGTTGTTGGATGCCAGACTGGTCCACAGACTGAGAGCTGGCTTGGGCTGGTTGTTGGATGCCAGACTGGTCCACATACTGTGAGCTGGCTTGGGCTAGTTGTTGGATACCAGACTGGTCCACAGACTGTGAGCTGGCTTGGGCTGGTTGTTGGATGCCAGACTGGTCCACAGACTGGTAGCGGGCTTGGCCTGATTCCAGAACACTGGGCTGGTACACAGACTGGTAACGGGTTTGTGCTGACTGCAGAACGCTAGGCTGGGACACAGATTGGTAACGGGTTTGTGCTGATTGCAGGCCACTGGGCTGGTACACAGACTGGTAACGGGTTTGTGCTGATTGCAGGCCACTGGGCTGGTACACAGACTGGTAACGGGTTTGTGCTGATTGCAGGCCACCGGACTGCACCACAGACTGGTAGCAGGCCGGTCCTGGATGTTGCCCACTAGGCCAGACAGCAGACTGGTATCTAGCTTGTGCAAACTGCAGACCACTTGGCCAGTTCACTGATTGGGAGACCGTTTGTGTAGGTTTTTGGAAGCCATGCTGGGGAACAAACTGGTAGCTGGCTTGTGCTGACGGCAGGCCGGACTGGGAGCTGGTCTGGGCGGGTTGTTGGATGCCAGACTGATCCACAGACTGTGAGCTGGCTTGGGCTGGTTGTTGGATGCCAGACTGGTCCACAGACTGGGAGCTGGCTTGGGCTGGTTGTTTGATGCCAGACTGGTCCACAGACAGTGAGCTGGATTGGGCTGGTTGTTGGATGCCAGACTGGTCCACAGACAGTGAGCTGGATTGGGCTGGTTGTTGGATGCCAGACTGGTCCACAGACTGTGAGCTGGCTTGGGCTGGTTGTTGGATGCCAGACTGGTCCACAGACAGTGAGCTGGCTTGGGCTGGTTGTTGGATGCCAGACTGGTCCACAGACATTGAGCTGGCTTGGGCTGGTTGTTGGATGCCAGACTGGTCCACAGACAGTGAGCTGGCTTGGGCTGGTTGTTGGATGCCAGACTGGTCCACAGACAGTGAGCTGGCTTGGGCTGGTTGTTGGATGCCAGACTGGTCCACAGACAGTGAGCTGGCTTGGGCTGGTTGCAGGCCACTGGACTGGTCCACATATTGCGAGTCAGCTTGTTCAGAGTTCTGGCTAATGGCTTGAGAATATTGTTGGAAGCTGGGCTTGGCTACAAGTTGGTATCTTGCCTGTGCTAGCTGCACACCACTAGGCTGAAAGCTGGTTTGCCCTAACTGATAGCTGGGTTGTGAGGACTCATTTATCTGCTGCAAAGGCTTCACCAAAAAAGTAGAACTTGAAATCTGGACTGGGCTGTTACTGGAAAATAACTTGGAAACAACTTGAAGTCTACTTCTCTGAGGCTTGACAATGGGCTGCACTGCAGACTGGTAGCTGACTTCCACTAATTGGCCACTGGACTGGGAGCTGTTCTGCACTATTTGCTGGCTACTAGACACCATAGACTCATTACTAGACTGTACTACAGTTTGATAGTTGAGCTGTGTTGGCTCAGGCAGAGACTCAATGTGCATACTTGTACCCATTGCAGTGTTCACAGAACCAGAAACAAGACTGCCACTTCCAGCTGAAGATATCAGAGATCCTTGAAGTTGACTACTTGCATCAGAGTCAGAACCAGGCTTATACACATTAGTCACTGGTCCAAAACCAGAAGAGCCATTTTGAGGACTATAGCTTACACTTCTATACACACCCTTAACTTGTGCAGCACTGTAAGTATTACTCCTTGATCTTTGAGGACTGATGGGATTTGATACATCAGCACCATACCAGCTGTAGGAACTTCGTGGCTTCACAGCCTGCATGGGTAAACCAGCCTGATAGTATCCAGGATATCCACTCCTGACAAAGCCACTAACTTGGAGAAAATAAAAAAAAGGGAAGAGAAAGAATCAAACAGACATGCTATCAAACATGAATTATATAGAACTTGCCTGGATAAACCTTACCACTTCCAAAATGGTCACAGACACAAAGACTGAGAAGTGCCAAAGAAGAACTGTAGACAAAAAAAAAAAAAAAAAAGACACTTGTTAGATGAACAGCACTTGTTAACAAATGCCAAATACTACAATTTATCATCATACCTTAAGAGTCGGCTAGTGGTACACTCCATGGTCAAACAAAAACTAACCACCTCAACAACACCAGTAAAAATTCATAAAAACATACTTGGACCTCCAGCACATATTAGTGTTGCCTGACGGGACTCTTTATAGTGCCAGCAACTGCCATTTACCAATTGTTTCCTGACAATCAGTTGTCATGGGAACATGTAATACTCAATTATTAGGTTCAGGTGTTACAACTCTTATCATGACAGGTGCCATTTCATTAAAGATAGCTGCTTTTTTATACTATGATTACTGGACAAGAAGACAGCACACAAAATACTTTTTGGGGATTAATTAAAATACTTTATTTTTTATTCAGTGAGAATACATTTTAGCATTTAAGGAAGCAGTAGTATGCTCACTGTTCAAAAGTCTTAACATTGGTTTGGTCAGGCAGCCATATATATTTTTATATTAAAATCTATTTAGTTCAATGATAACAGATGTTATAAATGTTTTTTCTTGCAAATTTGTATTTATGGCTTTATGTTGTGTTTAACCAATCAACAGATTTGTTTGGAGTATCTTTAGGAGTTGCTAAACTCATTATTATCAGCACTTCTCAAATGCGAAAATACAAATATTTTTTTCGTCTTTATTGAAACTGTTTGAAAACAAGAGCACACTGATCATTTTATTTCAGATTTGTTATGAGTAACAACATGCCAACATACAAATCTGGCAGGACTATTCCTGCGAGCTTTCCTGCGGTGAAAGCTGTATTTAGATGAGACCCTCATCAGGTTTTTTTTTTTTGTGTGTGTGTGTGTATTCAGCTGAATGGACATAACTTTATTTTAAAACAGAAAGACCAGGTCTAAAAGGAAATATATAAACACACAGGGCTCAACACTAAGGAGTTTATAAATAAATAATATTTGAATAAATAACGTTAAATAAAGACACTTATGAGCAAATTACAAGGAATAGCACAAATAAATACATTAAGATACAAATTAAATAAACAGATTTCAGGTAGGCCTAACAGTATGTAGGTAAAAAAATACTATAATGTATAAATTATATTCATCTTTACTAAAGCTAAAGAAGTTATTCAGTCATGATCAGATTTGGAGAGAGCTTTAGGCTACTTTCACTTTAAAGCGCTCTCTCTCTGGGTTGTGTGTGTGTGTGTGTGTGTGTGTGTGTGTGTGTGTGTGTGTGTGTGTGTGTGTGTGTGTGTGTGTGTGTGTGTGTGTGTTTGTGTGAAAGTGTGAAAGTGTAGTTCAGTTGTTGAAACGCTCTCTCTCTGGGTTGTGTGTGTGTGTGTGTGTGTGTGAGTGTAGTTCAGTTGTTAAAGCGCTCTCTCTCTCTGGGTTGTGTGTGTGTGTGTGTGTGTGTGTGTGTGTGTGTGTGTAGTTCAGTTGTTAAAGCACTCTCTCTCTGGGTTGTGTGTGTGTGTGTGTGTGTGTGAGTGTAGTTCAGTTGTTAAAGCACTCTCTCTCTGGGTTGTGTGTGTGTGTGTGTGTGTGTGTGTGAGTGTAGTTCAGTTGTTAAAGCGCTCTCTCTCTCTGGGTTGTGTGTTTGTGTTTGTGTGAGTGTAGTTTAGTTGTTAAAGCGCTCTCTCTCTGGGTTGTGTGTGTGTGTGTGTGTGTGTGTGTGTGTGTGTGTGTGTGAGTGTAGTTCAGTTGTTAAAGCACTCTCTCTCTGGGTTGTGTGTGTGAGTGTAGTTCAGTTGTTAAAGCGCTCTCTCTCTCTGGGTTGTGTGTTTGTGTGAGTGTAGTTCAGTTGTTAAAGCGCTCTCTCCCTGGGTTGTGTGTGTGTGTGTGTGTGTGTGTGTGTGTGTGTGTGTGTGTGTGTGTGTGTGTGTGTGTGTGTGAGTGTAGTTCAGTTTTTAAGACCAAATGCATGGATCTGATTTTCTCTGTTTACGTTAAGACTTTTTATTTTATCTCTGGGCTTAGGAGGATACTCACCAAAATGGCCATTTTTAAATAATTTCGAGTGTATTCATTCGTTTAAACGTGACAAGAAACAAAAGAGATCTCAGTTCAGTAATGGTGCGCTGACGCAGAGAAAACAGTGCATGTGTACAAAATTGAGCTTCTTTCGCATCTTCTTGCAGGCGAACGGTTTAAAATCCTTTGAATGTTTATGAAGAGCACATTCATGTTCAAATACTGCTTTCTAGTTTCTAAATATCAAGTGCAATTTTGAAACCAACTGGCTGAAAACTATGATCTCCCTCAAAATCTAGAGTTGAATAAAACACCAATTTTGCAATCTGTCATTATTTGGCGTGAGGCCAGAGTGTAACCTCTTGAACATCAATTTAAAAAGAAGTTACTCTGAGGTCCTTAGACGACAGAAATGTCCCTGTCATAAAATTAAGCTTTGGAGCACAGACTTAAGTTTGGTCTCATTTCAAAGAAGAACCTTGGTCGAAGTAAAAAGCAAAAGTTAAAGGTTTAAGAACATGAAAATTATTTTATATAAAATATGTATTCAATAAAACTGTGGGTAAGTTTAATTTAAAAAAAAAAAACATTTTAAACAAAAAGCTCAGAAAATTAAATTGTCAAAGACTAGGTCCGGATCGGATTCAGAATTATGATCAAAACAGATGGAGTAGAGAGTCCATCAACACCCCCAAAGCTTCAGAGTCATTAACCCTTCCTGGGCTGACATTTCATTCTGTAACATTAGGCAGTTTTGAACATATGTATGCTGTTAGATAATCGCATTGTTTTACATTTGCCCCAGCAATCTTCTATCACTTGTTACTGCAGCTTCTTTCCAAATATTCTTAGACTTTTCTGTCAGCATGTTAAGTATACTCAAGTGCAATTTTAAGTTTCTTTCAAAGTACATAAAGTATATTTATATGTACATTAAAAACATACAGTTTACACTGTTTAAAAAGTATACTAATAGCACACTTAAACTGTCATAGGGATGGCATGCTTCCCATAATGTTAATGCATTGGGTCAGTTGATCATTCATGGCCATTTGAACAGTCGACCTAATGAGCGTTTACGCTATGAATGCAATCTAGTCAAATGCATTCGACTACCTCTGGAAGTTGTTGAAAGTGGATAAGCTCAAAACATTTTAGACAGCTTTACACCTGTTTTTAGTATACACTTTTTTTGATCTGCTCAACCAAAACTTATCTACAGGTGTAAACGTAGGAGAGAACAAAGCAGATTATGTTAAACAAAGATTAGGTCATGCTAATGCAGTACAAACAATATTAAGACTCCCAGTAGACACTTGAGGTTACAGGTTTGTTTATTTTTGTAAAAAGAAAAACACTAAAGAACACAAGGCAAAGTATGCAGCTATGACTTCACTTGATTCAACAACCTCAATATGCCTGGAGATGAATGCTTTTTTTGAGTAGTCTGAGAGTGCAGAGGTGCTGGTTCTTGAAAGCCAGGCTGGAAAGACTGCATCAGACTCATAGCTTGAAGTGGTATTTTACTGGGTTGCTCCAAAGGTTTGGAACCAAGACTTGAAAGAGACGTGTAACTTGACTGCTCTGGCTTAGGAAAGACCTGGAATCTAGACTGCCGGGACACAGACTGGTAGCTGGTTTGGGCTGACTGCAGACCGCTGGGCTGGGACACAGACTGGTAGCGGGCTTGGCCTGATTGTAGACCACTTAGCTGATCCACAGACTGGTAACGAGCTTGTGTTGACTGCAGACTGCTGGGCAAGGACACAGACTGGTATCTGGCTTGGCCTGATTGCAGACCGCTGGGCTGATCCACAGACTGGTAACGAGCTTGTGCTGACTGCACACTGCTGGGCAAGGACACAGACTGGTATCTGGCTTGGCCTGAATGCGGACCACTTAGCTGGTCCACAGACTGGTAACGAGCTTGTGCTGACTGCTGGCCACTGGACTGGGACAAAGACTGGTAGCTGTTTTGGGCTGATTGCAGACCGCTGGGCTGAGACACAGACTGGTAACGGGCTTTTGGCGACTGCAGGCCACTGGACTGGGACACAGACTTGTATTTGGCTTGGCCTGATTGCAGACCGCTGGGCTGGTACACAGACTGGTAACGGGCTTGTGCTGACTCCAGACTGCTGGGCAAGGACACAGACTGGTATCTGGCTTGGCCTGATTGCAGGCCACTGGGCTGGTCCACAGACTGGTAACGGGATTGTGCTGACTGCTGGCCACTAGACTGGGACACAGACTGGTAGCAGGCTTGTGCTGACTGTAGACTGCTGGGCAAGGACACAGACTGGTATCTGGCTTGGCCTGATTGCAGACCGCTGGGCTGGTCCACAGACTGGTAACGAGCTTGTGCTGACTGCAGGCCACTGGGCTGGTACACAGACTGGTAACGGGTTTGTGCTGACTGCAGGCCACTGGACTGGGACACAGGCTGGTAGCGGGCTTGGCCTGATTGCAGACCGCTTAACTGGTCCACAGACTGGTAGCGGTCTTTTGCTGACTGCAGACTGCTTGGCAAGGACAGAGACTGGTATCTGGCTTGGCCTGATTGCAGACCACTTAGCTGGTCCACAGATTGGTAACGAGCTTGTGCTGACTGCAGAACACTGGGCTGGGACACAGACTGGTAACTGGCTTGTGCGGACTGCAGGCCGCTGGGCTGGTACACAGACTGGTAACGAGCTTGTGCTGACTGCAGAACGCTAGGCTGGGACACAGATTGGTAACGGGTTTGTGCCGACTGCAGAACGCTAGGCTGGGACACAGATTGGTAATGGGTTTGTGCTGATTGCAGGCCACTGGGCTGGTACACAGACTGGTAACGGGTTTGTGCTGATTGCAGGCCACTGGGCTGGTACACAGACTGGTAACGGGTTTGTGCTGATTGCAGGCCACCGGACTGCACCACAGACTGGTAGCGGGCCGGTCCTGGATGTTGCCCACTAGGCCAGACAGCAGACTGGTATCTAGCTTGTGCAAACTGCAGACCACTTGGCCAGTTCACTGATTGGGAGACCGTTTGTGTAGGTTTTTGGAAGCGATGCTGGGGAACAAACTGGTAGCTGGTTTGTGCTGACGGCAGGCCGGACTGGGAGCTGGTCTGGGCGGGTTGTTGGATGCCAGACTGATCCACAGACTGTGAGCTGGCTTGGGCTGGTTGTTGGATGCCAGACTGGTCCACAGACAGTGAGCTGGATTGGGCTGGTTGTTGGATGCCAGACTGGTCCACAGACAGTGAGCTAGCTTGGGCTGGTTGTTGGATGTCAGACTGGTCCACAGACTGAGAGCTGGCTTGGGCTGGTTGTTGGATGCCAAACTGGTCCACAGACTGGTAACTGGCTTGTGCTGACTGCGGACTGCTGGGCAAGGACAGAGACTGGTATCTGGCTTGGCCTGATTGCAGACCGCTGGGCTGGTCCACAGACTGGTAACGGGCTTGGCCTGATTGCAGACCGCTTAGCTGGTCCACAGACTGGTAGCGGTCTTGTGCTGACTGCAGGCCACTGGGCTGGTACACAGACTGGTAAGGGGCTTGGCCTGATTGCAGACCGCTTAGCTGGTCCACAGACTGGTAGCGGTCTTGTGCTGACTGCAGACTGCTGGGCAAGGACAGAGACTGGTCTCTGGCTTGGCCTGATTGCAGACCACTTAGCTGGTCCACAGATTGGTAACGAGCTTGTGCTGACTGCAGAACACTGGGCTGAGACACAGACTGGTAACTGGCTTGTGCGGACTGCAGGCCACTGGGCTGGTACACAGACTGGTAACGGGTTTGTGCTGATTGCAGGCCACTGGGCTGGTACACAGACTGGTAATGGGTTTGTGCTGATTGCAGGCCACTGGGTTGGTACACAGACTGATAGCGGGCCAGTCCTGGATGTTGTCCACTAGGCCAGACAACAGACTGGTATCTAGCTTGTGCAAACTGCAGACCACTTGGCCAATTCACTGATTGGGAGACAGTTTGTGTAGGTTTTTGGAAACCATGCTGGGGCACAAACTGGTAGCTAGCTTGTGCTGATGGCAGGCCGGACTGGGAGCTGGTCTGGGCTGGTTGTTGGATGCCAGACTGATCCACAGACTGAGAGCTGGCTTGGGTTGGTTGTTGGATGCCAGACTGGTCCACAGACTGTGAGCTGGCTTGGGCTGGTTGTTGGATGCCTGACTGGTCCACAGACTGTGAGCTAGCTTGGGTTGGTTGTTGGATGCCAGACTGGTCCACATATTGTGAGCTGGCTTGGGTTGGTTGTTGGATCCCAGACTGGTCCACAGACTGTGAGCTGGCTTGGGTTGGTTGTTGGATGCCAGACTGGTCCACAGACTGAGAGCTGGCTTGGGCTAGTTGTTGGATACCAGACTGGTCCACAGACTGTGAGCTGGCTTGGGCTGGTTGTTGGATGCCAGACTGGTCCACAGACTGGTAGCGGGCTTGGCCTGATTCCAGAACACTGGGCTGGTACACAGACTGGTAACGGGTTTGTGCTGACTGCAGAACGCTAGGCTGGGACACAGATTGGTAACGGGTTTGTGCTGATTGCAGGCCACTGGGCTGGTACACAGACTGGTAACGGGTTTGTGCTGATTGCAGGCCACTGGGCTGGTACACAGACTGGTAACGGGTTTGTGCTGATTGCAGGCCACTGGGCTGGTACACAGACTGGTAACGGGTTTGTGCTGATTGCAGGCCACCGGACTGCACCACAGACTGGTAGCGGGCCGGTCCTGGATGTTGCCCACTAGGCCAGACAGCAGACTGGTATCTAGCTTGTGCAAACTGCAGACCACTTGGCCAGTTCACTGATTGGGAGACCGTTTGTGTAGGTTTTTGGAAGCCATGCTGGGGAACAAACTGGTAGCTGGCTTGTGCTGACGGCAGGCCGGACTGGGAGCTGGTCTGGGCGGGTTGTTGGATGCCAGACTGATCCACAGACTGTGAGCTGGCTTGGGCTGGTTGTTGGATGCCAGACTGGTCCACAGACTGGGAGCTGGCTTGGGCTGGTTGTTTGATGCCAGACTGGTCCACAGACAGTGAGCTGGCTTGGGCTGGTTGTTGGATGCCAGACTGGTCCACAGACAGTGAGCTGGATTGGGCTGGTTGTTGGATGCCAGACTGGTCCACAGACAGTGAGCTGGATTGGGCTGGTTGTTGGATGCCAGACTGGTCCACAGACAGTGAGCTGGATTGGGCTGGTTGTTGGATGCCAGACTGGTCCACAGACTGTGAGCTGGCTTGGGCTGGTTGTTGGATGCCAGACTGGTCCACAGACAGTGAGCTGGCTTGGGCTGGTTGTTGGATGCCAGACTGGTCCACAGACAGTGAGCTGGCTTGGGCTGGTTGTTGGATGCCAGACTGGTCCACAGACAGTGAGCTGGCTTGGGCTGGTTGTTGGATGCCAGACTGGTCCACAGACAGTGAGCTGGATTGGGCTGGTTGTTGGATGCCAGACTGGTCCACAGACTGTGAGCTGGCTTGGGCTGGTTGTTGGATGACAGACTGGTCCACAGACTGTGAGCTGGCTTGGGCTGGTTGTTGGATGCCAGACTGGTCCACAGACAGTGAGCTGGCTTGGGCTGGTTGCAGGCCACTGGACTGGTCCACATATTGCGAGTCAGCTTGTTCAGAGTTCTGGCTAATGGCTTGAGAATATTGTTGGAAGCTGGGCTTGGCTACAAGTTGGTATCTTGCCTGTGCTAGCTGCACACCACTAGGCTGAAAGCTGGCTTGCCCTAACTGATAGCTGGGTTGTGAGGACTCATTTATCTGCTGCAAAGGCTTCACCAAAAAAGTAGAACTTGAAATCTGGACTGGGCTGTTACCGGAAAATAACTTGGAAACAACTTGAAGTCTACTTCTCTGAGGCTTGACAATGGGCTGCACTGCAGACTGGTAGCTGACTTCCACTAATTGGCCACTGGACTGGGAGCTGTTCTGCACTATTTGCTGGCTACTAGACACCATAGACTCATTACTAGACTGTACTACAGTTTGATAGTTGAGCTGTGTTGGCTCAGGCAGAGACTCAATGTGCATACTTGTACCCATTGCAGTGTTCACAGAACCAGAAACAAGACTGCCACTTCCAGCTGAAGATATCAGAGATCCTTGAAGTTGACTACTTGCATCAGAGTCAGAACCAGGCTTATACACATTAGTCACTGGTCCAAAACCAGAAGAGCCATTTTGAGGACTATAGCTTACACTTCTATACACACCCTTAACTTGTGCAGCACTGTAAGTATTACTCCTTGATCTTTGAGGACTGATGGGATTTGATACATCAGCACCATACCAGCTGTAGGAACTTCGTGGCTTCACAGCCTGCATGGGGAAACCAGCCTGATAGTATCCAGGATATCCACTCCTGACAAAGCCACTAACTTGGAGAAAATAAAAAAAAGGGAAGAGAAAGAATCAAACAGACATGCTAGCAAACATGAATTATATAGAACTTGCCTGGATAAACCTTACCACTTCCAAAATGGTCACAGACACAAAGACTGAGAAGTGCCAAAGAAAAACTGTAGACAAAAAAAAAAAAAAAAGACACTTGTTAGATGAACGGCACTTGTTAACAAATGCCAAATTTATCATCATACCTTAAGAGTCGGCTAGTGGTACACTCCATGGTCAAACAAAAACTAACCACCTCAACAACACCAGTAAAAATTCATAAAAACATACTTGGACCTCCAGCACATATTAGTGTTGCCTGACGGGACTCTTTATAGTGCCAGCAACTGCCATTTACCAATTGTTTCCTGACAATCAGTTGTCATGGGAACATGTAATACTCAATTATTAGGTTCAGGTGTTACAACTCTTATCATGACAGCTGCCATTTCATTAAAGATAGCTGCTTTTTTATACTATGATTACTGGACAAGAAGACAGCACACAAAATACTTTTTGGGGATTAATTAAAATACTTTATTTTTTATTCAGTGAGAATACATTTTAGCATTTAAGGAAGCAGTAGTATGCTCACTGTTCAAAAGTCTTAACATTGGTTTGGTCAGGCAGCCATATATATTTTTATATTAAAATCTATTTAGTTCAATGATAACAGATGTTATAAATGTTTTTTCTTGCAAATTTGTATTTATGGCTTTATGTTGTGTTTAACCAATCAACAGCTTTGTTTGGAGTATCTTTAGGAGTTGCTAAACTCATTATTATCAGCACTTCTCAAATGTGAAAATACAAATATTTTTTTCGTCTTTATTGAAACTGTTTGAAAACAAGAACACACTGATCATTTTATTTCAGATTTGTTATGAGTAACAACATGCCAACATACAAATCTGGCAGGACCATTCCTGCGAGCTTTCCTGCGGTGAAAGCTGTATTTAGATGAGACCCTCATCAGGTTTTTTTTGTGTGTGTGTGTGTGTGTGTGTGTGTGTGTGTATTCAGCTGAATGGACATAACTTTATTTTAAAACAGAAAGACCAGGTCTAAAAGGAAATATATAAACACACAGGGCTCAACACTAAGGAGTTTATAAATAAATAATATTTGAATAAATAACGTTAAATAAAGACACTTATGAGCAAATTACAAGGAATAGCACAAATAAATACATTAAGATACAAATTAAATAAACAGATTTCAGGTAGGCCTAACAGTATGTAGGTAAAAAAATACTATAATGTATAAATTATATTCATCTTTACTAAAGCTAAAGAAGTTATTCAGTCATGATCAGATTTGGGCAGAGCTTTAGGCTACTTTCACTTTAAAGCGCTCTCTCTCTGGGTTGTGTGTGTGTGTGTGTGTGTGTGTGTGTGTGTGTGTGTGTGTGTGTGTGTGTGTGTGTGTGTGTGTGTGTTTGTGTGAAAGTGTGAAAGTGTAGTTCAGTTGTTGAAACGCTCTCTCTCTGGGTTGTGTGTGTGTGTGTGTGTGTGTGTGTGTGAGTGTAGTTCAGTTGTTAAAGCGCTCTCTCTCTCTGGGTTGTGTGTTTGTGTTTGTGTGAGTGTAGTTTAGTTGTTAAAGCGCTCTCTCTCTGGGTTGTGTGTGTGTGTGTGTGTGTGTGAGTGTAGTTCAGTTGTTAAAGCACTCTCTCTCTGGGTTGTGTGTGTGAGTGTAGTTCAGTTGTTAAAGCGCTCTCTCTCTCTGGGTTGTGTGTTTGTGTGAGTGTAGTTCAGTTGTTAAAGCGCTCTCTCCCTGGGTTGTGTGTGTGTGTGTGTGTGTGTGTGTGTGTGTGTGTGTGTGTGTGTGAGTGTAGTTCAGTTTTTAAGACCAAATGCATGGATCTAATTTTCTCTGTTTACGTTAAGACTTTTTATTTTATCTCTGGGCTTAGGAGGATACTCACCAAAATGGCCATTTTTAAATAATTTCGAGTGTATTCATTCGTTTAAACGTGACAAGAAACAAAAGAGATCTCAGTTCAGTAATGGTGCGCTGACGCAGAGAAAACAGTGCATGTGTACAAAATTGAGCTTCTTTCGCATCTTCTTGCAGGCGAACGGTTTAAAATCCTTTGAATGTTTATGAAGAGCACATTCATGTTCAAATACTGCTTTCTAGTTTCTAAATATCAAGTGCAATTTTGAAACCAACTGGCTGAAAACTATGATCTCCCTCAAAATCTAGAGTTGAATAAAACACCAATTTTGCAATCTGTCATTATTTGGCGTGAGGCCAGAGTGTAACCTCTTGAACATCAATTTAAAAAGAAGTTACTCTGAGGTCCTTAGACGACAGAAATGTCCCTGTCATAAAATTAAGCTTTGGAGCACAGACTTAAGTTTGGTTTCATTTCAAAGAAGAACCTTGGTCGAAGTAAAAAGCAAAAGTTAAAGGTTTAAGAATATGAAAATTATTTTATATAAAATATGTATTCAATAAAACTGTGGGTAAGTTTAATTAAAAAAAAAAACAACATTTTAAACAAAAAGCTCAGAAAATTAAATTGTCAAAGACTAGGTCCGGATCGGATTCAGAATTATGATCAAAACAGATGGAGTAGAGAGTCCATCAACACCCCCAAAGCTTCAGAGTCATTAACCCTTCCTGGGCTGACATTTCATTCTGTAACATTAGGCAGTTTTGAACATATGTATGCTGTTAGATAATCGCATTGTTTTACATTTGCCCCAGCAATCTTCTATCACTTGTTACTGCAGCTTCTTTCCAAATATTCTTAGACTTTTCTGTCAGCATGTTAAGTATACTCAAGTGCAATTTTAAGTTTCTTTCAAAGTACATAAAGTATATTTATATGTACATTAAAAACATACAGTTTACACTGTTTAAAAAGTATACTAATAGCACACTTAAACTGTCATAGGGATGGCATGCTTCCCATAATGTTAATGCATTGGGTCAGTTGATCATTCATGGCCATTTGAACAGTCGACCTAATGAGCGTTTACACTATGAATGCAATCTAGTCAAATGCATTCGACTACCTCTAGAAGTTGTTGAAAGTGGATAAGCTCAAAACATTTTAGACAGCTTTACACCTGTTTTTAGTATACACTTTTTTTGATCTGCTCAACCAAAACTTATCTACAGGTGTAAACGTAGGAGAGAACAAAGCAGATTATGTTAAACAAAGATTAGGTCATGCTAATGCAGTACAAACAATACTAAGACTCCCAGTAGACACTTGAGGTTACAGGTTTGTTTATTTTTGTAAAAAGAAAAACACTAAATGAAGAACACAAGGCAAAGTATGCAGCTATGACTTCACTTGATTCAACAACCTCAATATGCCTGGAGAATGCTTTTTTTGAGTAGTCTGAGAGTGCAGAGGTGCTGGTTCTTGAAAGCCAGGCTGGAAAGACTGCATCAGACTCATAGCTTGAAGTGGTATTTTACTGGGTTGCTCCAAAGGTTTGGAACCAAGACTTGAAAGAGACATGTAACTTGACTGCTCTGGCTTAGGAAAGACCTGGAATCTAGACTGCCGGGACACAGACTGGTAGCTGGTTTGGGCTGACTGCAGACCGCTGGGCTGGGACACAGACTGGTAGCGGGCTTGGCCTGATTGTAGACCACTTAGCTGATCCACAGACTGGTAACGAGCTTGTGTTGACTGCAGACCGCTGGGCTGAGACACAGACTGGTAACGGGCTTTTGGCGACTGCAGGCCACTGGACTGGGACACAGACTTGTATTTGGCTTGGCCTGATTGCAGACCGCTGGGCTGGTACACAGACTGGTAACGGGCTTGTGCTGACTGCAGACTGCTGGGCAAGGACACAGACTGGTATCTGGCTTGGCCTGATTGCAGGCCACTGGGCTGGTCCACAGACTGGTAACGGGATTGTGCTGACTGCTGGCCACTAGACTGGGACACAGACTGGTAGCGGGCTTGTGCTGACTGTAGACTGCTGGGCAAGGACACAGACTGGTATCTGGCTTGGCCTGATTGCAGGCCACTGGGCTGGTCCACAGACTGGTAACTGGCTTGTGCTGACTGCAGACTGCTGGGCAAGGACAGAGACTGGTATCTGGCTTGGCCTGATTGCAGACCGCTGGGCTGGTCCACAGACTGGTAACGAGCTTGTGCTGACTGCAGGCCACTGGGCTGGTACACAGACTGGTAACGGGTTTGTGCTGACTGCAGGCCACTGGACTGGTACACAGACTGGTAACGGGTTTGTGCTGACTGCAGGCCACTGGACTGGTACACAGGCTGGTAGCGGGCTTGGCCTGATTGCAGACCGCTTAGCTGGTCCACAGACTGGTAGCGGTCTTGTGCTGACTGCAGACTGCTTGGCAAGGACAGAGACTGGTATCTGGCTTGGCCTGACTGCAGACCACTTAGCTGGTCCACAGATTGGTAACGAGCTTGTGCTGACTGCAGAACACTGGGCTGGGACACAGACTGGTAACTGGCTTGTGCGGACTGCAGGCCGCTGGGCTGGTACACAGACTGGTAACGGTTTTGTGCTGATTGCAGACCACTGGGCTGGGACACAGACTGGTAACGGGTTTGTGCTGACTGCAGAACGCTAGGCTGGGACACAGATTGGTAACGGGTTTGTGCCGACTGCAGAACGCTAGGCTGGGACACAGATTGGTAATGGGTTTGTGCTGATTGCAGGCCACTGGGCTGGTACACAGACTGGTAACGGGTTTGTGCTGATTGCAGGCCACTGGGCTGGTACACAGACTGGTAACGGGTTTGTGCTGATTGCAGGCCACTGGGCTGGGACACAGACTGGTAACGGGTTTGTGCTGATTGCAGGCCACTGGGCTGGGACACAGACTGGTAACTGGCTTGTGCGGACTGCAGGCCACTGGGCTGGTACACAGACTGGTAACGGGTTTGTGCTGATTGCAGGCCACTGGGCTGGTACACAGACTGGTAACGGGTTTGTGCTGATTGCAGGCCACCGGACTGCACCACAGACTGGTAGCGGGCCGGTCCTGGATGTTGCCCACTAGGCCAGACAGCAGACTGGTATCTAGCTTGTGCAAACTGCAGACCACTTGGCCAGTTCACTGATTGGGAGACCGTTTGTGTAGGTTTTTGGAAGCCATGCTGGGGAACAAACTGGTAGCTGGCTTGTGCTGACGGCAGGCCGGACTGGGAGCTGGTCTGGGCGGGTTGTTGGATGCCAGACTGATCCACAGACTGTGAGCTGGCTTGGGCTGGTTGTTGGATGCCAGACTGGTCCACAGACTGGGAGCTGGCTTGGGCTGGTTGTTTGATGCCAGACTGGTCCACAGACAGTGAGCTGGCTTGGGCTGGTTGTTGGATGCCAGACTGGTCCACAGACAGTGAGCTGGATTGGGCTGGTTGTTGGATGCCAGACTGGTCCACAGACAGTGAGCTGGATTGGGCTGGTTGTTGGATGCCAGACTGGTCCACAGACTGTGAGCTGGCTTGGGCTGGTTGTTGGATGCCAGACTGGTCCACAGACAGTGAGCTGGCTTGGGCTGGTTGTTGGATGCCAGACTGGTCCACAGACAGTGAGCTGGCTTGGGCTGGTTGTTGGATGCCAGACTGGTCCACAGACAGTGAGCTGGCTTGGGCTGGTTGTTGGATGCCAGACTGGTCCACAGACTGTGAGCTGGCTTGGGCTGGTTGTTGGATGCCAGACATGTCCACAGACAGTGAGCTGGATTGGGCTGGTTGTTGGATGCCAGACTGGTCCACAGACTGTGAGCTGGCTTGGGCTGGTTGTTGGATGCCAGACTGGTCCACAGACAGTGAGCTGGCTTGGGCTGGTTGCAGGCCACTGGACTGGTCCACATATTGCGAGTCAGCTTGTTCAGAGTTCTGGCTAATGGCTTGAGAATATTGTTGGAAGCTGGGCTTGGCTACAAGTTGGTATCTTGCCTGTGCTAGCTGCACACCACTAGGCTGAAAGCTGGCTTGCCCTAACTGATAGCTGGGTTGTGAGGACTCATTTATCTGCTGCAAAGGCTTCACCAAAAAAGTAGAACTTGAAATCTGGACTGGGCTGTTACCGGAAAATAACTTGGAAACAACTTGAAGTCTACTTCTCTGAGGCTTGACAATGGGCTGCACTGCAGACTGGTAGCTGACTTCCACTAATTGGCCACTGGACTGGGAGCTGTTCTGCACTATTTGCTGGCTACTAGACACCATAGACTCATTACTAGACTGTACTACAGTTTGATAGTTGAGCTGTGTTGGCTCAGGCAGAGACTCAATGTGCATACTTGTACCCATTGCAGTGTTCACAGAACCAGAAACAAGACTGCCACTTCCAGCTGAAGATATCAGAGATCCTTGAAGTTGACTACTTGCATCAGAGTCAGAACCAGGCTTATACACATTAGTCACTGGTCCAAAACCAGAAGAGCCATTTTGAGGACTATAGCTTACACTTCTATACACACCCTTAACTTGTGCAGCACTGTAAGTATTACTCCTTGATCTTTGAGGACTGATGGGATTTGATACATCAGCACCATACCAGCTGTAGGAACTTCGTGGCTTCACAGCCTGCATGGGGAAACCAGCCTGATAGTATCCAGGATATCCACTCCTGACAAAGCCACTAACTTGGAGAAAATAAAAAAAAGGGAAGAGAAAGAATCAAACAGACATGCTAGCAAACATGAATTATATAGAACTTGCCTGGATAAACCTTACCACTTCCAAAATTGTCACAGACACAAAGACTGAGAAGTGCCAAAGAAAAACTGTAGACAAAAAAAAAAAAAAAGACACTTGTTAGATGAACGGCACTTGTTAACAAATGCCAAATTTATCATCATACCTTAAGAGTCGGCTAGTGGTACACTCCATGGTCAAACAAAAACTAACCACCTCAACAACACCAGTAAAAATTCATAAAAACATACTTGGACCTCCAGCACATATTAGTGTTGCCTGACGGGACTCTTTATAGTGCCAGCAACTGCCATTTACCAATTGTTTCCTGACAATCAGTTGTCATGGGAACATGTAATACTCAATTATTAGGTTCAGGTGTTACAACTCTTATCATGACAGCTGCCATTTCATTAAAGATAGCTGCTTTTTTATACTATGATTACTGGACAAGAAGACAGCACACAAAATACTTTTTGGGGATTAATTAAAATACTTTATTTTTTATTCAGTGAGAATACATTTTAGCATTTAAGGAAGCAGTAGTATGCTCACTGTTCAAAAGTCTTAACATTGGTTTGGTCAGGCAGCCATATATATTTTTATATTAAAATCTATTTAGTTCAATGATAACAGATGTTATAAATGTTTTTTCTTGCAAATTTTTATTTATGGCTTTATGTTGTGTTTAACCAATCAACAGCTTTGTTTGGAGTATCTTTAGGAGTTGCTAAACTCATTATTATCAGCACTTCTCAAATGTGAAAATACAAATATTTTTTTCGTCTTTATTGAAACTGTTTGAAAACAAGAACACACTGATCATTTTATTTCAGATTTGTTATGAGTAACAACATGCCAACATACAAATCTGGCAGGACTATTCCTGCGAGCTTTCCTGCGGTGAAAGCTGTATTTAGATGAGACCCTCATCAGGTTTTTTTTGTGTGTGTGTGTGTGTGTGTGTGTGTGTGTATTCAGCTGAATGGACATAACTTTATTTTAAAACAGAAAGACCAGGTCTAAAAGGAAATATATAAACACACAGGGCTCAACACTAAGGAGTTTATAAATAAATAATATTTGAATAAATAACGTTAAATAAAGACACTTATGAGCAAATTACAAGGAATAGCACAAATAAATACATTAAGATACAAATTAAATAAACAGATTTCAGGTAGGCCTAACAGTATGTAGGTAAAAAAATACTATAATGTATAAATTATATTCATCTTTACTAAAGCTAAAGAAGTTATTCAGTCATGATCAGATTTGGGCAGAGCTTTAGGCTACTTTCACTTTAAAGCGCTCTCTCTCTGGGTTGTGTGTGTGTGTGTGTGTGTGTGTGTGTGTGTGTGTGTGTGTGTGTGTGTGTGTGTGTGTGTGTGTGTGTGTGTGTGTGTGTGTGTGTGTGTGTGTGTGTGTGTTTGTGTGAAAGTGTGAAAGTGTAGTTCAGTTGTTGAAACGCTCTCTCTCTGGGTTGTGTGTGTGTGTGTGTGTGTGTGTGTGTGAGTGTAGTTCAGTTGTTAAAGCGCTCTCTCTCTCTGGGTTGTGTGTTTGTGTTTGTGTGAGTGTAGTTTAGTTGTTAAAGCGCTCTCTCTCTGGGTTGTGTGTGTGTGTGTGTGTGTGTGAGTGTAGTTCAGTTGTTAAAGCACTCTCTCTCTGGGTTGTGTGTGTGAGTGTAGTTCAGTTGTTAAAGCGCTCTCTCTCTCTGGGTTGTGTGTTTGTGTGAGTGTAGTTCAGTTGTTAAAGCGCTCTCTCCCTGGGTTGTGTGTGTGTGTGTGTGTGTGTGTGTGTGTGTGTGTGTGTGTGTGTGTGTGTGTGTGTGTGTGTGTGTGTGTGTGTCTGTGTGTGTGTGTGTGTGTGTGTGTGTGTGTGAGTGTAGTTCAGTTTTTAAGACCAAATGCATGGATCTGATTTTCTCTGTTTACGTTAAGACTTTTTATTTTATCTCTGGGCTTAGGAGGATACTCACCAAAATGGCCATTTTTAAATAATTTCGAGTGTATTCATTCGTTTAAACGTGACAAGAAACAAAAGAGATCTCAGTTCAGTAATGGTGCGCTGACGCAGAGAAAACAGTGCATGTGTACAAAATTGAGCTTCTTTCGCATCTTCTTGCAGGCGAACGGTTTAAAATCCTTTGAATGTTTATGAAGAGCACATTCATGTTCAAATACTGCTTTCTAGTTTCTAAATATCAAGTGCAATTTTGAAACCAACTGGCTGAAAACTATGATCTCCCTCAAAATCTAGAGTTGAATAAAACACCAATTTTGCAATCTGTCATTATTTGGCGTGAGGCCAGAGTGTAACCTCTTGAACATCAATTTAAAAAGAAGTTACTCTGAGGTCCTTAGACGACAGAAATGTCCCTGTCATAAAATTAAGCTTTGGAGCACAGACTTAAGTTTGGTTTCATTTCAAAGAAGAACCTTGGTCGAAGTAAAAAGCAAAAGTTAAAGGTTTAAGAATATGAAAATTATTTTATATAAAATATGTATTCAATAAAACTGTGGGTAAGTTTAATTAAAAAAAAAAACAACATTTTAAACAAAAAGCTCAGAAAATTAAATTGTCAAAGACTAGGTCCGGATCGGATTCAGAATTATGATCAAAACAGATGGAGTAGAGAGTCCATCAACACCCCCAAAGCTTCAGAGTCATTAACCCTTCCTGGGCTGACATTTCATTCTGTAACATTAGGCAGTTTTGAACATATGTATGCTGTTAGATAATCGCATTGTTTTACATTTGCCCCAGCAATCTTCTATCACTTGTTACTGCAGCTTCTTTCCAAATATTCTTAGACTTTTCTGTCAGCATGTTAAGTATACTCAAGTGCAATTTTAAGTTTCTTTCAAAGTACATAAAGTATATTTATATGTACATTAAAAACACAGTTTACACTGTTTAAAAAGTATACTAATAGCACACTTAAACTGTCATAGGGATGGCATGCTTCCCATAATGTTAATGCATTGGGTCAGTTGATCATTCATGGCCATTTGAACAGTCGACCTAATGAGCGTTTACACTATGAATGCAATCTAGTCAAATGCATTCGACTACCTCTGGAAGTTGTTGAAAGTGGATAAGCTCAAAACATTTTAGACAGCTTTACACCTGTTTTTAGTATACACTTTTTTGATCTGCTCAACCAAAACTTATCTACAGGTGTAAACGTAGGAGAGAACAAAGCAGATTATGTTAAACAAAGATTAGGTCATGCTAATGCAGTACAAACAATACTAAGACTCCCAGTAGACACTTGAGGTTACAGGTTTGTTTATTTTTGTAAAAAGAAAAACACTAAATGAAGAACACAAGGCAAAGTATGCAGCTATGACTTCACTTGATTCAACAACCTCAATATGCCTGGAGATGAATGCTTTTTTTGAGTAGTCTGAGAGTGCAGAGGTGCTGGTTCTTGAAAGCCAGGCTGGAAAGACTGCATCAGACTCATAGCTTGAAGTGGTATTTTACTGGGTTGCTCCAAAGGTTTGGAACCAAGACTTGAAAGAGACATGTAACTTGACTGCTCTGGCTTAGGAAAGACCTGGAATCTAGACTGCCGGGACACAGACTGGTAGCTGGTTTGGGCTGACTGCAGACCGCTGGGCTGGGACACAGACTGGTAGCGGGCTTGGCCTGATTGTAGACCACTTAGCTGATCCACAGACTGGTAACGAGCTTGTGTTGACTGCAGACCGCTGGGCTGGTACACAGACTGGTAACGGGCTTGTGCTGACTGCAGACTGCTGGGCAAGGACACAGACTGGTATCTGGCTTGGCCTGATTGCAGGCCACTGGGCTGGTCCACAGACTGGTAACGGGATTGTGCTGACTGCTGGCCACTAGACTGGGACACAGACTGGTAGCGGGCTTGTGCTGACTGTAGACTGCTGGGCAAGGACACAGACTGGTATCTGGCTTGGCCTGATTGCAGGCCACTGGGCTGGTCCACAGACTGGTAACTGGCTTGTGCTGACTGCAGACTGCTGGGCAAGGACAGAGACTGGTATCTGGCTTGGCCTGATTGCAGACCGCTGGGCTGGTCCACAGACTGGTAACGAGCTTGTGCTGACTGCAGGCCACTGGGCTGGTACACAGACTGGTAACGGGTTTGTGCTGACTGCAGGCCACTGGACTGGTACACAGACTGGTAACGGGTTTGTGCTGACTGCAGGCCACTGGACTGGTACACAGGCTGGTAGCGGGCTTGGCCTGATTGCAGACCGCTTAGCTGGTCCACAGACTGGTAGCGGTCTTGTGCTGACTGCAGACTGCTTGGCAAGGACAGAGACTGGTATCTGGCTTGGCCTGACTGCAGACCACTTAGCTGGTCCACAGATTGGTAACGAGCTTGTGCTGACTGCAGAACACTGGGCTGGGACACAGACTGGTAACTGGCTTGTGCGGACTGCAGGCCGCTGGGCTGGTACACAGACTGGTAACGGTTTTGTGCTGATTGCAGACCACTGGGCTGGGACACAGACTGGTAACGAGCTTGTGCTGACTGCAGAACGCTAGGCTGGGACACAGATTGGTAACGGGTTTGTGCCGACTGCAGAACGCTAGGCTGGGACACAGATTGGTAATGGGTTTGTGCTGATTGCAGGCCACTGGGCTGGTACACAGACTGGTAACGGGTTTGTGCTGATTGCAGGCCACTGGGCTGGTACACAGACTGGTAACGGGTTTGTGCTGATTGCAGGCCACTGGGCTGGGACACAGACTGGTAACTGGCTTGTGCGGACTGCAGGCCACTGGGCTGGTACACAGACTGGTAACGGGTTTGTGCTGATTGCAGGCCACTGGGCTGGTACACAGACTGATAGCGGGCCAGTCCTGGATGTTGTCCACTAGGCCAGACAACAGACTGGTATCTAGCTTGTGCAAACTGCAGACCACTTGGCCAGTTCACTGATTGGGAGACCGTTTGTGTAGGTTTTTGGAAGCCATGCTGGGGAACAAACTGGTAGCTGGCTTGTGCTGACGGCAGGCCGGACTGGGAGCTGGTCTGGGCTGGTTGTTGGATGCCAGACTGGTCCACGGACAGTGAGCTGGCTTGGGCTGGTTGTTGGATGCCAGACTGGTCCACAGACAGTGAGCTGGATTGGGCTGGTTGTTGGATGCCAGACTGGTCCACAGACAGTGAGCTGGATTGGGCTGGTTGTTGGATGCCAGACTGGTCCACAGACAGTGAGCTGGATTGGGCTGGTTGTTGGATGCCAGACTGGTCCACAGACTGTGAGCTGGCTTGGGCTGGTTGTTGGATGCCAGACTGGTCCACAGACAGTGAGCTGGCTTGGGCTGGTTGTTGGATGCCAGACTGGTCCACAGACAGTGAGCTGGCTTGGGCTGGTTGTTGGATGCCAGACTGGTCCACAGACAGTGAGCTGGCTTGGGCTGGTTGTTGGATGCCAGACTGGTCCACAGACTGTGAGCTGGCTTGGGCTGGTTGTTGGATGCCAGACTGGTCCACAGACAGTGAGCTGGCTTGGGCTGGTTGCAGGCCACTGGACTGGTCCACATATTGCGAGTCAGCTTGTTCAGAGTTCTGGCTAATGGCTTGAGAATATTGTTGGAAGCTGGGCTTGGCTACAAGTTGGTATCTTGCCTGTGCTAGCTGCACACCACTAGGCTGAAAGCTGGCTTGCCCTAACTGATAGCTGGGTTGTGAGGACTCATTTATCTGCTGCAGAGGCTTCACCAAAAAAGTAGAACTTGAAATCTGGACTGGGCTGTTACCGGAAAATAACTTGGAAACAACTTGAAGTCTACTTCTCTGAGGCTTGACAATGGGCTGCACTGCAGACTGGTAGCTGACTTCCACTAATTGGCCACTGGACTGGGAGCTGTTCTGCACTATTTGCTGGCTACTAGACACCATAGACTCATTACTAGACTGTACTACAGTTTGATAGTTGAGCTGTGTTGGCTCAGGCAGAGACTCAATGTGCATACTTGTACCCATTGCAGTGTTCACAGAACCAGAAACAAGACTGCCACTTCCAGCTGAAGATATCAGAGATCCTTGAAGTTGACTACTTGCATCAGAGTCAGAACCAGGCTTATACACATTAGTCACTGGTCCAAAACCAGAAGAGCCATTTTGAGGACTATAGCTTACACTTCTATACACACCCTTAACTTGTGCAGCACTGTAAGTATTACTCCTTGATCTTTGAGGACTGATGGGATTTGATACATCAGCACCATACCAGCTGTAGGAACTTCGTGGCTTCACAGCCTGCATGGGGAAACCAGCCTGATAGTATCCAGGATATCCACTCCTGACAAAGCCACTAACTTGGAGAAAATAAAAAAAAGGGAAGAGAAAGAATCAAACAGACATGCTAGCAAACATGAATTATATAGAACTTGCCTGGATAAACCTTACCACTTCCAAAATTGTCACAGACACAAAGACTGAGAAGTGCCAAAGAAAAACTGTAGACAAAAAAAAAAAAAAAAAAGACACTTGTTAGATGAACGGCACTTGTTAACAAATGCCAAATACTACAATTTATCAACATACCTTAAGAGTCGGCTAGTGGTACACTCCATGGTCAAACAAAAACTAACCACCTCAACAACACCAGTAAAAATTCATAAAAACATACTTGGACCTCCAGCACATATTAGTGTTGCCTGACGGGACTCTTTATAGTGCCAGCAACTGCCATTTACCAATTGTTTCCTGACAATCAGTTGTCATGGGAACATGTAATACTCAATTATTAGGTTCAGGTGTTACAACTCTTATCATGACAGCTGCCATTTCATTAAAGATAGCTGCTTTTTTATACTATGATTACTGGACAAGAAGACAGCACACAAAATACTTTTTGGGGATTAATTAAAATACTTTATTTTTTATTCAGTGAGAATACATTTTAGCATTTAAGGAAGCAGTAGTATGCTCACTGTTCAAAAGTCTTAACATTGGTTTGGTCAGGCAGCCATATATATTTTTATATTAAAATCTATTTAGTTCAATGATAACAGATGTTATAAATGTTTTTTCTTGCAAATTTGTATTTATGGCTTTATGTTGTGTTTAACCAATCAACAGATTTGTTTGGAGTATCTTTAGGAGTTGCTAAACTCATTATTATCAGCACTTCTCAAATGTGAAAATACAAATATTTTTTTCGTCTTTATTGAAACTGTTTGAAAACAAGAACACACTGATCATTTTATTTCAGATTTGTTATGAGTAACAACATGCCAACATACAAATCTGGCAGGACTATTCCTGCGAGCTTTCCTGCGGTGAAAGCTGTATTTAGATGAGACCCTCATCAGGTTTTTTTTGTGTGTGTGTGTGTGTGTGTGTGTGTGTGTGTATTCAGCTGAATGGACATAACTTTATTTTAAAACAGAAAGACCAGGTCTAAAAGGAAATATATAAACACACAGGGCTCAACACTAAGGAGTTTATAAATAAATAATATTTGAATAAATAACGTTAAATAAAGACACTTATGAGCAAATTACAAGGAATAGCACAAATAAATACATTAAGATACAAATTAAATAAACAGATTTCAGGTAGGCCTAACAGTATGTAGGTAAAAAAATACTATAATGTATAAATTATATTCATCTTTACTAAAGCTAAAGAAGTTATTCAGTCATGATCAGATTTGGGCAGAGCTTTAGGCTACTTTCACTTTAAAGCGCTCTCTCTCTGGGTTGTGTGTGTGTGTGTGTGTGTGTGTGTGTGTGTGTGTGTGTGTGTGTGTGTGTGTGTGTGTGTGTGTGTGTGTGCGTGTGTGTGTGTGTGTTTGTGTGTTTGTGTGAAAGTGTAGTTCAGTTGTTAAAACGCTCTCTCTCTGGGTTGTGTGTGTGTGTGTGTGTGTGAGTGTAGTTCAGTTGTTAAAGCGCTCTCTCTCTGGGTTGTGTGTGTGTGTGTGTGTGAGTGTAGTTCAGTTGTTAAAGCACTCTCTCTCTGGGTTGTGTGTGTGAGTGTAGTTCAGTTGTTAAAGCGCTCTCTCCCTGGGTTGTGTGTGTGTGTGTGTGTGTGTGTGTGTGTGAGTGTAGTTCAGTTTTTATGACCAAATGCATGGATCTGATTTTCTCTGTTTACGTTAAGACTTTTTATTTTATCTCTGGGCTTAGGAGGATACTCACCAAAATGGCCATTTTTAAATAATTTCGAGTGTATTCATTCGTTTAAACGTGACAAGAAACAAAAGAGATCTCAGTTCAGTAATGGTGCGCTGACGCAGAGAAAACAGTGCATGTGTACAAAATTGAGCTTCTTTCGCATCTTCTTGCAGGCGAACGGTTTAAAATCCTTTGAATGTTTATGAAGAGCACATTCATGTTCAAATACTGCTTTCTAGTTTCTAAATATCAAGTGCAATTTTGAAACCAACTGGCTGAAAACTATGATCTCCCTCAAAATCTAGAGTTGAATAAAACACCAATTTTGCAATCTGTCATTATTTGGCGTGAGGCCAGAGTGTAACCTCTTGAACATCAATTTAAAAAGAAGTTACTCTGAGGTCCTTAGACGACAGAAATGTCCCTGTCATAAAATTAAGCTTTGGAGCACAGACTTAAGTTTGGTCTCATTTCAAAGAAGAACCTTGGTCGAAGTAAAAAGCAAAAGTTAAAGGTTTAAGAATATGAAAATTATTTTATATAAAATATGTATTCAATAAAACTGTGGGTAAGTTTAATTTAAAAAAACAACATTTTAAACAAAAAGCTCAGAAAATTAAATTGTCAAAGACTAGGTCCGGATCGGATTCAGAATTATGATCAAAACAGATGGAGTAGAGAGTCCATCAACACCCCCAAAGCTTCAGAGTCATTAACCCTTCCTGGGCTGACATTTCATTCTGTAACATTAGGCAGTTTTGAACATATGTATGCTGTTAGATAATCGCATTGTTTTACATTTGCCCCAGCAATCTTCTATCACTTGTTACTGCAGCTTCTTTCCAAATATTCTTAGACTTTTCTGTCAGCATGTTAAGTATACTCAAGTGCAATTTTAAGTTTCTTTCAAAGTACATAAAGTATATTTATATGTACATTAAAAACATACAGTTTACACTGTTTAAAAAGTATACTAATAGCACACTTAAACTGTCATAGGGATGGCATGCTTCCCATAATGTTAATGCATTGGGTAAGTTGATCATTCATGGCCATTTGAACAGTCGACCTAATGAGCGTTTACACTATGAATGCAATCTAGTCAAATGCATTCGACTACCTCTGGAAGTTGTTGAAAGTGGATAAGCTCAAAACATTTGAGACACCTTTACACCTGTTTTTAGTATACACTTTTTTGATCTGCTCAACCAAAACTTATCTACAGGTGTAAACGTCGGAGAGAACAAATCAGATTATGTTAAACAAAGATTAGGTCATGCTAATGCAGTACAAACAATACTAAGACTCCCAGTAGACACTTGAGGTTACAGGTTTGTTTATTTTTGTAAAAAGAAAAACACTAACTGAAGAACACAAGGCAAAGTATGCAGCTATGACTTCACTTGATTCAACAACCTCAATATGCCTGGAGATGAATGCTTTTTTTGAGTAGTCTGAGAGTGCAGAGGTGCTGGTTCTTGAAAGCCAGGCTGGAAAGACTGCATCAGACTCATAGCTTGAAGTGGTATTTTACTGGGTTGCTCCAAAGGTTTGGAACCAAGACTTGAAAGAGACATGTAACTTGACTGCTCTGGCTTAGGAAAGACCTGGAATCTAGACTGCCAGGACACAGACTGGTAGCTGGTTTGGGCTGACTGCAGACCGCTGGGCTGGGACACAGACTGGTAGCGGGCTTGGCCTGATTGTAGACCACTTAGCTGATCCACAGACTGGTAACGAGCTTGTGTTGACTGCAGACTGCTGGGCAAGGACACAGACTGGTATCTGGCTTGGCCTGATTGCAGACCGCTGGGCTGGTACACAGACTGGTAACGAGCTTGAGCTGACTGCAGACTGCTGGGCAAGGACACAGACTGGTATCTGGCTTGGCCTGATTGCAGACCGCTGGGCTGGTACACAGACTGGTAACGAGCTTGAGCTGACTGCAGACTGCTGGGCAAGGACACAGACTGGTATCTGGCTTGGCCTGATTGCGGACCACTTAGTTGGTCCACAGACTGGTAATGGGCTTGTGCTGACTGCTGGCCACTGGACTGGGACATTGGCTGCGTTCGGAATCGCATACTTCCCTACTATATAGTAGGCGAAAAGAGTAGGCGAGCGAAAAAGTACGTTCGAATCCTCAGTATTCATAAAAGAGTAGGCGAGAATTACCTGGTTGACGTACTAATTATCGCGAGATTTGGACGATAGTGCGTTCGAATATGCCTACTTTCCTACTATATAGTAGGCGAAAACAGTACGTGAGGGAAGCAGTACGTTCGAAACATCAGTATTCCTAAAAGAGTAGGCGAGAAGTTCCCGGATGATCTCCTGCTTTCGCCCAGACATTTGAGTGTTTTTCATCTATCCCAGGAGGCCACGCGAGAGGATACGATATAAAAAAGAACAAGAAGAAGTAGATATTTCATACTCGAACATGACGGAAAGGGTGGACGAGAGTGTTTTCAAATGTGAGTATTACAAATACAAACCAAATCGCATGTGTTGAACTAACTTTCTGTACAGTAAATTGTTGAACTGTTGAAGGTGCAAAGACGCTATATAATATGGTAAATTTGTGATTTTGCCGTAAATCACATTTTATTGGATAGAGGAGCTCCATAAGGACACATACGTCTTTAAACTGTATTTGCATACATTTTAAACCGTATACATATGAAATACCATTACTAAATATTTATTCAAAATCTGGCAAGATTACTACGTGTAACTGATATGAAATGATCTGAGTGACGTGTGTGTACTATTGTTTAGGAGAATTCACTGTTGTTAACACTGTTTTTATTAGTTTAATGCATTTTACATAAAGTAACTAAACATAAGTAATCTATTTCATTTATCCATTAGTACTGTTGAAAAATTGTTGAACATTTATGATGGATAAAAAGCTATTTATTAGCAACAACCTCAACATGTAAATGTAGTATTGAGCTCATAAATCACAGAGGTAACGTGAGTCTTGTCTGGATGTTACAGGGACGGATGAGCACACGCGGCTGCTTATCCGGTGGAGAGTGGCTCATGAAGCGCTCTTCACCGGAAAGCGTAATGCTGCCATCAAAGGCTTTGAGTGAGTATACAGAAATATTTAAAAATCAATTGAATACTTTATTTGCAGTACATTTCAATTATTGTATTTTCAAACAGAGATATAACTTTTTCATTCTTGATTTCTCTCTTGCTGCAGATCTTTTGTGGAGGAGCAGAGCCTGCAAGGCAGGGTGACGGCGGCGTTTGTTAAAAAAAAATGGGAAAACCTGAAACAAAAATACCAAGTAAGATCATTTTGTTACTTCTAATACATAAATTAAATGATTAAATATTGTGCTGTTAAAATGACTGCTTTTGTATCATGCTTGTGCATTTTTGCAGGATCTGAAATGTCCGCAGACGGGGGTGAGCACTGAGGATGGAGAGGACACAGCAGCGTCCTGGAAGTGGTACACTGCCATGGATGAGGCAATTGGGGGCAGACCCTCCATCTCTCCTCCTGCCCTCGTTGCCTCATGTGGGCCGGATGCTGCTGTGGTCTCTTCATCCTCAGTGAGGCCAGAGCCAGCAAGAGCCAGGAAAAGGGCTATAGATGTGGAGGAGCTGATCCGGGACATGGAGGAGCGAGAAGAGGAGAGAGAGCGGAAGGCAGCTGAGAGGGAGGAGAGGCTGTGGAGAGAAATGGAGGAGAAGGACAGAAGAGAACGGGAGAGACGAGAGAGAGAGGAAAGACAAGAAAGAGAAGTAAGAGAAAGAGAAGATAGATGGCACCGGGAGGCAGTCGAGAGAGAGGAAAGGAGAGAAAGAGAAACCAACGAAAGGGATGAAAGGTTCCTTTCTGTTCTTCAGATGCTCGCCAAAAAATAAATTATTTGACAAAAAACATCTTCTGATCTTTTGCACATTTGGGTTGATGTGAATTAAATTTGTGAATAAAAATGGGAATCTATATATATATATATATACACACACAGTACTGTGCAACAACTACAAATGGTGGCCTAAGAATTTTGTACAATAATATGTATATAAAACAAACTATTCCTAGGCATTCACAGTACATTATAGACTTCTAGAAATTTAGTGATACTTTAAGATTGTAATCAAATTCATAAATGAAATATTTATGAAACATTGATTAATAATTAGTGAATGTATGGTGTAATGTAAGAAGAAAACACACTTTAAAACACTTGTTTTACTGGAGTGTATTATATGACTTTTAAAGGTTTACAGAGTTCATGCAAGGATCTTAAAGGCAGGTCATGGAGGGTTAAGTTCCAGCACACCTGTCAGTAAATTTCAAGTAGTCAGTTATTAATTGGTTTAAATTGATTCAGGGGTGTATAATTAGGGTTGGAAAAACTCTGCTGGATAATAGCCCTCCATGACCAAAGCTGAACTTGAGACTGTTTACACAAATTACACAGTAAAATAGTGACTAAAGGGTTACTTAACCCAAGCAAATAAATCATAATAGTAATAATTCAATAGTCATTATTTACTCGCCTTGATGTTGTTTGATCCCTCTGTTTTTTGTTTTCCTGAACACAAAAGGTGATTTTGGTCAGGTTTGTACTGTTTGGTTTAATACAATATCAGTCAATGGACTTTAAGAAGCTTCAAAAGCGTCATTAAATAATGCCATGAAGCTTCTGAAAGTTGGGCTCCATTGACTGATATTGTATGAAACCAGCAGAACAAACTTGACAAAAATTCCCTTTTGTATTTAAACAATAAAAAACATTAAATAAGTAAATAGTAAACCGAAAATAATTGCTGTATTTATATGTTGAGGTGAACTAACCCTTTAACCCACCAAATATAAATTGTAGTAAATTTATGTATGCATTTTGCATTATAGTAATTCCTTGACAAACTAAGCAGCTTTGACTGTTTATGCCCATGACTGGTTCAAAAAATGCTTTACAAATATCAATCACATTTATGCATTTGACATATTTTTTATCAAAAGTGATTAACTCCATTTATTTACAGGGACAATGACCCTGGACAAACCTGGAGTAAAGAGCCTTGCTGATTGACCAGCAATGTTCTTCTCACCAGTTCATTGGTTTATCCCTCTACACTACAAAAGGTTTTAAAGCTCTAACAAATATTTGCATGTAATTGTAAACCTATAAAATGGCATTTGTCAAGAAACTGAATGCTGACAACATGAATTTTAAAACATTTTTATCTTTCTTAATGTTTTAAAGGTAGTCATGCTCATGGAGAGCCGGCACAGGGATGTTTGGAGCAGACACTGCAGCAGCCAGATTGTCCCGCACTTGTTCTCCCACTCTTGCTGCAAGGTTGTGGGGATCAGGGGGGCCGTCGTCATGGTCTTCCTCATCCTCTGGCTCAACGATGTCCCCATTGGCTAGAGCGAGATTGTGAAGCACAGCACAGCACGCAACAATCTCAGGGACGAAGGCAGGGCTCACCTCCAAGGCCTTGAAGAAAATGCAGCGCCAGCGTGTCTTCAGCATCCCAAAAGCTCTCTCCACGATGTTGCGGGCACGGGAGTGCTTGCTGTTGAAACGAGCCTGCACAGGGTTCTGTACAGACTCTCTGTAAGGGGTGATGAGGCAGATGGGTGCACTCAGGCAAGGATAGCCTCCATCCCCGAGGATGCACTTGCCTGCAGGTGGGTAAAGGTTGCCAGCATACACAGGGCTGTTCCTCAGCACCCTGGCATCGTGCACAGACCCAGGATATCCCACAAAGACATCAAGGAATTTCCCCCGGTGATCAGAGATGGCCTGGAGTTGGATGGAGTGAAACAGCTTCCACAGACTGGTAACGGGCTTGGCCTGATTGCAGACCACTTAGCTGGTCCACAGACTGGTAACGGGCTTGGCCTGATTGCAGACCGCTGGGCTGGGACACAGACTGGTAACGAGCTTGTGCTGACTGCAGAACGCTAGGCTGGGACACAGATTGGTAACGGGTTTGTGCTGATTGCAGGCCACTGGGCTGGTACACAGACTGGTAACGGGTTTGTGCTGATTGCAGGCCACTGGGCTGGTACACAGACTGGTAACGGGTTTGTGCTGATTGCAGGCCACTGGGCTGGTACACAGACTGGTAACAGGTTTGTGCAGATTGCAGGCCGCCGGACTGCACCACAGACTGGTAGCGGGCCGGTCCTGGATGTTGCCCACTAGGCCAGACAACAGACTGGTATCTAGCTTGTGCAAACTGCAGACCACTTGGCCAGTTCACTGATTGGGAGACAGTTTGTGTAGGTTTTTGGAAGCCATGAGGGGGAACAAACTGGTAGCTAGCTTGTGCTGACAGCAGGCCGGACTGGGAGCTGGTCTTGGCTGGTTGTTGGATGCCAGACTGGTCCACAGACTGTGAGCTGGCTTGGGCTGGTTGTTGGATGCCAGACTGGTCCACAGACTGTGAGCTGGCTTGGGCTGGTTGTTGGATGCCAGACTGGTCCACAGACTGTGAGCTGGCTTGGGCTGGTTGTTGGATGCCAGACTAGCCCACAGACAGTGAGCTGGCTTGGGCTGAAAAGTGAAAGTGACACGTGATGGCCAAGTATGGTAACCCATACTTGGAATTTGACCTCTGCATTTAACCCATCCAAGTAAGTGCACACACATTAGGAGCAGAGTAGTGAGTAGTGAACACATACACACACTGCAAACGTGGATACACACACCCGGAGCAGCGGGCAGCCTTGAGTGGCGCCCGGGGAGCGTTTGGGGGTTAGGTGCCTTGCTCAAGAACACCTCAGTCATATTCCTGCCGGTACTGGAATCGAACCAGCAACCTTTGGGTCACCAGTCCAACTCTGTTGTTGGATGGTTGTTGGATGCCAGACTGGTCCACAGACAGTGAGCTGGCTTGGGCTGGTTGTTGGATGCCAGACTGGTCCACAGACAGTGAGCTGGCTTGGGCTGGTTGTTGGATGCCAGACTGGTCCACAGACTGTGAGCTGGCTTGGGCTGGTTGCAGGCCACTGGACTGGTCCACAGATTGCGAGACAGCTTGTTCAGAGTTCTGGCTAATGGCTTGAGAATATTGTTGGAAGCTGGGCTTGGCTACAAGTTGGTATCTTGCCTGTGCTAGCTGCACACCACTAGGCTGAAAGCTGGCTTGCCCTAACTGATAGCTGGGTTGTGAGGACTCATTTATCTGCTGCAAAGGCTTCACCAAAAAAGTAGAACTTGAAATCTGGACTGGGCTGTTACCGGAAAATAACTTGGAAAAAAAAAAAAAAAAAAAAAAAGACACTTGTTAGATGACGGCACTTGTTAACAAATGCCAAATACTACAATTTATCATCATACCTTAAGAGTCGGCTAGTGGTACACTCCATGGTCAAACAAAAACTAACCACCTCAACAACACCAGTAAAAATTCATAAAAACATACTTGGACCTCCAGCACATATTAGTGTTGCCTGACGGGACTCTTTATAGTGCCAGCAACTGCCATTTACCAATTGTTTCCTGACAATCAGTTGTCATGGGAACATGTAATACTCAATTATTAGGTTCAGGTGTTACAACTCTTATCATGACAGCTGCCATTTCATTAAAGATAGCTGCTTTTTTATACTATGATTACTGGACAAGAAGACAGCACACAAAATACTTTTTGGGGATTAATTAAAATACTTTATTTTTTATTCAGTGAGAATGCATTTTAGCATTTAAGGAAGCAGTAGTATGCTTACTGTTCAAAAGTCTTAACATTGGTTTTGTCAGGCAGCCATATATATTTTTATATTAAAATCTATTTAGTTCAAAGATAACAGATGTTATAAATGTTTTTTCTTGCATTTATTTGTATTTATGGCTTTATGTTGTGATTAACCAATCAACAGATTTGTTTGGAGTATCTTTAGGAGTTGCTAAATTCATTATTATCAGCACTTCTCAAATGCGAAAATACAAATATTTTTTTCGTATTTATTGAAACTGTTTGAAAACAAGAGCACACTGATCATTTTATTTCAGATTTGTTATGAGTAACAACATGCCAACATACAAATCTGGCAGGACTATTCCTGCGAGCTTTCCTGCGGTGAAAGCTGTATTTAGATGAGACCCTAATCAGGTTTTTTTTTTTTCGTGTGTGTGTGTGTGTGTGTGTGTGTGTGTGTGTGTGTGTGTGTGAGAGAGTGTAGTTCAGTTGTTAAAGCACTCTCTCTTTGGGATGCGTGTGTGTGTGTGTGTTCGTGAGTGCAGTTCAGTTGTTAAAGCGCTCTCTCTCTGGGTTGTGTGTGTGTGTGTGTGTGTGTGTGTGTGTGTGTGTGTGTGTGTGTGTGTGTGTGTGTGTGTGTGTGAGAGTGTAGTTCAGTTTTTAAAGCGCTCTCTCTCTGGGTTGTGTGTTTGTGTGTGTGTGTGTGAGTGTAGTTCAGTTGTTAAAGCGCTCTCTCTCTGGGTTGTGTGTGTGTTTGTGTGTGTGTGTGTGTGTGTGTGTGTGTGAGAGAGAGTGTAATTCAGTTGTTAAAACGCTCTCTCTCTCTGGGTTGTGTGTTTGTGAGTGTAGTTCAGTTGTGAAAGCGCTCTCTCTCTCTGGGTAATAGGTATGTGTGTTTGTGTGTGTGTGTGTGTGTGTGTGTGAGAGAGAGTGTAGTTCAGTTATTAAAACGCTCTCTCTCTGGGTAATGGGTGTGTGTGTGAGTGTAGTTCAGTTGTGAAAGCGCTCTCTCTCTGGGTAATGGGTGTGTGTGTGTGAGTGTGTGTGAGAGAGAGAGAGAGTGTAGTTCAGTTATTAAAGCGCTCTCTCTCTCTGGGTAATGGGTGTATGTGTGAGTGTAGTTCAGTTGTGAAAGCGCTCTCTCTCTGGGTAATGTGTGTGTGTGTGTGTGTGTGTGTGTGTGTGTGTGTGTGTGTGTGTGAGACACCTGGTCTGGCTGCATTATGAGAGAAGCTGAACTCTCTTGATGTGCGTTTGATTTCACTGGTGAACACTGGCTCACGAGACTCTCGACTCTCGGCCAGAACAGTGTGTTTACCTCTGGGAGAGCCGTCTCTCCCGCATCAGATGAGGACGCTGGGTAACAACATTCAGCAGGTAAAAAGCCCTTCATGAAGCAGAGCCTCTGCATGTGCCTGATATTAAACACAGAAAAGTCCAGAAAACTTTTGCTGTGAAAAAGAGAAGGGAAAGAGTGAACCGAATCAACTTGGTCAGCTGTTCTTTTGCCTTCAGATCTTCAGATGAAATCAGAGAAGCGAATCTAGCTGTGTTTAGTTCTGTTTTTAGAACTGAGGTTTTTAGATGTTGTGAGCTAAAGGAGGGGGTCAGGGCCTCCAGAGAGACATAAATAATACACAGAATTTTGATTCTGCAATATGGCCTGTCATATTGTTTATTCATGAATGTTATTCGAAACCCCGTCTGCAGAGATATAGATATACATCACAAATCTCGCACTTTAATCGACTCACAGTAAAGAAAAGGTGAAGAGAGCAATTTAGGGCCAGAGTTACTAACAGCTTGCACCAGGGCAAACCCTCTTTTGGCGTTTAAAAACTACTGTCAGGATTTTATAAAGACACGCAGTAAAAAATTAGCGCCTGAAAGGAGTGGACAGGGTTATTTTTGCTGCTGATGTTATTGCATATTTGTAGGAGTTTCTCTTTCAGACGCTGTATTTATGAGAGGAGAGTATTTAAATGAATCATGCAAGGTGATTTACTAAGGCAAGGCACTTTTATTTCTAGAGCACATTTAAAACAGCCACTGCTGACCAAAGTGCTGTACAATCTAACATCTTTAGACAATAAAATACATAAATACATAAATACACATGGACAGACACAAATTCATAAAATTACATTGAACCAAAAGCCAGAGAGAAAAAAAATAAGTCTTCAGTGAGGATTTAAAGCTATCAACTTAGGAAGACAGCCTTATGTGTTCCAGCAAATCATTCCACAGACGTGGAGCAGCGACAGAAAAGACACGATCAGCCTTAACTTCAAGCCAGAAGGTTTGCGTCATTATTTAGCGCCCAAAATGTCTAAACCAGAAAATGTCTAAACCAGACACTAATATGGCTGCTCTTGGTAGACTGTGTTGGTCATTATGGTAATGATCCGGCTGCGTCTGTGTCTTTAATGTGTGTGTCGTCAGTAGATCACGAGCAGAACTTTCCCATCGGCACTTTTATGGGATTATAGCGCTCACATGATAATTTGCCCTGTTTAGTCTGTTCTGACCCCAAGTATTCAGTTGGAAGCTCCAATAACTCATGTGCTTTTGCTACATGAGCTTATTTTAAGAGAGAGAGATTTTAGATCAGATATTAGTTTTTGAAAGAAGTCTCTTCTGCTCACCAAGGCTGCATTTATTTGATCAAAAGTACAGTGTAAACAGTAATATTGTGACATATTATCACAATTTAAAACAGCTGTTTTCTATGTGAATATATAGTAAAGTGTAATTTATTCCTGTGATCAAAGCTGAATTTTGTTAGCATCATTACTCCAGTCTTTAGTGTCACATGATCCTTCAGAAATCAACCAGAAAATGTAGCCTTGCAGAGTTCGAAAAGTGTTCATTTGTTGTTGTTTTTTTGGTAAGCAATGGGTGATCAATCAGGTCTAATCATTGACAAGCGATGGGTGACCAATCAGGAGTGATTAGTTCAACATGAATGGTGTCATGCGTGGCTGCAGGCAAATGAGTCAGAAGGAAACAGTCTTTAATATAATAATCCACAAAAGTACACAGGAGAAGATCAAGGGAAAACACAGCCACGTAAGTTAGATGACACAGAACTAAGAAAACTGAGGGCTTAAAGGCCCATTAAAATAAAAATGTACGTTTTTTAGCTTTTAGTATGAATATGTTAGCATTATGGTTATGAATAAGCTGGTGTTTTCCAAAACAATGACAGAATTCACATTTAGGAGATATAAGCATTCAAAACGTACAGTCTCTCACCTCTCATTTTTATGACATCACCGCGACTTCAGCTTCTCATCACATCTTTTGTCCAATCAAATGCTCTCTAGAATCTGAAGCTCCGCCCCCTCTGCTATAAACACCACCTGGCCAAAGCAAGCATTGACAGACACGCAGCATTATGGGTTAAAGATGTGTGTTCGGTTGCTCAAACGCTCTAGTTTTATTTATCTAGTTTTCCAACGTTGGTTAAGAATGAAATGGCTAGAATTTATTCACATCTACTATTGAATCCAGCGTATCATCAGCGCTCGATTCGCTTCCATGGTGCTGTCAGTCTGTGAGGTAAACTAAACGCTATTGGCTATTTAAAAAGGGGGAGGAGCCATTCAATATGTCCCGCCTTAACTTCCTGTTTCAGTGGAAAGTACATCAACACATTAAACAAAGCTGCGCGTTCCAATGCACTTCAGTGGGTCTTTAAATACACACGTAACGCACGACCCCTGGGTAACTCAATAAATGACTATGGTAACAGACAAGGTAAGGAGAAACTGGCAAACAGAAAACAATGAGGACTGAACCGAAACACAGAAATAAACTAAACAGCTGCATCAACCTGACAAACAGGTGACCAATCAGGGGCTCAGATCTGATCACATGACCTGGTCAGACCAACGGTATTTTCTCTGACAGCTCTTCAGAATCGACTGCACTGTTTTAGATAAGCTAATAATCAATACAGACTTGTTCATGATCCTTTTGCAATAGAGAAACGTTTGTGATGATCACTATAAAAAATGTATTGTTGATTTCCATTGCTGAAGAGAAATAAAACCATTACTTGAAGGGTCAGAGAGGGGAAGTGCATTTGCTTTCATGTCAAGACTGAAGAGTCACGAGAAAAAACTCTTAATGAAAAATTGATTAAGTATCAAATCCAGATATGATTTATGAGAGGAGGAATACAATACAATACAATACAATACAATGTAGATGTTTTCATCATGTCTTTGATGAGGATAGAAGAATCAAATGGAATGAAAATAATTTGACAATAAATTCATAATGCGGTGGAGTGCATGGGATGATTTCCGCATCTGAGCTCATTTCAAACGACTGTGACTAACTAATTCAGACAAGGCTTGCGTTTCCCATCAATCTTCCCAATCCACTCGGCATAATTCAGTTCCTCTGTCTTTTTGGGAATCACGGAGCCATTAAGAGATGTAGAATAAACCTCTCGGGCGTCTGTGCCAAGTTTCAATCTCTTCATCACTTACTGTTTCTTGACAAAAATAAGACACCGATTTTAATCACTTGTGTCTTTGAAGGCAGTTCTGAGGATTTGAACATTATTAGCCCGCAGTGCATGTTTGCAACTACATTTGGGACAGAATTCAAACTTGTAATTAATGCAGAGTGCGAGATCTGTTTGGAAAGAGCATAAGACTATGTTGTTTGTTTAATGATTTCTTCAGTACCATGTGAAGTTCTGAACATTTTTATGTTGCCAGTCTGAGACGAGAATAAACCAGAGATCAGTGATGTCTGAAAATGACAAGTTTGGGGAGAACGGAAAACTTTCACAAGAGTCTAATGTCCTGAAATGTTGGGAAGTTTGATCGTTAGTAATTTCAGCATGAGGTTTATGACTGTTTGATAAGACTCATCTCTCAACAGATTCTGATGATTATGAAGATGCATTCGTGCTCATATGAGCTTCTCAAACATTTTCATCACAACTGTAATCGATTTGTGTAATATTAATTTGGATGTACATTGCGACCTTGTCACCGCAAATGGAGAACATCATTTTCAAATCTAACATCATATATTCTTTTAATTATGCATTTTTTTTAATATAGTACTATGCTGATTAAAAGTAAAAACTGGGCAGGGAATTTTCAGTTCCCAAGATGCTTTGACATCTGACTGGATGCTGGATGGGGAATGTCATGATAAATAGGGAAAAAATAGGAAGTAGGGAAAAAAATAATTAGACCATAAACTAAACTTAATTAAGTCCAGTCCTTGCTCTGCTGCAGCAGAAATAACAGCAGTAGATCTATTCTGCCAACACCAAACATATCAGCATTACCATATCCCTTACCATGCCAAACACTCAGAGAGCTGTCATGGCAGAAATATATTTATGAAAAAATAACAATAATAAACACGTGAAATTGGCCTTTGTTGAGGCCTAGAAATACAAGATTTGAGCTAAAGCCAAAAGTTGTGTCAAATCTGAGGATGATAACTCTAAAACTGAAGAATTATTTTTTTCCTGACTGCATTTCAAATGCCTCTGGTAAGTTTCGAGTCTTGTGGGAAACAATTGTTTTCGGTTCCAACACTTGAAATGTAACAAAATTCTGCGACACATTTGGAAAGTATTTTGACATCACATTAACTTTGAACAATTCCATAGAAGAATACACAATTTCCCTTTCCACCAAAACTGTCAGCTTCCCAGTAGAAGAAAGTTATTCAAAAACCTATTTGCCAAAAGTGTGTCAACTAAAAAAACGGCTTTCTTATCACGAAGTCCACAGTAGAAAGCTATTCTGCTCCCATCTTTCTCTGAGAGATCAAAAAAGGACTTAGGGAGACAAAGTTAGCGGTTCCTCATCCAAACACTGTCCAGGTCAGTTTGTGTGTGTCAAAAACACATTTCCAGCAGGAACTCTGAGAAGCCCTACTTGTTATTCATCTGGCGGTTCCTTTGTAAGACTCCAGTCATCTGGAATATGAAGAATTAATAACCGAGGTTCTGTCTGTGGGCTTGACAAGTTTAAGCAGGGAAAACTGAATATTTCGGAGCTTGGAGAGCACTCACCTCTCAAACTGACATGCTTTTGCCCTTTGAAGATCTAGAAACACCTCCGACTCATGATCAAGAGTGTACATTAACCATCCCAAAGATCTGATTCCCCAAAACACAAGCGAGGAAGCCAAGATAGGGAGCCGTTCCTGACTGGTGACTCCCGTCAACCCGCCAAATGCGGGTAAAAATCAACATTGGTGGCTAGCGCTGTCAAATCACTGGCCAGTTTGGCGTGTTACTTATAACGTTTACTCACTTTGCTGGAGAAGTTCTTGTAAGACAAATCTGCCAGGATTTAGTGCAAATGCTCAACTTAAGAGTCATCATGATATATGAAATACAGCGTATTGCACAGAATCTGCTCATATCTGGCTTACTTGAACACACGTCACTACAAAACAAATAACGGCACGCTTGTTTATTTGCATTGGAGCAATTGCGAAGATTAAAAAAACATTTGGTTAACAGAAAATAAATTGTTATTTTACAACATCCTACATTTTTTTTATGTTCTTTGTATTGTATTGATCTGTCCACCTAAAATACATTTTTGGTAATGAGGATGAAAGAGGATTTTTTATTTTATTTTATTTTTTGGCTAGTAAATGTTCTGAATGGGCGGTAACTTAATTTAGTAGCCAAATTGGCCGGAGAGTGAAAAAGTAAATTTCAAACCCTGCTCCTGTGTTGTATGGATTTTCCATAAAAGACCCACTTTTATGCTCCGGGCCTGTGCAGTCAAAAAGAGACATGGTAAATGGTTTTCTTGGCAATACTTCTTCAGCTGGCTGTTGTGTTTGCCTCTCTGCTCCCTTTGTAAATGATGTTACTTCCCTCTTTGCTTATACTAGGGCGGGACGGGACTGTTGTGTTTTGAGGGCTTTTTATAACCACCGTTCCCCTCGCATTTCCCACATGATGGATTGGAGACTGCAGCCGTGAATTTCTCTGACTCCAAGAATCCATCACTTCTCTTGCTGTTTTGTCTCGTAAACTTGGCCTCTCACTGCAACACAATGAGCAAAACAGGAAAAAACTACGTTTTTGGAGCGGGTCATTTACAATTGTATAAGTCAGAAAGCAGGTCGCTCGTTTAGAAACTGGAAAGATGCTGTAGAAGCCCAGCTGTTTTACCAAAGTCTGAGGAAATGGGTTCTTGATGAGTTGGAACGAAAGATCGAACATACGCTGTGAAAGTGAATTATGCCTTACAGAAAACTGAGCCTGAGATGTACATCTAATGTGATGGATCTGTCCTGACACCCGTCTGGTTGCTGTCATTGCTAGTGTTTACTGATTGTCACCTCAAATGAAAACTTGCAGTCTGATTTGAATGTGATTGGATAAACAGACATAAAATGCTCTGTGAATACAAACACACAGAACTACTCATGTTATCTGATTCATCAACGACTGAGCAGGTTCTTTTAATTGAACAATGAGTTATTGGTTTGATTCAGTCTGACGAACAAAGCAATCTGTCAGAACGGTTATTGAATCAACTGAAGCAAGACTCCAACTGAAGCAAGAACTAGGGCTGAATTATTTTTCGAAAATAATCTAATTGCGTTTTTTTTCACCAATATTGTGATTGCGATTCGATATGCGATTATTTTTTAAGCTCTTTGTCTTCTGTATGATACTGTTCTTTCCTGGAAGCCAGACCTCTGTTATGATGACATGAGGTGATGCATGAATTGATGAATGACATTTTTATTTAACTACTTCAATCACAATAGTATATTTGAACTTCCAATCTCGTAAACATCAGAACATAAATATATAAAAATAAAAAAATCTGTGGCTTTACCACACTCAGTTTTTCAGATAATTCACTTCATGAATATAAGAAACATCATATATAAACTTCTTCTGGGAAGTAGGCCGTTTGAAAGCTTTGAGGTGGAGGTCTTCAGTAATATAATGGCGCGTAAGACTTTGATAGGCTCCGCTCCGCGAAAAACTGAATAGTTTTCAGCTCCGCCGCTACTCTCTGCCTGAATTGTCTGTGTAGCTTCGGTATGGTGATCTGGCTGAAATATGTGCGGGAGGGCATGCTGTACCTCTTATCCAGTGTAGTTACCAAATTATTGAACCCAGGCTTGGTCACCGTATTGACGGGCATCATGTCTTTGGCGATGGATTGGGCTACTGCTTGGGTGATTTCCGCGTGCCTGTAACAAGGCAGGTTTTGCACAATACCTGACGCTGGGCAACATCTTCTTTTTTAAAGCCAAAATAGTCCCACATGACTGATGTACTGTTCCTCTTTGACACTAACATACCTTCAGTTTCTGGTTCTGTCGAGCCTAAGGCCATTGTCAATGTACAGTTGCCAAGTTAACTCTCGTTACGCTCCCGTGTTACGTGACAGAGTGCAGCCCGGTGCAGCCTTTGTGGTCAGAAAATCTGGTAACACTTTATTTCAATAGTCCACATTCTACTAACTATAAGCAACTTTGCAGCTACATGCAAAGTTCTGGAGTGTTTAAGATTAAAAGAAAAAATAACTACACAAACCGTCCAGAACCGAAAACCGTGACCCTAAAACCATGATACAAACCGAACCGTGTTTTTTGTGAACCGTGCCACCCCTTATATGTATATATATACCAGGTCCTTCTAAAAAAATTAGCATATTGTGGTAAAGTTAATTATTTTCCATAATGTAATGATAAAAATTAAACTTTCATATATTTTAGATTCATTGCACACCAACTGAAATATTTCAGGTCTTTTATTGTTTTAATACTGATGATTTTGGCATACAGCTCATGAAAACCCAAAATTCCTGTCTAAAAAAATTAGCATATTTCATCAGACCAATAAAAGAAGTGTTTTTAATACAAAAAAAAAAGTCAACGTTCAAATAATTATGTTCAGTTATGCACTCAATAGTCAATACTTGGTCGGGAATCCTTTTGCAGAAATGACTGCTTCAATGCGGCGTGGCATGGAGGCAATCAGCCTGTGGCACTGCTGAGGTGTTATGGAGGCCCAGGATGCTTCGATAGCGGCCTTAAGCTCATCCAGAGTGTTGGGTCTTGCGTCTCTCAACTTTCTCTTCACAATATCCCGCAGATTCTCTATGGGGTTCAGGTCAGGAGAGTTGGCAGGCCAATTGAGCACAGTAATACCATGGTCAGTAAACCATTTACCAGTGGTTTTGGCACTGTGAGCAGGTGCCAGGTCGTGCTGAAAAATGAAGTCTTCATCTCCATAAAGCTTTTCAGCAGATGGAAGCATGAAGTGCTCCAAAATCTCCTGATAGCTAGCTGCATTGACCCTGCCCTTGATAAAACACAGTGGATCAACACCAGCAGCTGACATGGCACCCCAGACCATCACTCACTGTGGGTACTTGACACTGGACTTCAGGCATTTTGGCATTTCCTTCTCCCCAGTCTTCCTCCAGACTCTGGCACCTTGATTTCCGAATGACATGCAAAACTGAGCAACAGTCCAGTGCTGCTTCTCTGTAGCCCAGGTCAGGTGCTTCTGCCGCTGTTTCTGGTTCAAAAGTGGCTTGACCTGGGGAATGCGGCACCAGTAGCCCATTTCCTGCACAGGCCTGTGCACGGTGGCTCTGGTTCTACTCCAGACTCAGTCCACTGCTTCCGCAGGTCCCCCAAGGTCTGGAATCGGTCCTTCTCCACAATCTTCCTCAGGGTCCGGTCACCTCTTCTCGTTGTGCAGCGTTTTTTGCCACACTTTTTCCTTCCCACAGACTTCCCACTGAGGTGCCTTGATACAGCACTCTGGGAACAGCCTATTTGTTCAGAAATGTCTTTCTGTGTCTTACCCTCTTGCTTGAGGGTGTCAATGATGGCCTTCTGGACAGCAGTCAGGTCGGCAGTCTTACCCATGATTGCGGTTATGAGTAATGAAACAGGCTGGGAGTTTTTAAAAGCCTCAGGAATCTTTTGCAGGTGTTTAGAATTAATTAGTTGATTCAGATGATTAGGTTAATAGCTCGTTTACAGACCCTTTTCATGATATGCTAATTTTTTGAGACAGGAATTTTGGGTTTTCATGAGCTGTATGCCAAAATCATCAGTATTAAAACAATAAAAGACCTGAAATATTTCAGTTGGTGTGCAATGAATCTAAAATATATGAAAGTTTAATTTTTATCATTACATTATGGAAAATAATGAACTATCACAATATGCAAATTTTTTGAGAAGGACCTGTATATATATATATATATATATATATATATATATATATATATATATATATATATATATATATATATATATATATAATTTGGATGTGAAGGCTTAATACATTGGATATGAGTAATTCAGACGAGACCACTTTGACAAGTTTACTTGAGTTTATTGAACACAATTTATGGTTCCTTATGGGGGTTCTTGCTCCATAATTAATTACATACGTAGCTTTAGCATTAACCCCCTTAGGGAACCATCGGCTTGGCAATACACAGATGATTAAGACAGTTAGTAATGTCTTTAGCTGTGGTTTAGATGTATCAGTGAAGTCCGGGACGTCTATGCTGTAGCTTGCTATGAGGGAGGGTGTGTTTCTCATGATGATGTCCGTGACTCTAGGACTTGGAAGCCTTGGTGATCTGAAACAAAGAAGACAACAGCCAAAAGGTGCACAGAAAAATGCTTGATACTTAGTGGTCAGGGTGGGGGGAGGGTTGCGAGCAGTTTAAGCGTATATCCTGGCGGAAGTGCCGCGTATATATATCCTTCCGGTCTAATAGGAGAACGGTAGTGGTTGGAGCGATTTGACAGCTGACCGCGTCAGCTGATCGCAGCCTATGCCTACGTGGCCTGTCTGAACTAACGCTGTGCTCGATTAGAGTGCATTCTGAATTGATTATGATTCCATAAGCAATGCATTGAATTTTTACACCACATCTACTGACCCACCAGGAGTTTCCACATCTGCTCACACTGAGAGAAGAACAGAGTTTAGAATGAAGTTTATAAACCCTTGTTCTTTTCTATGGATGTATCAGCCTGAATTCATCTGCTGTCTACATATACATATTTAATATGTCAGCCTTTGGGCTTGGCAAATGATTTTCAAACCCTTTGGTTATCCAAGCCAGCGTTTTTGTAGAGCCTGTAATGAAGTTTTAATTCATGCTCTGTTAACCAAAAAGGGATCTTTTGTTTCTAGTTTTTACAATATTGGTTTTGACTGAATATTCATACATTATGGCAAGAAAGCACGGTTTCTGATGAATGTTCAATGGGAAGAAATGTTTGTAGCTGTAAGGGTTTGGAAAGCATTGAGGCTCTCTTAGTGCCTCCAGCAACAGAAGTTGGTATCAAACAAAGCCTGATGGTAGGAGGCAGCTGGGGGAAAATACTCAATTCACAGAGAAACAAAGAAAGAAACACGGAAAACATAGTGTTTAGCATCTGGCCTGTGTTTAAGGTCCTTAAACAGTCTTCACTCTTAAAAATAAAGGTCCCAAAAGAGTTTTTTTCATTGTGACGTAACAGATTTCAATGGCCTACCTTCAGAACTTTTCAGAACAGCAATTCATGCTTTCATTTTATCTCGCCTAGATTACTGTAATTCACTCTACTATAGAGTTAATCACTCTACTATAGAGTTAATCACTCTACTATAGAGTTAATCACTCTACTATAGAGTTTATCACTCTACTATAGAGTTTATCACTCTACTATAGAGTTTATCACTCTACTATAGAGTTTATCACTCTACTATAGAGTTAATCTGTTATGTGGGTGGAGGATGAACCCAATAGCAGACAGCAAATGATTCTCACAGGGTTTATTAATGGACAAAAAGGGAAAACAAAGCCCACGAGGGGGCAAAACAAGACAGGACTATATGGTGACTAACTAGACAACGACACTGACAAAATACTAGAAAACAAACAACACTACAAGAGATACTAACGATGACTAGACTTTCTATGACAAGACTTTCACAGGATACTCACAAGTAACATTTGGCAATGAACCGACCCAAGACAGCAAACACAAGGGGATTAAATCAGGAGACTAATCAAGACATAACAGGTGACACGGGTAAAGCAATAAAGACTGGATCAGGATAACAAGGGGGCGGGGTTAAGAGACGAGACAACACAAACACATGGCCCAAACAGGCCATGCGCTAGTACACAAAACATGGTTCTGCCATGATCCTGCCACAAGACTAGAAAAATCAAGAACATGATGGCAGAATCATGACATAATCACTCTTCTATAGAGTTAATCACTCTACTATAGAGTTAATCACTCTACTATAGAGTTAATCACTCTACTATAGAGTTAATCACTCTACTATAGAGTTAATCACTCTTCTATAGAGTTAATCACTCTTCTATAGAGTTAATCACTCTTCTATAGAGTTAATCACTCTTCTATAGCTAGTCTCTCTTCTATAGAGTTAATCACTCTACTCTAGAGTTAATCACTCTTCTATAGTTAATCACTCTTCTATAGAGTTAATCACTCTAGTATAGAGTTAATCACTCTTCTATAGAGTGAATCACTCTTCTATAGCTAATCTCTCTTCTATAGAGTTAATCACTCTACTATAGTTAATCACTCTTCTATAGAATCACTCTAGTATAGAGTTAATCACTCTACTATAGTTAATCACTCTTCTATAGTTAATCACTCTTCTATAGAGTTAATCACTCTTCTATAGTTAATCACTCTACTATAGTTAATCACTCTAGTATAGAGTTAATCACTCTACTATAGTTAATCACTCTTCTATAGTTAATCACTCTTCTATAGAGTTAATCACTCTTCTATAGTTAATCACTCTACTATAGTTAATCACTCTAGTATAGAGTTAATCACTCTACTATAGTTAATCACTCTTCTATAGTTAATCACTCTTCTATAGAGTTAATCACTCTTCTATAGTTAATCACTCTTCTATAGTTAATCACTCTTCTATAGATTTAATCACTCTACTATAGAGTTATTCACTCTTCTATAGAGTTAATCACTTTTCTATAGAGTTAACCACTCTACTATAGAGTTTATCACTCTACTATAGAGTTTATCACTCTACTATAGAGTTTATCACTCTTCTATAGAGTTAATCACTTTTCTATAGAGTTAATCACTCTACTATAGAGTTTATCACTATACTATAGAGTTTATCACTCTACTATAGAGTTTATCACTCTTCTAGAGTTAATCACTCTTCTATAGAGTTAATCACTCTACTATAGAGTTTATCACTATACTATAGAGTTTATCACTCTACTATAGAGTTTATCACTCTTCTATAGAGTTAATCACTCTTCTATAGAGCATTTACAAATGGTTCAGAATGCGGCAGACATAAATATGAACAGATCACCCCTATTTTAACTTCTTTGCACTGTTTTTAAATCACTAAATGGCCTAGATCACAGATAGGTGTGTGTGTGTGTGTGTGTGTGTGTGTATGCGTGTGTGTGTGTCACATTCACAGAAGTTTCATGTTCAGTGTGAACAGACAAATAGCTTTGGATGATGTTGTTGTGTTCTTGTGTGGTGTTACACTGACAAGATCCACTGAAAAACTGATTCCATAACAAGTGTCATAATTTATCACCCCAACAATAATTGGAGGGTAATGCAAAACATTTCTCATATATTATTAAAAGGTATAATTTTCATTCGAGCTGTATCCAAACTGAATATGCATATTCAACCAGAGGGAAACATTGCACATGAATTCAGTTGTGTTGTGTTGGGCTTTGATAGCAGCAAATCAAAACACGTCTAAGAAGCTTCTGCCACAATATTGCAACAATAAATATACTGATTCATATCCTCCAAATTACAAAGACTGATCTGAACTTGGAAAATACACGCACACACACACACACACACACACACTAGAGACGTCGTGCTCATTTGAATGATGAAACCATTGCTTATTCCTCAATTGACAGTCCTGATTACTGAGTGCAGCACAATCATATGCAAATAATATGCATAAGCTAATTAGACATCTGATTTTATTGACACCCTCAACTGTATTGTCATACAGTACACAAGACAAGACTGGAGCCAGAAAACACACTCTAACCATCAATCAGAGTCTCTAATATACAACAGCATTTCTCTCTCCTGCTTCACAAGACCTCAGTCATATCACGTCATCTTCAATGACAGTCTGGCAGACTTTTAGGAGAAACGCTGGGTTAATCTTATAAAGTTGAATTTTACTTCTACCTTCTATAAATATTAATAAAGATTTTGTAAGCATATTGTGTAGTTGTGCTTGGATTCGATTGTTTTATTTGTGATAATAACGCAATGAAACATGACAAAATGTGCGACAGTTTTCGTCTAGGATCTCATACAAATAAATGATGAACACAAGAGAGAACCAACCAAATATTGGTTGGAAAATGATTTTTTCCTGTGAGCTTTTTGTTTTTCTAAATAATTAACCTTTTTTGCTAAATAATTTTGTCAGATAAATACCTTAATCAATTTCAGTGTTTTGTTCTTTCCTCATATTTAAAATATACATATATAAATCAAAATATTTTCCTCATATTTTGATGGTTTAATTGAACTTGCAGGGTCATTTAAAACAAACACGGACGTCACTTTTGACCACTACTTATTTCACTGTAGATCTTTAATGGTTTTATGTATGGTTTGCCGTCACAGCTCAGAAAGGTCTCTATAGGAAAGAGTGTGTGTGTTCTTGTCACGGATGAATGGGAATGCTAACGATAGATCTCTGCTGAGCACGGCTGATCATTGACTGTTATCAAGCTGTGAGCATGAAAGCTTAATTTAATCAGTTCATCTCCCTGTCCATCTCTTTATCCATCCTCCAGTGATCCAAACCTTCCTGTTTAACGTCACTTATCCCACGGTGCCGGAGCCGCTCCACTTTGAGCATGTTCTGTGTTTTATCTGATCAGAGTTCTCACTTCATCCTCAGAAAAAGGTGAAATCATCATTTGTTCCCCTTCGGTACGCTGTAACTATCAGGAACATACACACACACGCACACACACACACACACACACACACACACACACACACACACACAAACGCACACACACACACACACACACACACACACACACACACACACACACACACACACACACACACACACACACACACACACACACACACACACACACACACACACACACACACACACACACACACACACTCTCTCTCACACACGGACAGAATATTCATAGTCTCCTTCATTGCTATTCCTCAAGTGAGATTTGAATATAGAGAAACCTCAGCTTTTCTCTCGGGTGACCTTGGAGGAGATGATTTCATGATATTTGGCCAATGAAGTATTGAAGCCAATCATGTATTTTACATCGCTCAGTGCAGGGCCAGCCATCGGGGATTCAGTACGTGACTACTGACAGATCTCTTGCAAACCATGTCTTATTCAAGTGCATCTTAGAGGTAGAGTGGGGCTTATAAACTCAACCCGTCGTGGTTTCAGTCCTGACGATTTTGTTGTTCAAAAATACTTGAGACTGAGGCAGTTCAGGTGTCACCGTGATGGCTCAAAATTCAAGAAATACAGTTCAAAATGAAATAAAATGGCTCTCAAAACAAAATGTCTGTTTAGGGTTAATCTGAACTACCAACACTCTAAAAAAACATTGGGTTTTTAACCCAAGGTTTGGGTAAATATATGATGAATATCATTATACCCAGCAAATTGGGTGGTTTATTTAACTCAGCATATTGGGTTGATTCTTTTTTTTTTCTTTTTTTTTTACTTCACACATGAATTATGGATTAATTTAAATCCTCTAAACATGAAAAACATCAAAATCGTGTGGGTGACTCGCATCGCGCCCCTGTTTGTTGCTTTGCATAAAATTAAATAATATACAGCACAATAACACATTTATAGATAAAATAAAATGTACACCAACCTGCATTTTACAACAACAATTTGCAACAATTTGATAGAGCTGCACTGCTCTCTCCTGAAGAGGTCGCAAAAACCTGAGCCAGGAGCTGGTTAACACAAAAACTACCCAAACACTGGGTTGTTACGTCTGACCCATAACACAACAACTACCCAAATACTGGGTTGTTACGCCTGACCCAGGAGCTGGGTAACACAAAAACTACCCAAATACTGGGTTGTTACGCCTGACCCAGGAGCTGGGTAACACAAAAACTACCCAAACACTGAGTTGTTACGCCTAACCCATAACACATCAACTACCCAAACACTGGGTTGTTATGTCTGACCCAGGAGCTGGGTAACACAAAAACTACCCAAATACTGGGTTGTTACGCCTGACCCAGGAGCTGGGTAACACAAAAACTACCCAAACACTGAGTTGTTACGCCTAACCCATAACACAACAACTACCCAAACACTGGGTTGTTATTACATTACATTACATTTATTCATTTAGCAGACGCTTTTATCCAAAGCGACTTACAATTGCTATATATGTCAGAGGTCGCACGCCTCTGGAGCAACTAGGGGTTAAGTGTCTTGCTCAGGGACACATTGGTGTCTCACAGTGGATTCGAACCCGGGTCTCTCACACCAAAGGCATGTGTCTAATCCACTGCGCCATCACCACCCCCGCTGGGTTGTTTTACCCAGCTGGGTAAAACAAAAACTACTCAAACACTGGGTTGTTACGTCTGACCCAGGAGCTAAAAAAAATCCCAATCATTTTTTAAAGTGTAATTAACCATAAGTCGATATAGTCTTCATATCTATTAGCATTAACATTCATCTGAATGGTAGTTGTTCTGTGTCATGCAACTTTATTCCATATAGAAAAATAAATGGTTTTGCATGTGCAACTTTTACAGAGTTACTAGAGACACAACATTATTATTTTCTGCTCTAAGAAAAACATTAATAAACCTCGACATCCAGGCTAACTGACTCCTGCTAACCAGCGCACCCTCGCCCGTCTGACGGTAACTGCAGGGTCGGCGCTCAGAGTCGGGGCATGTTATGGTGATATGACTCGCGACACATTGAAGGTTATTGTAACTGACTCGTCTCAGATGAAAACCTGTTAAAAAAGTAATGGGGAAAAAGTGGATTTTTGCTGCAGCAATGTAGACTTTTCCTTCTTTGAGTCCAGTAACCCAGCAGGTTCACCTTAAAGGGGTCATGTCATACATTTGCTGTTATATTCTGTTCTCGTTTGTAATGTTCTGTGTTGGAGCATCTGTTAAATCCTCAGAGGTCTCTGTCACTGACTTAAAACAGCTTGCGATGCATCCTGAGATCTTTGTCATTAAATCAAACGTGTGACAGAAACGGCACTGTAGCCTCATGTCACGGGTTCGCAATTTCTTGGATAACTATACAGGTCCTTCTCAAAAAATTAACATATTGTGATAAAGTTAATTATTTTCCATAATGTAATGATACAAATTAAACTTTCATATATTTTAGATTCATTGCACACCAACTGAAATATTTCAGGTCTTTTATTGTTTTAATACTGATGATTTTGGCATACAGCTCATGAAAACCCCAAATTCCTATCTCAAACATTAGCATATTTCATCCGACCAATAAAAGAAGTGTTTTTAATACAAAAAAAGTCAACCTTCAAATAATTATGTTCAGTTATGCACTCAATACTTAGTCAGGAATCCTTTTGCAGAAATGACTGCTTCAGTGCGGCATGGCATGGAGGCAATCAGCCTGTGGCACTGCTGAGGTGTTATGGAGGCCCAGGATGCTTCGATAGCGGCCTTAAGCTCATCCAGAGTGTTGGGTCTTGCGTCTCTCAACTTTCTCTTCACAATATCCCACAGATTCTCTATGGGGTTCAGGTCAGGAGAGTTGGCAGGCCAATTGAGCACAGTAATACCATGGTCAGTAAACCATTTACCAGTGGTTTTGGCACTGTAAGCAGGTGCCAGGTCGTGCTGAAAAATGAAATCAGATGGAAGCATGAAGTGCTCCAAAATCTCCTGATAGCTAGCTGCATTGACCCTGCCCTTGATAAAACACAGTGGACCAACACCAGCAGCTGACATGGCACCCCAGACCATCACTGACTGTGGGTACTTGACACTGGACTTCAGGCATTTTGGCATTTCCTTCTCCCCAGTCTTCCTCCAGACTCTGGCACCTTGATTTCCGAATGACATGCAAAATTTGCTTTCATCTGAAAAAAGTACTTTGGACCACTGAGCAACAGTCCAGTGCTGCTTCTCTGTAGCCCAGGTCAGGCGCTTCTGCCGCTGTTTCTGGTTCAAAAGTGTCTTGACCTGGGGAATGCGGCACCTGTAGCCCATTTCCTGCACATGCCTGTGCACGGTGGCTCTGGATGTTTCTACTCCAGACTCAGTCCACTGCTTCCGCAGGTCCCCCAAGGTCTGGAATCGGTCCTTCTCCACAATCTTCCTCAGGGTCCGGTCACCTCTTCTCGTTGTGCAGCGTTTTTTGCCACACTTTTTCCTTCCCACAGACTTCCCACTGAGGTGCCTTGATACAGCACTCTGGGAACAGCCTATTTGTTCAGAAATTTATTTCTGTGTCTTACCCTCTTGCTTGAGGGTGTTAATGATGGCCTTCTGGACAGCAGTCAGGTCGGCAGTCTTACCCATGATTGCGGTTTTGAGTAATGAAACAGGCTGGGAGTTTTTAAAAGCCTCAGGAATCTTTTGCAGGTGTTTAGAGTTAATTAGTTGATTCAGATGATTAGGTTAATAGCTCGTTTAGAGAACCTTTTCATGATATGCTAATTTTTTTAGATAGGAATTTTGGGTTTTCATGAGCTGTATGCCAAAATCATCAGTATTAAAACAATAAAAGACTTGAAATATTTCAGTTGGTGTGCAATGAATCTAAAATATATGAAAGTTTAATTTGTATCATTACATTATGGAAAATAATTAACTTTATCACAATATGCTAATTTTTTTAGAAGGACCTGTACAATCATGTAGCCGACACAGAATGAGATTTTGTCTAGTGCATATAAACGCCTGCAGCTTTCCTACCGTAGTCTACCGGGATCTCTGTCATTAGAGTAAAAAGAGCGGATGGATGATTGTTTTCAGTGCGTGACCGTCCAGTGTTGGTTTGGGGTGTGTTTTTTAATGCTTTGAATGTCTGTGTGTCTTTACTTTGGGAACTGTTTGATGAAGTGCTTCATTTGCACAATGTCTAATCTCCACTTACATTTGTGATTCAAAGGCATAAAATGGAGCTTGTATGACATCTGGGTTTCTCACTTTAAAGTTGCAGGGATGAGCCTCCAGTGAACAAACCACACTATATATTGCAGTGTTTTATAGTGTCATTTCATCTTTCTTCAGTGTGTAATGTTGCTGTTTGAACATAGAAAAGGGAGTTCCCTTTCGAGGGAACTCGAACTGCGTCGGTGACGACACTAGGGGAACGCCCTTCAGCGTAGCGCGTCTGAATTTATGAATGAAACCGAATCCAATCCTATTGGCGTTGCGTGATGATGTAGCGTGTGATGGCATAAGCGGATGTATACAAAAGCACGCCGGCACACAGAAATGTCAGCTTTTTGCTATTCAGCAAGCGCTCTGTGTATGTGTGAACAAGTCTGTCCTATTTGGTGTTGTATGTCCTGTTAAAGTATTTTTCAATAAGATTCTGTGGCTGGGATCTCGCGTTTGCCGAGGCAGCGCGTAGGTTTAAGGTTTGCCTTGCAGTTGCAATACTGTAACAGTCACCGCCTGTCACAGGGTTTCTTTCATTCCAATTGTGGGTGTTATTTTCTTCCTAGCCACTAGGGGGATGAAAGAGGGCACATTGTATGGGATAAAACAGGAAGCAGTAGAGTAAGTGCTAAGGTCTGTTTGATGCTGCCTCATGGTTGTTTGCTAACTATTTTCCAATCCTGTTTGAGAAACTGTTTGTTTCCTGCTCAAACGTAAGTTTAATTGTTTGTGCGAAATGTTTGGGTGAACTGATGGGTAATCTATTTAGTGTAATTGATGTGTTTGATGTTTTTCTTGTAGAGGATTTGTTTGGGATGTAGCTATTGCTCATCAGCTGTGGATACTGCTAAGTGGGTCTGACCAAACACCAAGCTTATACTACTGAAGCACTTTTCTGATTCGTTTGATGAGAAAACTAACGACTCACCAAACAACTAAGCATTGGACAACCTCCTACGTCGTCACTATCCACCTTTGCACCTATGTTCAAACTACAGATAAGACTGACATCTTTCATTTTCTGAGCTATTGGACTTTGTAAACCTCAGAGGACTGTGTTGGACATTTTGATACACCCATATGCATATACTTGTGCATGACTGAAAATAATGAATTGATTTCTGTATACGAGTGTATGTTTTGTGACATTATGGGTTTGTGGGATAATGAATGAGTAAAGCTTTGACTTTATGAAGAAAGAAACACTGCACTTGTTTGTGGAAGAGTTTATTTTAGATATCTTTCATCTGAGACCAATTGAGCATTGCACACAAAGTTATCCCCTTTTAAAATATAGCTTGACCAGTGCAAAGAAGCTGGGATTGTTATAGATTGGTGGCCCGTACGGGGAATGTTGTGTTGTATATTAATGTGAAAGGTTTATGTGGAGTTGGTGTATGGTTTGAGGCTTGCATTGGGTAATAGAAATGTCGATAACATCTCATGGTGCAGAGGATGAGTATGAACCCCCTGTCGATTTCACAGCTGGTGCATTTGTGAATAGAAGAGACCCACCTCCCCTAAAAGATCTTATAAACACTTTTAGTGAACTGTATCTTGATTCAGACAATGATAATGAATGCGGTGATCAACCTGACATTCATCTTCCTCCTCCTCCAGATGATGTACTTCCTGATTTATATCTCACCGACCAGTTTAATCATGGACTGACTGAGCGAGTTACAAGTCTAGAGGGTGATATAAAAACTTGCCTGCAAAAGTTAAGTCTATGTTGCTCACAAGCTAAGTTTAGCAACCAGTGTAAGTACTTGGAGGAAAAATTGAATTACAAAATTGAAAGGGAATGTGGGAGAGTTAAGCAGAGCATGGAGTTAAGCATTCAAGATTTGGGAAAGTCGATTGTCTGAAGAGAAGAGATGCTCAAATTGAGGTCAAACTTAAAAGTTATGCTCATGTGATGTCTACTCCAGTTTCTCATCCATCGACTAGATCAGATTACCATGGAAGACCTCGCCAAATTCCCAACTTACCAGACAATTTTAATGATGTATTCTATCGTCCACCTGTAAAAGCTGAATTTCCACAATTTGATTCTGATGATCCTGTCTCTTTCGTAGAACGCTGTGAGGAGTATTTTGCCATTAGACCCCTCAGTGATTCCGAAATTCTAGCCTCCCTTACTCCAGTACTACAGGGTACGGCTAAGGACTGGTGGTTGGCGGAGAAAAGACATGTGATTACCTGGGAACAATTTAAGCAAGAATTTTTGCATGCTTTCCTTACAGATGATTATGAAGCAGAGGCCACAAAACGTCTTTTAGAGAGGAAACAAGGTTCAGGAGAATCCATTCGTGATTTTGCTTATCACTACCGAGCCCTTTGTCTAAGATGGAAGAAAGAGATGACGGAGAGAGAGATTGTGCAGGCCATTTTGAGAAATTGAAACCCCAGACTTGCCAGTTTATTGAGAGGAACTGTGAAGGAAGTGAGTGAGTTGGTGCGAACTGGAACACAAATTGAGAGAGATTTTGAAGAAGGGAAACGGTATTGGAGACAGGTTAATGCCGAAACCCAGAAGAGAAAATCCCCATTTGAACGAGATTCTCTTCCCAAATCAAATCCTTCTTCAACCCGCATTCTACAACCTTTGAAAAGAGAATCTCACTTAAAGACTCTGACGTTACCACTGTTGGTCAGAGGAAGATACTTTCAAGCTCTGGTGGATACTGGAAGCTCCCTAACTCTGATACAGGAGTCATGTTGGAGACAGCTGGGACATCAAGAACAGCTAAAATCAAGTCGTGGGCAAACTTTCAGTCAAGCCAATGGTCAAGTATTGCCTGCAATGGGAGTATGGAGTTGTGAATGTGAACTACAAGGAAGAAAGTATGAAGTGGAACTGTTTGTAATGAAAGATGAGGATCTCACAATACCCATGGTGCTAGGTTTGGATTTCCTGGTAGCCACTAGAATTAACTTGGATATTGGTAATGCTCTGTATACTTTACCTGCTACCAGTGATTATCAAGAAGAAACATTTTCATTCTTGACTCCTCCTGCTACCGATACGTTGTTGTCACTGTTAATTGCATTACCTATTCCAGAAGAAACGACAGAAACCAGGCACTATATTCAACAGCTGGTCACCAACGCTGATACAAATTCCCTATACCAGTCACAACTTCATAATATACTCCAAGAATGGCCGACTGTCTGCACAAGTGAAATAGGACACACCAAGGTAGTTAAACATCGCATCATCACTACCAACGAGGTACCTGTTCATAAGAGAGCTTACCGTGTGTCACAAGAAAAACAAGCTTTCATTGATCAGGAGATTAAGTCAATTGTGGATAAGAAGATCATCCGTCCTTCATTTTCTCCTTGGGCTGCGCCTGTAGTATTACTCCCAAAGAAAGATGGTGGACAAAGATTTTGTATTGATTTCAGAGGGCTCAACGCCAAGACGTATCTAGATGGGTATCCTATGCCTCAGATCCATGACATCCTTGAGTCAGTGCATGGAGCGGCATGTTTCAGTACCCTCGATCTTAAAAGTGGATATTGGCAAGTGGAGATGGACCTTGAAAGCATTCATAAAACTGCGTTTGTGACACAATCAGGACTATATTAATTTTTACGATTACCTTTTGGCCTTAAAAACTCGGCAGCCTCGTTCCAACGCCTTATGGAGTTTGTATTGAAGGAGCAGAAAGGAAAAAACTGTTTTGTGTACATTGATGATATTGTAGTGTACTCGCAATCTGAGCAAGAGCATCTTATCCATCTGAGAGAAGTGTTGCAGTGCTTGCACAAGGCAGGTTTAACTTTGAATCTTCAAAAGTGCAACCTGATGCAGAAGTCATTGAAATTTCTTGGACATGTGATTTTCGTTGAAGGAATAAAAAACGATCAAGACAAGGTCAATGCTGTTAACCATTTTTCTGTACCAAAGTCTCTGAAGGAAGTGCAACGATTTCTGGGTATGGCAGGCTGGTACCACAGATTTGTTCCAAATTTCTCAGAGAAGGTTGCACCATTGCATGCACTGAAAAAGAAAGGAGCTACTTGGATGTGGACAGAGGAATGTCAGAATTCCTTTGAGTTGATTAAGGGTGAGTTGATTAGCGCACCAATCCTTATTGCCCCTGACTTGAGTAAACCATTCAAAGTCCAGACCGATGCGAGCGATTTGGGAGTCGGAGCTGTCCTGACCCAGGACATTGAGGGAGTGGAACATGTAGTGGCCTATGCTTCACGCCTTTTAAGAGGAGCTGAAAAGTCATACTCCGTTTCGGAGAAGGAATGTTGTGCTGTGGTATGGGCAGTAGAAAAATGGAGGCCATACCTAGAGGGACGACCATTTGAAGTGATCACCGATCATGCTGCTCTTACCTGGGTCTTCAACCATCCAAAACCTTCATCTCGATTGATACGCTGGGGCATTCGTCTGCAAGAGTTTGAATTCACTGTCAAGTACAGAAAAGGACAATGTAATATTGTTGCAGACACCCTTTCCCGTAGTTTTACTGAATCTTCGTCACTCCATCTACTCACTCCGTCAAAACCTAAGGATTCTTCAAATGCCTTCGCAACTTTTCCCATAGAATGGTCAGATATTGACAAAGCCCAACAAGAGGATGCAGAAATTCAAGAGCCTATGGCTAAAGTACAATCAACCTCTGTTACGGACCCTAATCGTATACACTATGTTACGAAGAATGGTTTTCTTTTCAGAAGCCTATCTCAAGGACCAGAAGGAGAAAAACTTCAACTGGTCATTCCTACTACTTTGAGAGCTGAATTTCTGAAATATGCTCACGACAATCCATTAAGTGGACATCTCGGCAGACTCAAGACGTTGCTGAGACTAGTGGATGTATGCTACTGGCCAACGATACGGTCTGATGTATGGAAGCATTGCAAGGAATGCCAGGTATGTCAAAAGTACAAACCGACCGTTTCGAAATTAGCTGGCCATATGCAGTCGACCCCGGTAGTGGAACCTGGGCATATGCTGGGTATTGACCTCATGGGGCCGTTCCCTAGAAGTCAGAAGCAGAACGAACATCTCCTCGTAGTAGTGGACTACTGCTCAAAATGGGTGGAATTGTTTCCATTGCGAGTGGCTAAAGCTCCGCAAATTTCACGTATTCTGGTGGAAGAAATTTTCACCAGATGGGGCACTCCCAGGTACTTAGTGTCTGACCGAGGAACTCAATTCACTTCACAGCTCATCAGTTTAATCTGCAAACAATGGAATGTCATCCAGAAACTAACCACTACTGCGCACCCTCAGACCAATTTGACTGAACGAGTAAATCGAACACTCAAAACTATGATTGCCTCATATGTGCAAGACCATCATCGCCATTGGGACAGGTGGTTAGCCGAATTCCGATTTGCTATCAATACGGCGTGGCAAGAAAGTACTGGCTTCACCCCAGCCGAAGTCATGCTTGGTCGCAAATTGAAGGGACCTCTGGAGAGAGCTGTTCTGAGACCCCCTGACCCAAACAGTCCAGCCTACCCTGTCCTGGAGAAGTCCGAAGAACTGATTCGGACTGTGCAAAGGAATGTTGAGAGGGCCCAGAGCAAACAACGCAAGTACTATAATCTTCGTAGGAGACAAGCTCACTTTCAAGTGGGAGACTTAGTATGGGTTCATACACATCCTCTGTCGCGTGCTGATGACGGTTTTATGGCTAAACTGGCTGCCACATGGAAAGGTCCTGCTAAAGTGGTTAAATGTCTTGGCCCTGTTAACTATTCAATATCATTCATTGAACAGCCAGAGCAGGTAGATTCTTTCCATGTACAGAATTTGAAACCTTATTTTGGCAATATAGGAACAGTGCTAGCATGAGGGGACGGATATGTAACAGTCACCGCCTGTCACAGGGTTTCTTTCATTCCAATTGTGGGTGTTATTTTCTTCCTAGCCACTAGGGGGATGAAAGAGGGCACATTGTATGGGATAAAACAGGAAGCAGTAGAGTAAGTGCTAAGGTTGGGAGACAGGAAAACTCCCTTCTTCCTGGAAACATGGAGTAGTTGTTCCAATAGCTAAGCCTGGGAAAGATCATTCCAGAGCAGTTAACTACAGACCAATTGCACTAACATCAAACTTGTGTAAAATCATGGAAAGAATGGTAATAGCTAGATTAAATTACATAATAGAAAATAAAAATCTTTTATGCCCACATCAAAGTGGATTTAGAAAGGGTCGTAATACAATGGATGCTATCATATGTCTAGAATCAGAAATTAGAAAAGCCTTTGTAAATAAAGAAGTATTGGTTGGAGTGTTTTTTGATGTGGAAAAAGCATACGATATGTTGTGGAAGGAGGGATTATTAATTAAGTTGGATAAAATAGGTATTAAAGGAAGGTTATATAATTGGATAATGGATTTTCTTTTCAAGCGTACAATACAGGTCAAGATCGGTTCAAGTTATTCAAAAGTATATACAATAGATAACGGTACTCCTCAAGGTAGTGTTTGTAGCCCCATTTTGTTTAATATAATGATTAATGATATATTTTCTCAGGTAAGACAAGGAATAGGTAAATCCCTCTATGCAGACGATGGAGCCATGTGGAAAAGAGGACGGAATGTTAAATTTGTTGAGAAAAGCATGCAGAGAGCAGTAGAGGAAGTGGAAGATTGGGTAAACAAATGGGGTTTCAAATTGTCAGTAGGAAAAACGCAAGTTGTTTGTTTCTCAAAAAAGAAGAGTAGCCCACAAATAAAATTAAAACTATATGATCAAACTTTGGAGCAAGTATCGGAAATTCGATATTTGGGGTTGTGGATGGATTCAAAATTGAAATTTGACAGTCACATAAAGAAAATAATTGATAAATGTAAAAAAGGAATAAATGTTTTAAGATGTCTGGCAGGGGTAGATTGGGGTGCAAGTCGGCAATCATTAAAAAGAATATATTGTGCAATAATCAGACCAGTAATAGATTACGGTTGCATAGTATATAGCTCAGCATCAGCATCCAGGTTAAAGACAATAAATATTATCCAGTCGCAAGCTTTACGAATAAGTTGTGGGGCATTCAGAACATCCCCTATTCCAGCAATGCAGGTAGAAATGGCAGAAATGCCTCTGGATGTTAGGAGGTTACAATTAAAAATGTCATATTGGAGTAATATAACGGGACATAAAGAGAATCATCCAGTGAAAAAGGTCCTAGAAAAGTGCTGGGAGTATGGAAAAGGAGAAATAAAAAGTTTTGGATGGAATGTAGAAAAAGAAGCCCAGAACATAGGAATAAGTAATATAAATATTAGTCCCAGAGTGGTAATACCTTCTATACCACCATGGCTTTTCCCTAAACCATATGTAGATTTAACATTGAAAGAAAAGATGCAAATAAAGGAAAAATACATAACAAAGAATATAGTGGTGAAACAGCATCTAAATCAGGAATATTTCAATAGTATCCAGATATTTACGGATGGCTCTAAGAACCCAGACACTGGACATACAGCAGCAGCAGTTTACATTCCCCATTTTAAATATAGTATTGAAAAAAGAATTACAGATTATGTTTCGGTATATACAACAGAAATGATTGGGATTTTAATGGCACTTCAATGGGTGGAAGAAGTTCGCCCAATGGATGTAGTGATTTGTTCAGACTCCTATTCAGTTTTAATGAGTATAAATAGTGGAAAGTCAGCCTCTAGGCAGGATATTTTGTATGAAGTGTTACAAAACCTGTACAGAATATACAGAATAGGAGTAAGTATTTCATTTCTTTGGGTTCCAGCACATGTGGGAGTAGAGGGTAATGAGGAGGTGGATCAGCTGGCAAAGAGATCTTTAAAACGCAATGTAATAGACATTAATGTATCTCTGAGTAAAACTGAAGTTAAAGTATTAATAAAATCTGCTCTAAATAAGATCTGGCAAGAGAAATGGGATAAGGAGACAAAAGGTAGACATTTGTATAAAATTCAAAACAAAGTTGGGGTTGAGAGAAAGAAATACGGAAGTAGAAAGGAAGATTCTATTATATCTAGGCTTCGAATAGGGCATTCAGCACTTAATTACTCATTATTTATTATTGGGAAAAGAAAATCGGGGAATTGTGATAAATGTGGATTGTCAGAAACAGTTGAACATGTGTTGATTCAGTGTTCAGGATACAATAGAGAAAGAAGCAATTTAATTGAAACATTAGAATACTTAGGTATTAATACGTTGACATTAGATAGCATATTTCAAAACGCACAGAAAGAGAAAAGGGTGTATAGTGCTTTAATAAGATATCTAAGGGAAACAGGATTGGTTGACAGGATATAGTTAAATAGATTTTTTTTTTTTTTTTTTTTTTAAGTTGCTTAACGCTATTAACGCTTCACACTCCTGTCCAGTTGGTGGCGGTAAATGCACCTTTTTAGCTGGTTTGCCAACCGCCATAAAACTCTTAAAGAAGAAGAAGAAGAAGAAGTGCTAAGGTCTGTTTGATGCTGCCTCATGGTTGTTTGCTAACTATTTTCCAATCCTGTTTGAGAAACTGTTTGTTTCCTGCTCAAACGTAAGTTTAATTGTTTGTGCGAAATGTTTGGGTGAACTGATGGGTAATCTATTTAGTGTAATTGATGTGTTTGATGTTTTTCTTGTAGAGGATTTGTTTGGGATGTAGCTATTGCTCATCAGCTGTGGATACTGCTAAGTGGGTCTGACCAAACACCAAGCTTATACTACTGAAGCACTTTTCTGATTCGTTTGATGAGAAAACTAACGACTCACCAAACAACTAAGCATTGGACAACCTCCTACGTCGTCACTATCCACCTTTGCACCTATGTTCAAACTACAGATAAGACTGACATCTTTCATTTTCTGAGCTATTGGACTTTGTAAACCTCAGAGGACTGTGTTGGACATTTTGATACACCCATATGCATATACTTGTGCATGACTGAAAATAATGAATTGATCTCTGTATACGAGTGTATGTTTTGTGACATTATGGGTTTGTGGGATAATGAATGAGTAAAGCTTTGACTTTATGAAGAAAGAAACACTGCACTTGTTTGTGGAAGAGTTTATTTTAGATATCTTTCATCTGAGACCAATTGAGCATTGCACACAAAGTTATCCCCTTTTAAAATATAGCTTGACCAGTGCAAAGAAGCTGGAATTGTTATAATACAGAATCTAGTAGCTCGGATCTCGCGTTTGCCGAGGCAGCGCTTAGATTACGAGTGTATTTTGCAATAAGATTCTGTGGAGGGAATCTCGCGTCTGCCGAGGCAGCGCGTAGGTTTAAGGTTTGCCTTGCAGTTGCAATACAGAATCTAGTAGCTCGGATCTCGCTTTTGCCGAGGCAGCGCTTAGATTACGAGTGTATTTTGCACTAAGATTCTGTGGCTGGAATCTCGCGTTTGCCGAGGCAGCGCGTAGGTTTAAGGTTGCCTTGCAGTTGCAATACAGAATCTAGTAGCTCGGATCTCGTGTTTGCCGAGGCAGCATGTAGGTTACGAGTCTACTTTGCAGTTTGCTGTGTGAGTACGAGGCATGAACAGTCAGCTCCTGAGGGTGCTGGCTGTGTTTATTGAGAAATAACTCGCCGCACACGTGCGTTTCGGGTATCTCACCCTCAGGAGCTGACTGTGTTCATTGAGAAATATCTTGACGTGTACAGCCGTTCTGGAAAGGGTCCGTCGAGACGGGGTCAGTCTACTCTTAGTAGCCCCATTGTTACCCTGTTATGGCTGCATTTAATTCCGAGGAGTTAAAGTAATTAAAAATTGTATCTGACTTAGAACTTGGTTAGATATTTTAATTCAGCCTACCATCTGAAGGAGAGTATCGGTTCTAGAGGTCCCCCTCAAAAAAAAAAAAAAAAAAGAAGCTGAGCTTGGGACTGTAGGCGGCGCTCTCGCCCAAAGCCTTTCAGGACAGGAAGGCGTTGGGAGAAAGGTCCTAACTTGTGTGAGACCTTGGAGGGCTGTCCCCCCCCCCCCCGAAAGAGAGCGATCAAGATCCCCTCTCTCACCGGGCCCTCAGGAAACTGGTGTCAGCATCCCGCCGCTAGTTGCGGTTCGGGACACATCAGTTTCCAGCGAATGCACGCTGCTCTGTCTGCCCCAAGAGCTTGCGGCCAGGCAGCGCTGGCGTCCGCACACCAAGAGTCGTTTTCGATTATTCCCTGCCGGTCTTCCACTTCAGGGTTTCGTGAAGGGCTCTCACAAGACACTTGACACCAGCCCTGAGGGGCTGGTTCCCTTGCTGAATTTTGTGGAGGCATGGCAATGTCTCCCCAATATTTCTCCATGGGTCCTGCGCACTGTTGAAATTGGATACAGGCTGCAGTTCCGGGTCCGCCCACCGAGGTAAGTATCAACGGGGTGGATTGGACTGCAGTAGACCCACAGCAGGGTCAAGTGTTACAACAGGAAGTTCACTCGCTGCTGGAAAAAGGGGCCATAGAGCGTGTTCCCCCACCAGTCAGGGAGTCCGGGTTCTACAGCCGGTACTTCATAGTTCCAAAGAAGGATGGAGGGTTGCGTCCAATTTTAGATCTGAGGCATCTGAATCGGTCTCTGAGGAGATTCAGGTTCAAGATGCTCACTATTCCCATCATCGTGAGTCAAATTCAATCCGAAGATTGGTTTGTCACGATAGATCTAAAAGACGCCTACTTCCACATCTCCATCCTTCCATCTCACAGGAAGTTCCTGAGGTTTGCTTTCGGGGGCGAAGCTTACCAATATCGGGTTCTTTCGTTCGGCCTAGCACTCTCCCCTCGCACTTTTACCAAGTGTATGGATGCAGCTCTAGCACCCCTGAGGCTCGAGGGCATCAGGGTGCTCAATTACATCGACGACTGGTTAATATTGGCCCAGTCGCGAGAGCTGGCGATTCGGCATCGAGATGTCGTCCTCGCCCGCATCCAGAGCCTGGGGTTGGGACTCAACACGAAGAAGAGCGTGTTGACACCAGCCCAGAGAACCATGTTCCTCGGAGTGGTGTGGGACTCGGTCACGATGCGAGCACAGTTGTCTCCTGCTCGGATCGAGTCTATCCTGACCACAGTGTCCAGGATAAAGCTAGGCCAGGCCGTCACTGTCAAACACTTTCAGAGAGTGTTGGGTCTCATGGCAGCAGCGTCCAGCGTGATACCTTCTGGCCTGCTACACATGAGAGCTTTACAGTGGTGGTTGAGAACCAAGGGGTTTTCCCCAAGGGTAAATCCATTCCGCTTGATAAGGGTTACGCGCAGATGCCTTCGTTCCCTATCAGTTTGGAAGAAGCCTTGGTTCCTGTCCCAGGGTCCCAAATTGGGAGCGTTATGTCGCCGAGTATCTATTTCGACAGACGCCTCCCTCACGGGCTGGGGCGCGGTCATGGACTGCCGCTTTGCGAGAGGTCTCTGGCAGGACCATCATTCCTCTTGGCACATAATTGCCTAGAAATGTTGGCGGTGTTCCGGGCTCTGAGGAACTTCCTGCCAGACCTCCATGGTGGCCATGTCCTCGTCAGAACCAACAACATGTCGGTGGTGTCTTATTTGAACCGCCAGGGGGTCTGAGGTCGCGCCCTCTGTGCAGACTGGCGCATCAGATCCTCCTGTGGTCCCAGCGGAGACTATCGTCTCTCAGGGCGATGTATGTCCCGGGGGACCAGAATCAGGGAGCAGACGTACTGTTGAGGCAGGGGCTGAGGCCCGGGAATGGAGACTCCACCCCGAGACGGTGGAGTTGATATGCAAGAGGTTCGGCCCAGTGGACGTGGACCTTTTTGCGTCTCGAGAGACGACACACTGTCCACTGTGGTTCTCCCTCACGCATCCAGCCCCGCTGGGGTTGGATGCCATCGTGCGGACGTGGCCGAGGCTACGTCTGTACGCTTTTCCCCTGATCGCTCTGCTCCCAGCAGTTCTGGAAAGGGTCCGTCGAGACGGGGTCAGTCTACTCTTAGTAGCCCCATTGTGGCTGGCCCGAGTATGGTTCTCGGACATCATTTCACTCCTGGCAGGCCCGCCATGGCAGATCCCTCTGAGGAGGGACTTGCTGTCCCAGGCGGAAGGCTTAGTTCTCCACCCTCGACCCCGAGCTGTGGAAACTGTGGGTCTGGCCCCTGAGGGGGTACAGTACCTAGAAGCCGGCCTGTCAGCTGGAGTGGTCGAAACCATACTAACTTCCAGAGCTCCCTCCACGAGGAAGTTATACGGCCTTAAGTGGAATGTATTTTCCATTTGGTGCAGAGAGCGTGATTTGGACCCAGTTAACTGCCCAGTGGCTTCAGTACTGGAGTTTCTCCAAAACCGCTTTTCTGCCGGGCTTACCCCGTCCACACTAAAGGTTTATGTGGCTGCCATTGCGGCTTTCCACGCTCCTCTGAGTGATGGTCCTCTGGGGAGGCATCACCTGGTCGTACGCTTCCTCCGTGGAACCTGGAGGATGAGACCTGCGACTCGCACCAGGGTTCCCTCTTGGGACCTGGCAGTGGTTCTCGAAGGGCTGGCCGAGGCCCCCTTCGAACCATTGGAGTCGGCCGAGGCCAAGAATCTTTCGTTTAAGGTGGTCTTTTTGTTGGCCATCACTTCTCTGAGGAGGGTAGGAGATCTCCAGGCGCTCTCTATTTCCAATGGGTGCTTGGAGTTTGCTCCAGGCAACATTAAGGCCATCTTACATCCCAGGCCCGGCTATTTGCCCAAGGTGTCATCTAATGTGGCACCGCCTTTGGTTCTGCAGGCATTTCATCCTCCACCTCATGTGACGGCGGATGAGGAGAGACTTCATCTGCTCTGACCTGTCAGAGCACTTCGGTATTACATCCAGAAGTCCTCCTCATGGCGGAAGTTGGACCAGTTGCTGGTGTGTTTTGGGTCGCCCAAGAAGGGGCTTCCCGCCTCTAAGCAGACCATCAGCAACTGGATCGTTCAGACTATTTCCCTGGCCTATCAGGTGCGCAATTTGCCTTCACCTATGGCCGTGAGGGCTCACTCCACCAGAGGCATGGCACCTCTAGAGCCCTCCTTTCGGGAGTTTCTATCCATGACATATGTGAGGCGGCTGGCTGGGCCACTCCGCACACATTCATGAGGTTTTACAGTCTGGACCTTCCCTCTACACCCGGTGCACGAGTGCTTTCGTCCTAAGTTGTGCCTGAAGACAGCTTCACACTAGGATGAGCGGGGTTCGTTGTGGTATAGTGGGTATCTCGTTCCCCTAGTGTCGTCACCGACGCAGTTCGAGTTCCCTCGAAAGGGAACATCTCGGGTTACGTATGTAACCCTTGTTCCCTGAGAAAGGGAACGAGACACTGCGTCGGTTCGCCACACCTCACCCCGTCTGGAGCACTTGCTTCATAGCAAAAGCTGACATTTCTGTGTGCCGGCGTGCTTCTGTATACATCCGCTTATGCCGTCACACGCTACGTCATCACGCAACGCCAATAGGATTGGATTCAGTTTCATTCATAAATTCAGACGCGCTACGCTGAAGGGCGTTCCCCTAGTGTCGTCACCGACGCAGTGTCTCGTTCCCTTTCTCAGGGAACAAGGGTTACATACGTAACCCGAGACGTTATTCTCTATATCAGTGTCAGTGTTTCTGAACTCCTGAAACGCCTCCATTGTAGTCTTGAGTTTCTTCCGGGAACGAACACGTCACAATATTCCTCATTATAATAATTCATACGCAGAATAAAGGGGCGAGGCCTGGTTGAGTTAGTTAGAAGTGTGTTAAACTTGCGGTTTTGGTAAGGGGCGGGACATTTCCCAAACACTCGAAGCGCTCGACCAATCACAACACACTGCTCCAGCCGACCAATCAGAGCACAGTGTGCTTTTCAGAAGGAGGGGCTTCATAGAGACAGGAAGTAAACAGAGCGTTACTGACAGACTGGGAAGAGAGGAGCCGCAACAATGAAGAATATTAGGAAAATAATCAACATTCAAGCAGGAAAACCTGTTCTAGTAGAGACTAAACACAACAGCAAGAGTTTGAAGACTCTTTAACACAGTGAAAATGATGAGCATTAGTTTAAGGCAAGCCAAAAATCCAGTCCCCAGAAATAGTGCGTGTCACCCAGTGAAACAAAATCACTAGTTGTTATTTTTTTTGGAAATTACCATTAGTTTCACCCGGCATAAAATCATTTTGCATAGAAGCTTTTCCAAAATATACTGAATGTGAAATCAGATATATCATCTCATATGTTATATCATTTATCAATAATTGTTTCTCATTGAGTAAACCATTTTTTACAAAAAAGTCTTAGTTTTAGAAAAAGTCATCTAAATGCATTCATTATATTTATTAATTTAAAATTTAGTCAATGTAGATATCTTTTCACAAGGTTGCTGTGACAGAAATCTGAAAGTGAGTCACATAGTGAACTCTTTGTGATATTTGCTTCTCGTTCGCTCCCGGATGACATTAAAAAGTGTTTCCAGTTGTGGAAACCATGTACACACGGCAAACGCAGATTCAATCTTCTCATTCACACCCAGTCCTTTGATTGCACAATAGAGACACTGCGTGCAGAAAGGTTTTCCATGTGTTTCACACAGCGTTCTGTGTATCTTCATAGTTTCCTTCAGCAGAGCAGGATTGTCTGGTTGAGGAGACCAAGCTTTGACTGGTTTTCATGACAATCTGCAGCAAAAAGCATATTTCAACATCAACCACTCAGAAGTACCAGTGTATTCATATTAAATAAAGTTCCATTATTTTTTTTATTAAGCAATAGTAGATATTATTTGGTTTTGGAGGGCTTTTAAAAGCATTATACGTCACTGATGAAAGGTCTGGCGCTGAACTCGTTCCTGTGGAGCGATAGCCAATCAGAGCATCGGCACACTTTTGAGATTCACAGCCATACTTTGTGAATTCAATAATACTTTAGGAAAAAGAATGTAGCAAATTACCTTCTGTTTTTGCTACTAAATGCCCATTCACTCAAAGAATGATAACTCTACTGATAGCTATTGATAACTATATTAGTGTTCCTCCAGAAAAACGCTATTATGCGATCGCATGATTTAGTGCATAATCAGCCAAAGTCCGCATATTTATGCGGGGGCCGCATTTTTTCATATACGCCGCACTTTCACCGCATAAATTGACGATTTCCATGCAAAATATGCGGGGCTTGCATGATTTCATAATCTTCGATTTTCGTTGCGAAAAAATGTCACATATCTTAGCAGAAAGTTGAAAAATGTTGCGTTTGCTTCACACAAGAGCAGCCGTTTCCCCCTGTTGCCATGGGAACGTTATGAAGTGACGTAATTACGCGACGTGAACATCATCGCAAAGCTGTAAAACAGGAGCACACTTAATTTTTTTTATATTTTATTTATTAATTTTTACAGAAGTTGTAGCAGATTACTTTTGTAAAGCTACAAAACTTGTTTGACTCATCAATGTTTTGTAAGTTTGATGTGTTTATTAAGGTCTGAAATAAAACAAGATGAACTGAAATATTCCAGCACTTTCTGTGATGTGTTACACTTGCTTATCAGAGGAAGTAATAAGAAATGACTCTTTACATTAAGGCCTAGTGAGAATAGGGTGTTGGGGGGATCACTTTTTTTTCTCTTTTTCATCAAACCACAGTTTTTGCAAGTTCCCGCAATTTGATCGCATAAAATTGCATAAATATCCCGCATATTCCATCGCATTTTTTAAGAAAACGGGCCGCATAATCAAGGATTTTTGCCCGCAACAATCACGAAAAAAACTCCGCGTTTTTCTGGAAGGACTGATATTAGTGTCCACACCAATACACTTATTATAAACGCTGCATAAAGCAGGATGGATTCTGATTTGCTGTCAATCAGGATAATTAGTGTTAACTAAAACTAAAACCAATACTACTAAAAACATTTCTGTTAATTTAAATGAAGCTGAAATAAAATAATATACTATGTAAAAATTTTTTTAAAAACCTTCAACGAAAATTAGAAATGTTGCCTGGACAATAAACTGAAATTAGTTTAAAGTAAAGCACTAAAATTATTAACTTAAAACGATCATAAACTAAATCTAAATGTCAATATTTAAAAAAAAATTAAAAAAATAATAAAATAAAATGACTACTGGAGAAAAAAAAAATAACACATCACTAAAACTATTAATAAATCATTGGGCGTTGGAAGATGTAACTGGAGTAGATGCATGTATTCTGGTGGCTTTAATGCATTGTGGGAGTCTGAGGCTGTCAGAGATATATGTATAAGATGTAGTCCATCTACTTGTCCTGTACGGCACATTAATGACTGACTGGTGAAATGGGAAAGCCTTGAGTGCCCTATCTAGTTACCTAATGCAATTTTTGTTGGATCTTGGACGTGAATAAAACATTGCGGCATCAAAACAGTCCAAAAAAATTAGTTTCGAAAGATTATTCATTCTATTTTTAGTCATTAGCAAATACATCAGTGTGTAGAAACTATACAGTTTTATTCTAGTACTTCTGGGATTATCTGAATGACTGTAACATCAAATATAGATGGGGTTGAAAAGACTGTTTCATACGGATGACGATCACCTAAACTGTCTTGGAGGATATCGGGCCTTAAGGAGTCTTTTTAAAAGTAATTAATACCTTTATTCAGCAAAGATGCATTAAATTGATCAAAGGTGACAGTAAAGACATGTACAAAATATTCTATTTCAAATAAATGCTGATCTTTTAAACTTTCTATTCATCAAAGAATCCTGAAAAATAAAATATATGACGTATTCAACAAAAATATGAAGCTGTATGCAACATTGATAATAATCATAAATGTTTCTTGAGCATCAAATCATCATATTATACTGATTTCTGAAGGATCATGTGACACTGAAGACTGGAGTAATGAATTCAGCTTTGATTACAGGAATAAATTACACTTTACTATATATTCACATAGAAAACAGCTGTTTTACATTATAATAATATTTCACTATTTTTACTGTATTTTTGATCAAATAAACTCAGCCTTTGTGAGCAAAAGAGACTCTTTCAAAATATCAAATCATACAGACCCCAAACTTTTGAATGATAGTGTATATTGTATAGAAATAACATTTAATTACATGTTTTATATTAAAATTAAATATTTCTGTCACATTGAATACAAAACAATAGGTGTTGTACATAAACATTGTGCATTGTCTCTATGTCGGTGAATAACATTGTATTCTGCTGTATAGAAAATACGCAGCATATTATAAATTATAACACAAATACTCTACGAGTTTATAAAATATTTACAAATCAATTTAATTTTTTTCTTTAATGTTTAATATATATATATAAACAATGAAATAATATTCATGATTCTGACATTAGCAAACAGTCCTAACACAAATCTATTGGTGAATTAAATAGCAACAGTGGCATTTACATTCTGCTGTATTTCCAAAGGGAGCCACAAGAAATCCCGTAACCCGTGTTCATCAGCACATGAATGTCTTTACTCAGTGGTCACCCAACGCTTATCGGATCACCAATGAATCTCCATCTTAATTAGATGACCTCTAGAGCAGACACTCATCAGGAAACAATCACTTCATACATATACAACAACGTGAAGCACATTATCATGTTCACAGATCTCTCAAGGCCCCCAGAACTGTATGGAAACAGTCCATATATTAAAAGAAAGAACTTTTGAAGCTTGTTTTCGCCACAGAAAAAAATAAATAAAAAAACTGCAGAGAGGGGTACGCAGAAGAGAGTTAACAGCCTCTGAAAGTTTCAGAACCACTGATCTAGTACAGACCATCCATGTGGACCCCGTCTCCCCAACCTTTTTCTCATCCACACTCGTTTAATCTTCCGCTTTTGTTTTTTTTCTCACAACAAACAATAATTATTGATACAGCAAGTTGTCGTGTTGCAGTATTGATTTAGTTTACATCCGCTTTTCTGCTTCCGATCCGCCGCGTGAGATCACGTGATTCCTCTGGCACCATAATCTTAAGAACATGTTGTACTGTGTGATGCGCCACGATTGTCAAATCTTGTAGTGTGTGTGTAACGGGTATTAATTATAACTTGTTTTAATTTTAAATTCACACAAAATCCAAATTTTTCTGTTACATATGTAAGAAAAGAAAAGAATACATTTTTATATATATATCTATGAGTTTTGCGTTCGTCGCAGTTGTGACGTCATTGTCGCGTTGCGCGCGCTCTCGCTTCAGTCCGCGGGAGGTCTGAGCGGAGCGAGGAGAAGGCTGATTAAAAACACACTACATTGAATGCAACAAATAATTACTGCATTTTTCAACTCATGCAGATAAAGAACCTCTGAACCAGCGATTAGACTCCAGTCTTTATTCATCACACAACACAACACAACGCAGAGGGGTAGCCGAGTCGTAATAGCAGAGACGCGAGCCCGAACCGGCTACATTGGTGCCGTGACCCGGATATCCAGAAGGATCGACGTCAGATTGAACGCCGGATGTTGCTGGGTACCGCATACTTTGTTCTATGGACTGGTTTGAATTCTTCTTTTCCGGTCTAATTTGCTGGAGAGAGGTACAAAGACTGAGTATTATAAAACACCATGTCTTATACTTATGTTGTGGAAGATATGCAAGATGAAGTATACATTGGTGGGGGGAGAGGGCAGTTCTTTAGGGATATGGCTCACACTCCTGGAGCCGCAGGTATCGCTGACTCTCCAGTGTTTTGCTCCACACGCATACAAACTGATAGACAGGTTCCCAAGTCAGAAACAACTTACGCTGATTTAAGCAACCTCATTACACAGTTAGCACATGAAATAGGACAGTCCATTTCAGCACAGCTAAAGAAGGGAAGTGAGAATGAGGAGAGAATGACTAGCAGCCAAAATGTAGGGTTAGAACCACTTTCTGCTGATCCTCATTCACTAACCATGACTGGTGTAAAATTGGTGATGCAATCTGATGTGAAAGAGCCACCAAGCTTTCGTGGCGATAGCACAGATATACTTTCTATCCACGAGTGGGAAGAGCAGATTGACCTCTATTTAAGAAAGAGAGGTGTGCCGACAGGAGAACAGGCTCAGGAAATTATGTCAAGACTTGGAGGGAGAGCGAGAGACATAATCAAAATCACATTACGCAGTAACCCATCATTAAAATCTGGTGAAGACCCAAGAGTTATTATTGATATCCTAAAGCAACACTTTAGTGAACTGACGTATTCTTCAATGCCACTCGCTGACTTCTACAACACCGTACCCACAGTGGGAGAAAACGCGATGGATTACTGGATTCGCTTGAATAAAGCTGTTGACGTGGCAGAGGAGGGCTTGAAGAGGCAGGGACGCAACCTTAAAGATCCAAGTAAAGAGGTAACCATGATGTTCGTTAAGCACTGCCCAGACCCAGCTCTTTCTGCAGTGCTCAAGTTCAAAACTGCTGACAAGTGGAAAGCTAGTGAAATTCAGGAACGCCTCGATGATCACCAGACACAACTGAAGATTCAGCAGCAGCGAGCCAGATCGAAACGTTCAGGTGCTGAGAGATATGCTTCTACAAACGTCCAGGCTGCTGCAATTGATGAATCAACTCTGGTGGGTGCTTCAATGAGACCACAAAGCCAGATGGACGCTGTGAGTGATGTTGGCACATCGTCTGATGATATCAGCATCCAGAGTCTCATAGCTCAACTTGATCGTGTGTTAAAGCAGAACCATCAAGCAGCAGTTAAGGCACCATACATGTCAAGCGGATTCCAGTCTTTCCGAAAGCCATGCAAAGTTTGCAAAGCGACTGACCACTCTACTACCATGCATTGCAGGCGAGATGGGTTGTGTTTGTATTGCTTGAAAGCAGGACATTGGAAGAGAGAGTGTCATAAGGCAGGATCTGGAGCCAGTGGTCCTGGTATGCATTCAAGCCAGGAACAACCACCATTAAACTAACAAGCCTGCATATGGAGAGGGAATGTGTGGGTGAACAAAATCAAACCCTCAACAATAGGGGTGTAACGGTTCACAAAATTCACGGTTCGGTTCAATACGATACACTGGTGTCACGGTTCGGTTCGGTACGGTACGTTTCCGATACAGCAAAAAGAAAGAAATGCCAGAGAAATTTCCTTGATTTAATTTTTTTTATTATATTTTTATTAAAACTAACATCATAAAGTATGATATTTTTTAACTTTGAGCAATGATGGAGCTATACTTGACTTTTCTTAGGAGCATATAAAACAAAACAGCTCCTTGGACAAAATTAAATGTAATATTGTAGTAGGTTTATTTTAGTTCAGATTAACATTTGAGGGCAGCAATTGTATTCATAATGTCAAAATAAAACCGACGTGATGTTACTTGAAAGCATTATAGCCTACTATTCCTGCCAAACTTCCATGGTTACAGTTAGTAGTGTTACTAAAGTAAATCCATGGTGAATATTGCTGATCTGTGGACACTGATAGTTCATTCATGGCACAATGTTTCTTCCTGGTTTCCACGTCAGCGCTGTTTGATCCGTTAATAACGGAGAAATGCGAATGTTTCTCACTAGATCTCGCAGCGATGTTATTATTTAAGTGGCGAAGTCAAATGCTTTCTTTACTGGATGTCTCAGCGCTGTGTAGTAACAGTGCTGCTTGAATAATATCGGCTCGCGCTGCATTGGCCCAGACTGATAAACGGTCCGTCAACCACACAATAAACGAGTAGCTCAGTTTCGTTCCGCTTACATTACATTTGCCATTTGATGTTGGGCAATGTTGTGGTCACGCCAGCGTCTCTCACATTATGAGCGCGCTTGCCACGCGCGACGCGCCTACATTTGAAATAACGAAGTTTTGGTCGGCAGGAAAAATGGTCCAACGAACCGTTCGGTTCAAAAATGCGTACCGAAAACCGAACCGAAAGCCTCGTACCGAACGGTTCAATACGAATACGTGTATCGTTACACCCCTACTCAACAAAGATGATGATGATTGGGAGCAATGGTATGAGCACACATCTCAATCAGAAGGTGTTCAAGTAGTTCTGCAGAATTCACAAAGAATTGAACTATTTAGTGAATTATTCTATGCTCCAGTAATCGTGAATAAGACATTCAGAGTCAAGGGAATGTTAGACTCCGGCTCCATGGCTTGTACAGTAAACGAAGCAACAGTATCTAAGATGATTGAAGAAAATGTAATTACTACAGGCAAGCAGTTAAAGGAGCAAGTCATTCTGATTGGCTGTGGGGGTCATCAGACTCACCCTAAATGTGTGTATGAGGTGGAGATAGAAGTGTACGGTGTACAGTGTTTCGTTCCCATTCTTGTGGTCCCAGGGCAGAAAGATGACCTCATTCTCGGATCTAACGTCATAAAGTATCTCATGCATGAAATGAAGAGCAGTGAGGACTTTTGGAAGGTGACCACTCAGGCCTGTGATATGTCGTTGTCTCCTGACGCTTCTCAATTTCTTGATATGATGGCAGGGTTGACAAGATGGCAAGGTGTCGATACTCCTAACAAGATCGGGACTGTGAAGTTGACACAAGCTGTAACACTCTTGGCTAGACATGAACATCTTGTATGGGGCAGGCTGCCGACCAACACCCCTATGTCCCCCGGAAGCACAGTGGTTGTTGAACCTACATCTTCAAGATCCGTGCCGCGAAATATTCTGGTTGGTCGGGTGGTTACACCCATGTGGGGTGACAGATACGTCCCCATGAAGATAGTGAATCTTTCTGATCGCCCTGTGACTTTGAAGAGGAATTGCAAGTTAGCTGATGTATCGCCCTGTATCGCTGCTGAAGATTTTACAGTTTTCCAGAACTCCAGTCATGTCGAGGCTAGTGAACAAGTAATCAGTTATCTAGAAGCAGACAGTGAAGATTTTGGGAAGCAACTTGCAGAAGTTGGTTTGAAAGATATAGACCTCAGTTCGTGCCAAATCAGTCATTCTACCAAAAGAGAGTTAGTTCAGCTTTTAGTTAGCTATAATGACATTTTTTCAAAACATGCATTAGATTGTGGTGAGGCGAAGGGCTTCTCTCATCGTATCCGCCTGATGGATGAACGACCATTCCGCCTTCCTTACCGGAGAGTTCCACCAGCTCATTACCAAAACCTGAGGCAGGTCTTGACGGAGATAGAGAATCAAGGCCTAATAAGGAAATCCATCAGTGAATTTGCATCACCACTGGTCATGGTATGGAAAAAGGATGGCAGTCTGAGAATTTGCACTGACTTTAGGTTGCCTAATGCCAAGACTCTAAAAGACGCACACCCACTCCCGCATCAATCAGATTGTCTGGCAGCTCTGGGCGGAAATGTCTATTTTAGCACTATGGACTTGACCTCCGGCTTCTATAACATTCCCATGCATGAGGAGGATAAAAAATACACAGCATTCACCACCCCACTTGGATTACATGAGTACAATCGTATGCCACAAGGTCTGTGCAATAGTCCGGCTTCATTTATGCGAATGATGCTGAGTATATTTGGTGACATGAACTTCACCCAGCTATTGTGTTACTTGGATGACTTGCTGGTATTTGCAGCCACTGAGAAGGAAGCCTTGAGTAGGCTTGACGTGGTATTCCAGAGACTCCGCCAACATAATTTGAAGCTGAGCCCGAAAAAGTGTCACCTTATGCGCACCTCTGTGAGATTTTTGGGGCACATCATCGAAGGGGGTGGGGTTGCTGTAGACCCAGAAATGGCGGGTGTGATTTCCCGCATGACCAAAAATGATCTTATGGAGGATGACGGAGTTACTCCTTCAGTAAAAAGAGTTAAATCTTTTCTGGGGATGGTCTTTTATTATCAACATTTCATGTCGTGTTGTTCCGCCATTGCCAGACCATTGTTTGCCCTCACTGCTGGTCAGAAGAGGAAGGGAAGAGGAAATGTCACAAGAACAGCTGGTACTTTCAGAAAACTAAAGCCCTCCGACTGGACAGTGGAGTGTGATGCAAGTTTCAGTGCTCTAAAGGAGAAGCTGTTGAACTGCGCAGTCCTGGCGCATCCTAATTTTTCAAGACCCTTGATTCTGTCCATAGATGCTTCTCTAGATGGTTTAGGGGCGGTATTGTCTCAAATACCCCTGGGCGAGGACAAAGCAAGGTCCATCGTTTTTGCGAGTAAAACACTTAGTGCTTCACAGAGGCGATATCCAGCTCACCGTCTAGAATTCCTGGCCCTAAAGTGGAGTGTCTGCGAGAAGTTTAGTCATTGGCTTAAAGGACACACATTCTCCGTCTGGACGGATAATAATCCTCTAACCTATATAATGACTAAACCGAAGCTTGATGCCTGCGAACAACGCTGGGTCGCGAAGTTAGCCCCTTATACCTTTGAGATACGTCACATAGCGGGCAACAAGAACATTGTGGCTGATGCTCTTAGTCGAGACCCTTTTTCAAAGACAATCGGTCATAGGCTACTAAATGAACAGTATGAGAGGTTACTGTCTGAAGCTGAGGGATTTAGTGAGGAAGGGATCCAGGATACTTTCCGACTGAAAGTTCAATGTCAGCAGCAGGGGTCGAAGACTGACACAGGAGAGATCTTTCCAGTGGCTAGCTCGGGTACGTGCGGTGTTGGCGACGTTCATGCCATTTGTGAAGCTCATGACAACTGGGAGCTGGCAGTGGAGTCTAGGGCAGTGCAGTTGATCCAGTCTGTTCAGCAGTTTGTATCATCAAGTCTGGACACATTACCTGAACTCTCGCTACTAGAACTTCAACAAAGACAGGAACAGGATCCTAACATATCTGTGGTTGTTCCTTTTGTGACTCGCGGGAGAAGACCTTCCAGACGTGAGAAAGCAAACCTCAACCTAAGTGCACTTTCTCTCAGCAAACAATGGGAGAGACTTACCTTCCTGGATGGCATACTCTATCGAGTGAGCAAGGACCCATTGAGTAAGCACAGAAGACATCAATTTGTGCTCCCTCAGAGTCTTAGAGCCAAAGCGTTGAGTGGTATTCATGACCTTGCTGGACATCAAGGGCAGGCAAGAACGCTTCATTTAGCGAGGCAACGATTTTACTGGCCTAAGATGGAGCAAGACATCAAGTCTTATGTTAAATGTTGTCAAAGATGCATCCTCGCTAAAACGCCTGAGCCATCCGCTAGAGCCCTGTTGGAGAGTATCAGAACTTCAGCACCCATGGAATTGGTATGTTTGGATTTCTGGAGTGCAGAAGACTCTAGGCAGAACTCTGTTGACGTGCTGGTGGTCACGGACCATTTTACAAAATTAGCTCACGCATTCCCATGTGCAAATCAGACGGCTAGGCAAGTGGCCAGAAAGCTGTGGGATCACGTTTTCTGTGTCTATGGCTTTCCTGAGCGTATACACACTGATCAGGGCGCTAATTTTGAGAGTGGTTTAATCGCAGAGCTACTTAAATTGTCAGGAGTTGCTAAGTCGCATACCACAGCCTATCATCCAATGGGCAATGGAGGAACTGAACGATTTAACAGGACTTTAGGAGGTATGTTGCGTTCCTTGCCCCTCAAAGCTAAACATCAGTGGCCTCAACAAATTCAGACTCTTACATTTGCTTATAATGCCACTGTGCATGAAACAACAGGCTTCCCACCCTTTTATCTCATGTTCGGCCGTGTACCACGACTTCCAGTAGACGTGATGTTCAAACAGATACTCCGAGATCCTGTGGTGGTTGATTATGGTAGTCACGCTAAGATGCTACTCTCTCATCTCCATGAAGCAGCAACTATCGCGCAGCAGCATGCTGTCAAATAACAGAAAAAACAAGCTTGGGGATATAACCAAAGAGTTAAAGGCACTCATCTAAGCGTTGGAGATCGTGTGCTGATTGCTAATAAGGGAGAGCGAGGGAGGAGAAAACTTTCTGACAAGTGGGAGTCAACGGTCTATGTTGTCATCAATCGGAATCCCCAGACACATACCTATGTAGTGCAGGATGAAAAAGGATCTAAAAGGGTTGTACATCGCAATCTCTTGTTGAACATCAGTTTCTTACCTGTTCAGACAGAACTTGGAGGAGCCAGTAATCCATTTCTCGATGACTGTGATGATGGAGGGTCAGGTTTTCATCAGCAGCCCCAGGATTTTGCAGATTGGTTGGAAAGTGAAAGTTCAGAGAGACGAACAAGCCTCTGGGTGTTAGACGAAACCGAACATTCCCTGGGTCAAAGCTCACAAAGCGAAACTGGATCTGTGCAGTTCCATGATGAGGGAGAACAGCAGAGTGAAGATGGTGATTGTTCTAAAAAGTCCTATGATGCTGACAGTCATATTACAGAGCCTTTTAATGATCAGACGGACTGTTTTAGTCTTGATTGTGAAAGAGTCAATCCCATAGTGGCGGAAAGAGTCAATCCCATAGTGGAGGAAAGAGTCAATCCCATAGTGGAGGAAAGAGTCAATCCCATAGTGGAGGAAAGAGCCAATCCCATAGTGGTGGAAAGAGACATGCCCAATACAGAACAGCCTAGTTCAGAGACTAGAGACCGAGACACTCAGGGTGTAGAGAATCCTCAAGAACGAGTTACACGTGCTGGAAGAGTGGTTAAGAAGGTCAATCGTCTTATTGAATCTATGGCACAAAAACAGTTGAAGATTAAATCACTTACAAACACATTGGGTAGAAAGTCCCAGTCACTACTTACCTTGTTTTAAGAGTTATTCCATAGTCTAAGTTCATATTTTCTGATACACTTGAGCATTATCCCTGTGGCTGTAAAGTAATTAATTTGATGTGACATAGATGTTATACATTTGACTTGAAGATTTGTGGTTTAAAACCCGGTATGGTGTAAAAGGCATAATTTTATTCTGGGAGTTTTTTAAGGCCTGATCACCCTTGAATTTCTCTCAACCTTTTAAGAAGGTAGCATTTTCAGGCTGAAATGGGTAGAGACATTTTGGAGACCTCAGTCAAGTGTATGAGTGAAGTTGGTTGAGTCTTTGGGATTTTGGTGAATTCAGAAGGGGGTGAATGTAACGGGTATTAATTATAACTTGTTTTAATTTTAAATTCACACAAAATCCAAACTTTTCTGTTAAATATGTAAGAAAAGAAAATAATTAATTTTTATATATATATATCTATGAGTTTTGCGTTCATCGCAGTTGTGACGTCATTGTCGCGTTGCGTGCGCTCTCGCTTCAGTCCGCGGGAGGTCTGAGCGGAGCGGGGAGAAGGCTGATTAAAAACACACTACATTGCAGAGACGCGGGAAGTCATTTTCGACAGGGGGTGCTGGGTGCTTGGGGGGTGCGTGTGTGCGTGCGTGCGTGCGTGCGCGTGCGTGGGTGCGTGCGTGGGTGCATGCGTTGGGGGGGGGGGGTGTTAGGGGGTCGACCAAGCAATTACAGGAACGTGGTTATAGGAAAAGTCCACTTCTATACTGATCTATTAATTACTAGTACCTAGAAAAGCACTATATAAATGCAACGAATTATTACTACTCTCCCTCAAAACCTTTTTTTTTTTCATTTGCATTCACGCAGGCCAAGTGGCCATAGGGACTATAGGAGGAGTAAGGGAGTGATGCAAGCACGGCAACGATCTTTATACCGTAAAACTTCAAATAATAGCCGAGTCCCAAATAGACGCCTGCCTCTTTTTCACGCCTCATCTGGCGACAGGTTTGGGTAAATAAAGGCCGGTCTCAAATAGAGGCCGGGTCTGTTTTTTTAGTTTCGGGTTGTATTTAATCTTTTAAAACCCGTCGGATCGTCCGCTTTTTGGCGGCCGCCAAAGCCTTTTTTGATCGGTGAGTGATGCTTTGACAGGGCGCAAACGAGCAGAGAGAGAGAGAGAGAGAGAGAGCGCGCCCCGGCCGCGCGCGCGCACTCTCACGTCTTCACACAACAAGCGCTGTCTTGCTCTCTCTCTCTCTCCCTCGCACATATTAATCAAAATTAATGGACATAGTAAAAGGTTCGTTTCTTTATAATAGGCATGCTAATCACAATCATATAGGCTACCATCTGGGCCTGCACGGCGGCAGGAAAAAGATGCAGAGATGTAAGACACCGTGTCTCTACCTTACGATGATTTTGGTACACCAAAGGTTGATTTGCGCTCTGGAGTTCGGCTGATAAACTCTGCCATGAGCTAACTAATTATATTGCTATAGCGCTGATATTGATATAGACTAACGTTATATCACTAGCAGCAGTTTTTTAGACTAGTTTTTTTTGTGTTTTTTTGTGCTGCGCAGGCTGAATCTTAATCGCGTGATTCGCGTCAAGACACCTGATTGGCTAATACTACACACTGAAGATAAATTAAATAATTTTTAATTAAATAATTACTAAAAATATCCCTCTCTTCATCCCACACCCCAAACATGACATACAAAATGTTGTGGAACAGAAACAACAACCAGAGATATATTTATAAGCTATCATTTTATTGTCATCAGTTTGACAACAGGGGGTGCTGCAGCACCCCCAGCACCCCTACTTCCCGCGTCCATGCTGAATGCAACAAATAATTACTGCATTTTTCAACTCATCCAGATAAAGAACCTCTGAACCAGCGATTCGACTCCAGTCTTCATTCATCACACAACACAACACAACCCAGAGGGGTAGCCGAGTCGTAATAGCAGAGACGCGAGCCCGAACCAGCTACATGTGCATGTTTAATATTTGAGTTAAGAAAATCTGCAAAGATTCTCCTTAAGTGTGTGCCACAAGCAGATTTCACAATCGGTCAGGATTTTAAAAACCTCTTAACCTTCGCCAGTGCGTCGGCGCACTGAAGCGTTTTTTTTTTTTTTTTTTTTTAGTTCAAATTTACTGTCAGATTTAATGTTATACCTTGACAAACTATACATCATTAAAAAGATATAAGACTCAAGATTCAGTATTTGACCACTATTGTATTCTGAGAAACTTATAGTGACAGTTATGTCTTAATTTGTGTCAGGAGTTATGAAATGAAAAAATTAGTCGATATCTTTAATATGAATTATGAGCGTCAGCTGGTCCATTCATAAAAAACACTCCGTGCTGTCGTCATGACAGCGATTCACAAAACAACGTCCCTCAGGGCTTTAGCTCAAAAATGTGCAGACTTGGAGAAATATTGAAATATTCTCATAGATTCGCATCATATTTCTATAGACAGGAATAATATTTATTGAATTTATACCCAAATGCGTCGATGTAATCATTATGATCGCTTCTTACTGAGATGTGCTGTGTTTTCAATTCATACCAAAAGGCTGAGGGCGCTATATGCACAATAATAGTCCATGGATCATGAAGAAGACCCATAGTCATGTGACATTCCGATACAGAAAGTAGCTGACAGAGATCCCTGTAACATGCAGATAAAGATGTTTTGAAGACAATAAACATGATTGCAATGATATTTGAGTTACCTGTGTTCTTCAAGCCATGCCAGGTATTTCATAATAATAGATTATATTTATAATGTAATGCTAATCGATATAGATTTCATCATCGTGCAGAACACTATAAATAATAAATTTTCCGTCTGATTTTTTTTTTATCTGAAGCCAAATTAGATCACAGAAAATTATTTAAAACACTCGACTTGCGTTATAAAGTCAATTTGGAGCTCAAACATGGTTTTAATCTCATAAATGGTCGTGTATTGATGGTGTGCTAAGCTAACATGCTAGCTAGCCCAGGTGCACCTGCAACCAGCAGTTGTTTTATGATTTTTTTTCTAAATAGGAATGCTTACTGAAATGTTTCAGTGCATTTGATACTAGTTTCAAATATTTAGTGAGAACTTTGATAAAAGAAATTAGGGTTTGAAACCCTATGAATAGCCTGTGAATAGCCAGTCGTTAGTAGCTATAAAGAAGACAAAAGAAAAGCATATTTAGAGCCATAACCAGTCTGGAGAGGTTTGAATGTGTGCATATTTAGAGCCATAACCAGTCTGGAGAGGTGTGAATGTGTGCATATTTAGAGCCATAACCAGTCTGGAGAGGTGTGAATGTGTGCATATTTAGAGCCATAACCAGTCTGGAGAGGTGTGAATGTGTGCATATTTAGAGCCATAACCAGACTGGAGAGGTGTGAATGTGTGCATATTTAGAGCCATAACCAGTCTGGAGAGGTGTGAATGTGTGCATATTTAGAGCCATAACCAGTCTGGAGAGGTGTGAATGTGTGCATATTTAGAGCCATAACCAGACTGGAGAGGTGTGAATGTGTGCATATTTAGAGCCATAACCAGTCTGGAGAGGTGTGAATGTGTGCATATTTAGAGCCATAACCAGTCTGGAGAGGTGTGAATGTGTGCATATTTAGAGCCATAACCAGTCTGGAGAGGTGTGAATGTGTGCATATTTAGAGCCATAACCAGACTGGAGAGGTGTGAATGTGTGCATATTTAGAGCCATAACCAGTCTGGAGAGGTGTGAATGTGTGCATATTTAGAGCCATAACCAGTCTGGAGAGGTGTGAATGTGTGCATATTTAGAGCCATAACCAGTCTGGAGAGGTGTAAATGTAAATATTTAGAGCCATAACCAGTCTGGAGAGGTGTAAATGTGTGCAGGGGAGACTGACACTGAATGGGGCTCGTTTGCACCACAAAACAATAGAGACAACAGACTGAATAGATGACTCAGAAGATGACTAAACATCAGTTTGCATTTTAGAGTCTAATCAAAATAAATTTGACATGATCTTGAAAAACATTTAACTAAATACAGAGTTTTAGACTTACCATTTTCAGATTTTAAATATAAAATGGTCACACATATGGCTTTAGCTGCAGTGCATTTCTAGATTGCTCCAGGGCCAACTTCAATTTTATTTTCATGAAGATGTTTCATAACAATAAATTTCTAATAACTTTACAAAACTTTGAAGCTATTATAAAAAAATCATTATGACAATAATTAATTCTACATTTACAATAAACTACCAGGTGTCAGCTTTCAAATGAGATCATACTTGTGCTTTTAGTGCAAAGGGTTCATGAACTGAATCTGTTTCAGTTTGGGTATGTCATTTCTGGGGATTTTTTAAAAGTGGGCTTGCAGCTTAACAGGTTAAAACGCATGTAGTGTGACCCAGGCAGTAATGTGGGTAAGTTTCATGAAAAAGCAACATTTTGAGCAAAAAGCTGAGAAAATCAAGTTTTTGTCAAAGACTATACGTCTGGATTGGATTCAGATTGATGATCAAATGTTGATGATGTAATCTTCTATCCGCACTGAATCTGAAATCCAATACTTCTCTACTATATAGCATGCGAAAAAACAGTCGCCAACAGAGTAGTACGTCCGAATGCATAGTATTCGAAAAACAGTCCCAGATGAGCTAATACTTCTGAAGTTCGCTTTTTTAACTCTTTCCTCGCCATTGACAGAATTTTCCAGCTTTCCGAGTTTTCACTGTTATATGGTAGGGGGCGCTATTACACTCTTCTGAAAGATTACTGAATCTCCTGATCTAAACACAGGCGAAGAAGAAGCAGAAACAAACGATATCATATGTAATCATATGCATTGCTGTAAATGAATGTGATCATCAACATTAAACAGCATATAAATCAAATCTGTCTAATGTTACTGAATGAAATGTCGACCCGGACGAGCTACAGGACTGAGAAGCTTTGAGATGTTGATGAACTCGATCGACTCAATCTGTGTTTGATCATCGTTCTGAATATGATCCGGACCGAGTTTTTCACAAAAACGTAATTTTCTCAGCTTTTTGCTCAAAACGTTGCTTTTTTAACTTCCTCACATTCAAGAGTTGATAAATAAAAAATGCATAAAGCGAGAATAAAACATTTTTTGTTGTTGTTTAAAAGCAGAGGCTCTGTTCTTTCAGATACAAAATAGAAGTAAAATAGAATAAATATAACCGTCATGTCCTACAACAAAATATTATATAATTATATAATTTTGCGAAAATGATAAAAAAATGCTGGCAGTGGCAGGAAACTTTTTTTAAAACACCAGCAGGGAAAGAGTTAACAGTTGCGAAGTAAGTTTCTCGGTTTACGCAGATCTTCTTTGCTTGTTTCGTTTTTGGAGATATTTATTTCAGAAGATGTGTAACAGCGCCCCCTATAACAATATTATTTTGAAGTATATACTATACTTGTCAAAGGTGCGGGAAAGAGTTAAAGATTTAAAAAGTGTTTGCAGAGTGGAATCTGGATGCACCGTATGTAATGCCTTGGATTACAGTGTATCTTGTATCCAGATATTGTCCATTTTGCAACAAGATCGCATTGAACAGCCAGGTGTGGACTCAGATAAGGGTCTGATCGGATTGGACGGTCCCGCTCCTGAAGTGGATGTTCTTACTTTGACTCGAGATGTTTCTAACCAGCAAGAAACATCTGAGTAACAGGAGTGTTCAACAAGGAACAAACCCTGAAATCCCTCTCCTGCTGTGTGCTGATGATACGCAGTGCCAGTCATCATGATTGGCTCATTCACTGAAAAAAGCCATGCCTCGTCGTATCACACAGTTTACTCCACTATCTGCCTTTACACTCGGCCGGATCTCAGTGAACACTAGCAGAGGCATTTGATTCTGTTGCAGAACATTTGCCTTTTAAATCATAGCATGTCTTTTAGACTGCAGCTCATTGCCCACAGACCCAATGCTAATGATACATTCACATCGCCAACAGGCAAAAGCATGCTAATTTGTGTGCCACACGCTGAACATCTTTTGCACAGGCTAATTTGTTTGAACGCTATACTTAGTAATTCAAATACCAATGTAGGGATGCAAGAATGAATGATGTTTTGGGCCGTTTCTCATTTGACTGAGAAACCATTTGCTTTAGGAATAATACCTATAATTGGAGGCAGACTAAAGTATGTGATGTATAGTGTGTGTGTGTGTGTGAGCGTGACGGATCAGAGATAATCCCTCATGCTCTCCACACGCTGGACACGATTAGCTACTCGCTACTCACTGAGCAGAACTCCACTGATCCAGGGCTTCTGCTACTCCAGAACATCTTTTAGACTATATTTACTGCATAGCTCATTCCAGAAGAGAATAAAACCAGCCAATTAATGATTTCTGTTGCATTTGGATATGTAACAATTTGGAAATTAACATTTGAGGAAACTGACTTCCTGAAATGGAATAAGTTAAGAGTTGTACTCATACATATTGGATTTTAGCAGTTTTAGGTCACAAAAGAGAATATTTCTTAATATTTAATTTAACTATGAATCTACTCAGATACTTTGTGTATGAAACTAATGAAAGCTTGTTTCTGCCATGAAATAAAAAAGGTATTTCATAATTTTATCTCACAATTCTGACTTGTTTTCTTGCAACTGCGAGTTTAGATATGAAAAGTTTTAGAATTGTGAGATATATATATAACTCCTTTATATCAATTGCGAGTTATAAAGTGTGAATTGTGCGAAATAAACCTGTAATTGCAAAAAAAAGTCAAAATTTAACATAACTTTTTATAAAGTAAAATGAACTTTCATTATGTGTAGTAAATTTGACTGTTATAATGCATTTTTAGATATTTATATAAAGTAAAAACAGTGAAATATTATTACAATGTAAAACATCTGTTTTCTATGTGAATATATAGTAAAGTGTAATTTATTCCTGTGATCAAAGCTGAATTTTCAGCATCATTACTCCAGTCTTCAGTGTCACATGATCCTTCAGAAATCACTATAATATGCTGATTTGATGATCAAGAAACATTTATGATTATAATCAATGTTGGAAACAGCTTCATATTTTTGTGGAAACAGTGATACGTTTTATTTTCATGATTCTTTGATGAATAAAAAAGTTCAAAAGAGCATAATTTATTTGAAATAGAATATTTTGTAATATTATAAATGTCTTCAGTCTCACTTTTGATCAATTTAATGTATCCCTGATGAATAAAAGTATCAATTTCTTTAAAAAAAAAGTATTTTTGACCCAATCTTTTGAACGATCGCGTATTTAATAGAAACATATATAATGATATTTGTTTGTATATTCGTTGCTGATGAATGGCAATGTCTCGCTCTCTGATTGGCTAGTGCTTGATCATTGCAGTGCTGCAGATCTGTCAAACAAGAACTATTTGACACTTATTTAATTAATTTATTTCCTTCTGAAGGTTCACAGAAGGACTATCTCATGCATCTAAATGATGTTCAACACAAATCAAAAGATTGAATGCACAGTTTTTAGACCAGCATTGTGTCCCGTTTACCAGCATATTTGCCATTACTTGTAGCATCTCATGCCTATTTTTTCTCAAAAATGTTTAAATGTTATTTTATCATTTACACCGATATAACATACTGTACCTATTTACATGACAGGACGTTTTTATAAAGGAAAATATAATGTTTTTAATCAGATGTATATTCAGTAGCACATTTTTGAGTCAAGGTTCTGAATACAGTGTTCATGATGTAATGTTTGATTTATTTGAATGAACTCGTGTATTGTGTCAAACAATTCAAGGATAACAATAGAAAGTGACATATACTTTTAAATAACATGCTTTATTATTTAGCATGCTGGCGAGACAGTCGCTTTAAACCAGGAAAGACTGACCGTCAAAACCTCTCATGTCTCACTCTCATCATCTGTGTGCGCTTTATATGTCTACATTAATTCAAAGAGTTTAGATTACATGTGTCACGTCACTAACAACCAGCGGCACTATGATGGCTTATCTGTGCCATAATCCCATTTGCATTATCGATTTAGCAAATCAAAGTACATGTTTAATCTAATAAGGGTAAATGATATGCATGTACAGTTGCACACTAGACTGATGACCTTCATGACCAAGTTGTCTTAGTAAGTTTAAGTTACTGTTGAAATCTGGACTGAAGAAAGATGAAGATGAAAGTTAATGAGTCATGATGATAAAGGGAAACAATAATAGCAGTTCATTATCAGTCAAACCCTCAACCTTACGTTTAATTCTTGTGTTGCGCGCTTGATTTTATTCCATTCACAGCATTTAAAGTACAATAATTGGAGGCTGGAGTCAGGGATAAATCTGCTCCACATGCGTCACTGGGATGTCTTTGGGACGGCTTCATTTCATCGGGTCATTTGCACATATGTCACTGAGACTCCCTTCGGATGTCAGAACATCATCCTGTAACTTCTGCATCACATGCAAGAATGGAAACACGTTTGAATCTGAGCTCTTTTAAAAATGTTAATCAGATGTTTGTGCACAAATAAAATGCATAAAAATACAAAATAATCTAATGCTTTTCAGATGACGAGCTCTTGGGTGGACATTTAGAAACACGTGTGTGCTTTCTGGAAGATGCCTGGTGTCATGCTTTAATACACCAAACTTATTACTTATTATATTTATCAGTTATCAGAATGCTATCACCGCATGATCACTTGAATTGTTAACAGTAGCATTTTAACTAAAGATAACTTGGAAACAATGTCAATCAACTTCAACACTACTCACATCACATACAGGGACGACAAGGAGCTAATTGTTATTTTTTTAAAGGACTGTTTATTTATATGCATGTAACGATATGCTGACAAATAACCATATTGCTGTCAAATATGCTGAGAAAATGAATTTGAGGGATGCAACTTAAAGGACCCAAAGGAAAATGCAATCATTTAATATATAACATAATGTTTATGTCAGTTAACATATTAATAAGATTCCATTCAGAACTTTTCTTCTTCCTGTGGAACTTTTTTGGATCTCATGAAGTTAACCAAAAAAATAGAGCAGATTTATCTAAACTGGCTTCTTCCTAGTGTATGTCATGCACATCACATTTAAGTATATGCTCAGTCTTATGCAGTTTTCATGCATACCGTAGTCACAAATTAATGACAATTTGTGAGCTGTAAAAGCCTTTGAGAATTGAACGCCCCCCTTGAGCCTCATTAGTAGAGAATGTGTAACTATAGCATCAAACAAACTTGCCATTTAGCAAACGCTTCAATCCATAGTGACTTACTGTTCACTAATTGCAGACGCAGTTGCAGAAACATGTTCCTGAAGCATCGTAAGGTTAAGAATCCTGTAAAAACACACAATGGAGACCGAATTCTCCGATCACTGGGGTGGCCATCACTACTTTGTATCAGGAGATGTTTCTTAGCCGTCCAGATCTTTAAAGCGCCTCTATTATGCTTTTTTCATATATTACCTGTCATGTAGTGTGTAATGCAGCTGATTGTGAATGTAAAAGCTCTGCAAAGTCTCACAGATCAAAGTGCAGATAAATGAGTTTTTGTCTCCTAAAATAAGATGTTAGATGTTAGATGTTAAGATGTCAGACTTCCCACTGATCCTGCGTAGGTTTATATCTAATGTCCATAATGACAGCCTGTGGTCTTGATTGGCTGAACAGCGTCTCTTTGCTCCGCCCTCAAACACCTCAAACACTGTAGTGTATCTGAGACGGGAAGAGTTTGGTTCGTGTTGTTCGTGTCGAGAAGTCGCTGTTTTCTGCTGACAAAGCAAATCCACTTTGCTGAGATTGATACGGTAAAAACCCACGCCATCGTTACTGTTCATATCACTGTGATCAAGAGCTGAGATTCAGATATGATAATGAGCGTTTGGTTTCTGACCAATCAGAGCAGAGCATCTCTCAGAATCCTTGATCGAAGCGTTTCAGACACTGAGAGAGAAGAGCTGATGCTGCGATGTGTATTATGGGGAAATTAAAGTGTTTTTGTCCTTGGATGCATGTAAACATATTGTAGGAGATTTTTTAGGAACATTAGGAACCTTTAAAATAGCATAATAGAGGCACTTTAACAAATGTTTTGTCAAAACTCTGTTTATTAACTCAGTGTTTTTGGCATCTTTTAGATGCATCCTAAATTCCTAAATAAATCAAATCTAAAAATAATTGATCTTCTCATTGAAGTCTCTTTATCCCATCTCTATGTGTCTGTCAGAGAGAGGGTCATACAATCCATTTATAACGAAATCCAGTCAGCATCAAACAGCATTTATATTTTGTTTTTGGTTCTAAAACTCTCTTTCTGTTGCTTTCGTTTTCTTCACCTCTGTGTTTCCTCTCTCCTCTTTCTTCTTAAGTGTGTCATTATGGTAGAAAAGAGGGTGAGTCTATTACTTTTAATTCTGGTTCATCATTACACCGTGAAAATCAAATAACTTTTAGGTCCTTGAGTGTGGTTCTCATCAGAAAAGCTATTGCCTTCAATTTTTACGGATGTGAGAGCGAGCCATTGAATTTTCCTTTCTCGAATGAGGTGGTTCATTTTTCAGACAAGAAATGAGGCTTGAGATTCACAGGCAAATTCCATGTGTTCGTTTTCATGCATGCTAAATAAATGAGAATTTAATTTGGTGTGTTAATAAAACTCCATGCTTGCGACTGGTTCATTTATTTAGACACTAAGCCGACAGAAACAGGAAACGTTATATGTAGTTTTCTTACTTTCACATCTTTGCATTTTAATTTCAGCCTGTTCTTTGCTTTAAGCTATTATATGGCCGAAACATTTCTAGTTTAATGCAGAAGTGGTTGTGAAAAAAGTCTTTTTTCTCTTACTTTTAGATGACAGCTACTCGAGGGATTTATTTTTTTACCGAGTGCCTGTTGCTCTTCTTCCTCAACTGACTTCTCTAATTGGACGGTTGAACTTGAATTGGACAAGCACGTCATATTCCATCAGGTTCTTGTTTACTGTGTCTTTCTCAAGGACTCAAAACGATGAAAAACTGTAATGTTCAGGCGTCCATAAAGTTGTGTTTTTGGGAACTGTTTGACCACCGGTTGAGTCTGAGTAATCACACGCGCTCGTGAACGTACAGTTTACTCGACACTGTCTAATATTTCGTGTTGTACACGGTGTTTAATTGGATCAGTAATTCGAGGGGAGGTGATAACATAGCTGGGAGGCGAATGTTTTAATAAGACTGCACACAAAGCCATTGCACAGCCTCATTAATCAAGGTTACTTGAATACACCGTACAAAAAATAAAAGCAGACAACCTGAAAAACACTGATAAAATACCATTGAGGAGTTGCTTTTACCAGACGCCTGTCATCCAGAGAGTTCAACGTTCACAGTTATCCAGTTCCACATGTGCGATTTGCAGATCAATCAATTACAAGATAAATTACCAGTGCTGTCTTTCTCCGCTAAAGCGTTCATGACCAAGACAAAGATAACACAATGAGCTGAAAGTAGGTGTTATTGGGAGATAAGCGTAATGTTGTACATTGTTGTACAAGCGTACAGTCAAACACTCGACCGCCGTCAGTGACTCTGTGACATCAGGACAACGGCTGCGTCCCAAATCAAATACGCTCTTGAGTAGGTCCTTATTTTAAAGAAGTAAAACTATGTATTATGTGTGTGTGTGTATTATGAATGTAATCTCGACGTACTGCACTGTACCAAACGTTTGCCATGTTGTCATTATCAAGTGAACTTACATCATGTCACTTCCATTCATACATCCTCTCCCGTGGCCTCATGGGATAGTAATATGAAGGTGTTTACTGAGTTTGATAATATAATTTATTTCTTTTAAACCTCACTGTCTAATGCATGAAGTCATGTTAGTGTTTCAGAACGTCAGAACGTTTCAAATTTTAAATTGCAGTGAAAGATTTGAGAAGTGTAACTGCGAATGTGAATGAAAGTCAACTATACACTACAAGTTTGTGTCTGTCATTTTATTTTTATGAATGGCATTTTACACATTTGTGACTTCTTGTCTGCAGCTTCAAATTCAGAATACAGGTTTGTGACTATTGTCTGCGAGTGCAAATCTCAACTTTACAGGTTTTCACATTGGAGCTGTGAGTGTAAATTTTAGCATACAAGTACCCATATTGGTAACACTTTATAATAACTGCACGCTATTAATCATTAGTTAAGCATTAGTAAACAGTTAAATCATCATTTATAAAGCATTAATAGACATAAATACGGCTATAAATGCTTTATTCTTGGTTTAAAAGCATATCTATAATGTGTTTAATAATTGTATTTTCATACTTTATTAATGATCAATTTATCATTTCTAAATGAAGTATTGCATTATTTATAAACCAGTTATTTAAGAGTTGTCAGTGGTTCATCAGACTTAGAAAGTGTAAGTAAATGATTAATAAACTATTTAAATGTACATTCCTACATATTATTATTCAGACATATAGTAATAGTTACTTAGTGTGTTAATAAATGCTTTATTTCTACTGTAATTCAGGGTTAATTCGGGTAGTTATAAAGCATTTAGTAGTGGTCAGTTAACTATTTTTGTGAGCTCATCTAAAGTGAGGACTAGTTATGTCTTGTAAAGCATTTATAAAGGAGATTTAAAGGCTGTTAAATATTTCTATGTTCTGTATCACTGTGTTGTGTTTGTTTCATTTTTATGTTTAGTAGATAAATGAGCCTTTAAATCTCCTTTATAAATGCTTTATGAGGCATAACTAGTCCTCGCTTTAGATGAGCTCACAAAAATAGTTAACTGACCACTACTAAATGCTTTATAACTACCCGAATTTACTCCATTTACTCACGTTCTAAGCGATCTTATGAACCACTGACAACTCCTAAATAACTGGTTTGTAAATAATGCTATACTTCATTTAGAAGTCATTAATTAATCATTAACAAAGTATGAAAATACAATTATTAAACACATAGATATGCTTATAAATCAAGAAAAAAACATTTTTAGCTGTATTTATTAACTGCTTATTAATGTCTATTAATGCTTTATAAATGATGAATTAACTGTTTACTCATGCTTAACTAATTATTAATAGTGTGCAGTTATTATAAAGTGTTACCCAAATGGGTATTGTACAAGTTCTCAAATTCACATCTACATGCTTTTGAGGATTGCTACTCTTTTACCTTCATATAGTAAAGTGTCCATCATACAGTATGCACACTTCAGGATCTCTCCGGAAGAAGGTCATCCGGGGACTTTTTGTCTACTCTATTATGAGTACTGTGAATTCAGACACTTCTTTTGTGACTGTTTTTCACCTACTATATAGTAGGAAAGTATGCAATTTCGGATGCAGCCAATTTAACTCTTACAAGAAAAGGATCTATATGGCGCTTTATATAAAGATCCTTTTAGGGGTTCCATCATGGGATCATTTATATCTTTTGAGTTATAAGAGCTGTTTAATCCCATGACACATGACATATTTGGGCAAAGTAATGGGAGATTTAGGCCAGTGTAGGTCAGTTTCTTTCTTTAGGTCAGAAGAATGAAGGCCACCTAATGTAATTCTTCCCAAGATACGTTTATATGCTTTATAACACTTTATATTAAATATCACCTGTCCTCAAAGGAATCCCAATTACTGCTGGTGATTCTCTAAAGACACTGATGAAACATTGATACAATTAAACGAAAGGATTTCCAATATGTCTGATCATGTTTAATTAAATTACCAAGGCAACAGAATATGATTTTGACTTAAGAGACTAACAACTGCTTTTATGTCTTTTTCTAAAAGAGCTTAGACCTACAGTTTTGATAAGACAACTGTAAGAAGCATTAAACATGGCTTTCTTTCAGCCTCGGTTTGGTGGTTAGTAATCAGTCAAGATGTTCGCCATTATATTTAAACCACGCTTTATACAACATATTACAATTATCTTGACCCCTATTATAGAATAACATGTAAGGACAGCCGTAAGCAAGCCACTGATGTCTTGATTGGTGGATAAGGCAAATTGTGCTGCACTTGATTATATAATGCTGTTGTATCGTTCATGTTGTTGATGAGGCTTAATCAGATGTTCTTAAATCAATAGGCTTAAACACACACACACACACACACGCCTTCTCACAATCACTTCCTATGCAGTTCAGGATGGGAAGAGACACTTACAAATTAAATCCAAATTGGTTAGAAGAAATATAAACGGGTGCGGTGAGGATAGACCACTGAAACCGTGTACACTGTGTATATATATATATATATATATATATATATATACAGGTGCTCGTCATATAATTAGAATATTATCAAAAATTGATTTATTTCAGTAATTCCATTCAAAAATTGAAATTTGGATATTATATTCATTCATTACACACAGACTGATATATTTCAAGTGTTCATTCCTTTTAATTTTGATGATTATAACTGACAACTAATGAAAACCACAAAATCAGTATCTCAGAAAATGAGAATATTGTGAAAAGGTTCAATACTGAAGACACCTGGTGCCACACTCTAATCAGCTAATTAACTCAAAACACCTGCAAAGGCCTTTAAATGGTCTCTCAGTCTAGTTCTGTAGGCTACACAATCATGGGGAAGACTGCTGACTTGACAGCTGTCCAAAAGGCAACCATTGACATCTTGCACAAGGAGGGAAAGACACAAAAGGTCATCGCTAAAGAGGCTGGCTGTTCACAGAACTCTGTGTCCAAGCACATTAATAGAGAGGCGAAGGGAAGGAAAAGATGTGGCAGAAAAAAGTGTACAAGCAATAGGGATAACCGCACCCTGGAGAGGATTGTGAAACAAAACACATTCAAAAATGTGGGGAAGATTCACAAAGAGTGGACTCCAGATGGAGTCAGTGCTTCAAGAACCACCACGCACAGACGTATGCAAGACATGGGTTTCAGCTGTCGCATTCCTTGTCTCAAGTCACTCTAGAGCAAGACACAGCGTCAGAAGCGTCTCGCCTGGGCTAAAGACAAAAAGGACTGGACTGCTGCTGAGTGGTCCAAAGTTATGTTCTCTGATGAAAGTAAATTTTGCATTTCCTTTGGAAATCAAGGTCCCAGAGTCTGGAGGAAGAGAGGAGAGGCACAGAATCCATGTTGCTTGAAGTCCAGTGTAAAGTTTCCACAGTCAGTGATGATTTGGGGTGCTGTCACAGAACGCTCGACGACGCCTCCTCCTGGTTTCACCAGATCCCTCTCTCCTGTGTATTAGGACTTCAGTTCCCACTATCCTTCCCTGCTCATTATCTCCTGATTAATCACCCCTTCTCTGCATCAGTATCACCTGTGTACCCTTAGCTCCCCTTTATCTGGACTGCTCTGTTCATTGTTCATTTGTGAAGTCTTGTTTTACCTACACGCTTTCTCTAGCTCGTTTATCTCGTACTGCTCTGATATTTTGACTTGGACTCTTAACTCGTTTTGAACCTACGCTGCCAGCCCCTGACCTTTGCCTGTTTGATGTACGATTCTTGGACTGCTCTTACCAGTGTGCTGTGTTTGAGTTTGCTGCTGCTGCCGCCCTTGCCACGGGCTTTTGAGTTTTATGACTGCTTTCCTTTGTTGGCTTACCTGTATCAATAAAATACTGCAAATGGATCCGACCGCCTCAGCCTCTTCGTTACAGAAGACTTCACCACAACAGGATCCAGCAGATTTCCATCGATTGGCCGCCGAGGTATCCTCTCAAGCGAATGTGCTGGCCGCCCATCAGCAACAGTTGGTAAAATTGACAAATCTCACAGAGGAGCTCGTGAGATCCGTCCGAGGGCTCTCCCCGCCGAGCGTGGCTGATAATCAAGCTCCGAGTCCAGCTGCACCTGCTCCCGTTCCTCCTGCCGTGAGTAATAATTCAAACCACCCTAAATTATCCCTTCCTGAGAAATTTGATGGCTCACCCTCCACCTGTAAGGGATTCTTGCTGCAGTGCAGCTTGTATTTTGACTAGCAGACACAGTCCTTCTCCACTGACGAGAGCCGCGTTTCCTTCATGTGTTCTCTACTCACCGGCCGGGCTTTGGAGTGGGCTACTGCACTCTGGTATGGAGGTCAGCTCTCTTTCCCCTCTTATGATGAGTTTCTAACCCTATTTAGAGAGGTGTTTGAACATTCTGCGGGAGGAAAGGATCCGGGAGAATTACTGCTCACGTTACGCCAGGGGAATTCTACCGCAGCAGACTACACACTCTCGTTTCGGACTCTTGCAGCCCAAACGGGATGGAAGGAGGACCCTTTAAAGCTCCTGTATCGCAAGGGACTTAACCCGGATCTCCAGGGAGAGCTGGCGTGCCGCGACGACGGTAAATCTTTGAACCAAATTATGGAGCTCGCCATCCGCCTGGACAACCTGATTTGCGCCCGACGCACACCCATCAGATCCAGTCTCTTCGAGTGTGCCTTCCCCAACGCGGAGTCGGAACCCATGCAGATTGGTTACACACGCCTCTCTACAGCGGAACGGGAGAGGAGACGCCGTAATCATCTCTGCATGTATTGCGGAGAGGCGGGTCATCTGAGGGCCACCTGTCCGGTTAATCCAGCGCTCAAGAATTCTGCTGCGGTGAGTTTTAATCATTCTTCTAAATTATTCTCTGTGAACAGTTCTTTGAAATGTAACGGACAAACTTTAAACATAAGAGCCTTGATCGATTCTGGAGCTGCTGGAAATTTTATCGACCTTGCATTTGCCAAAACTCATCGTGTTTCTCTCCTCGCATGTGAGTCTGGTGTAACCGTGGAAGCGCTGGATGGTCGCCCCCTGGGGTCTGGAGAGGTGCAATACACCACGCAACCCCTCACGCTCAGCTTCGGGACACAGCATTCAAAAACTATCCAGTTCTTCACGATTCACTCACCTATGCATCCTGTAATCTTGGGGCTTCCTTGGCTAGTGAGACATAACCCCCAAATTTCCTGGTCTGACGGGAGAATTTCCAGGTGGTCCGAATTTTGTCAGATCAACTGCACGGCTGCTGTCCAAGGTACTGATCTCCACAGCGCTGCACTCAAGGGAGTGGATTTTCTGGAAATTCCCTCCGAATACCACAATCTAGCCCTGGCCTTCAGCGAAACTGAAGCTTCTCACCTTCCCGCTCACCGTGCTGGCGACTGCGCTATTGAACTTTTGCCTGGGGCCGTACCTCCACGCGGAAGAGTTTACCCGCTGTCACAACCTGAAACAGATGCCATGAGGGCGAACATTGACGAACAGCTGGCTAAAGGTTTTATCACTACCTCTACATCTCCGTTCTCCGCCGGATTCTTTTTCGTTAAGAAGAAAGATGGGGGTCTTCGGCCGTGCATTGACTATCGTGGTCTTAATGAAGTGACGGTCAAATACCGCTATCCTCTCCCGCTGGTCCCAGCAGCCCTGGAGATGCTCCGTACTGCCCGCTACTTCACCAAGCTGGACTTAAGGAACGCTTACAACTTGATTCGCATACGGAGTGGTGACGAGTGGAAAAAAGCGTTTTCTACTACATCAGGGCACTACGAATATCGGGTAATGCCGTTCGGCCTTTCTAACAGTCCCTCCGTTTTTCAAGCTTTTGTAAATTACATTTTCCGGGATATGTTACATCAGAGAGTTATCGTCTACATTGATGATATTTTGATTTATTCTGATTCCCTTGAGGAGCATGTCCAGGATGTCCGCGCGGTCCTCAAGCGCCTGATCGATAACCAGCTCTATGCCAAGCTCTCCAAGTGCGAGTTCCACCAGACACGTATCTCCTTTCTGGGCTATATCATCAACGCAGACGGAGTCCTAATGGATGACAGCAAGGTCAGTGCCGTGGTGAATTGGCCCTAACCTTCTTCAGTTAAGGAGCTGCAGCGCTTTTTGGGCTTTGCTAATTTTTATCGCAGATTCATCCGCAATTTCAGTGTAATTGCAGCCCCTCTCACATCTCTGCTTCGAGGGGGGGGTAAATATTTTAAGTGGACTGCGGATTGTACTGCGGCCTTTGCTCAGCTCAAGGAGAGATTCACTTCTGCTCCTATTCTCCGTCACCCGGATCCTGAGAGGGAATTCATCATTGAAGTGGATGCATCGAACACAGGAGTGGGGGCTATTCTGTCTCAGCGTTATGGGGATCCGGCGAAAATGTTCCCATGTGCTTTCTACTCTCGTAAGCTTAACTCTGCTGAGCGCAACTACGACGTGGGAGATCGCAAACTTTTGGCCATGAAGTCCGCCTTTGAGGAGTGGAGGCACTGGCTGGAGGGAGCTCGTCAGCCTTTCACAGTGCTCACTGATCACCGGAATCTTGAGTACATCAGGTCAGCTAAGCGTCTGAATGCTCGCCAGGCTCGCTGGTCCTTGTTCTTTTCAAGATTCGATTTTAAGATCACCTAAAGGCCGGGCTCCCAGAACGGCAAAGCTGACGCCCTGTCCCGCCAGTTTGACGGTCCTTGTGAGAGATCTAAATCTGAACCTATTGTTCCAACTACTCTAATCGTGGCTCCGGTCCAATGGGACATCATCTCTGAAATCACTGCGTCTCTAAGTAGTCATGCCGCTCCACCTGAATGTCCCCCTGGCCGTCTCTTCGTTCCTCCAGGGCTCCGCCACCGTGTGTTTCAGTGGGTTCACTGCACCCCCAGCGCGGGTCATCCAGGTATCGCAGCTACTATACAGCTAGTCACCAATCGCTTTTGGTGGGTGTCACTCCAGTCTGATGTCATAAAATGTATCCATCAATGCTCTGTTTGTAACACTGTTAAATCCTCCCATCTCAAACCCGCTGGACTGTTACAACCTCTGCCAGTACCACAGCGCCCCTGGTCGCACATCGCAGTGGATTTTGTTACGGATCTTCCTCCCTCACAGGGATTTACTACTATTCTCTCCGTGGTAGACCGTTTCTCTAAGTCCTGCCGTTGCATACCTCTGACCGGCCTGCCCACGGCCTTACAAACTGCTGAGGCTCTTTTCAACCAGGTGTTTTGTCTCTTTGGTTTGCCCGAGGACATTGTCACTGACCGCGGTCCCCAGTTTACCTCCCGTGTCTGGAGAGAGTTGTGTGCCAAGCTCAATATCAATGTCAGTCTAACGTCTGGTTACCATCCACAGGCCAATGGGCAGGTTGAACGTCTGAACCAAGATCTGATTCGTTTTCTGAGAACGTACTGCCACCAGAATCAGCAGGACTGGAGTCGCTTTCTGGCCTGGGCGGAATATGCCCAGAATTCTCTGTTAAAGCCTGCCACTGGTCTAACTCCTTTTAAATGTGTTTTAGGTTTCCAGCCTCCCCTCTTCTCGTGGGCCGGGGAGCCATCCGACCTCCCAGCAGTAGATAAATGGCTCCGGCGCAACGAGGCCACCTGGGATGCTGCTCACGTTCACCTGCAGCGTGCCGTCCGCCGTTATCAGCATCAGGCAGATCAGAGGAGGCGTGGGGGTCCCAAGTATCGACCCGGCCAGTGGGTTTGGCTTTCTGCGCGAGATCTCCGTCTCAAGCTCCCGAGCAGGAAACTGTCTCCTCGTTTCGTCGGACCATTTAAAATTCTTTGTCAGATTACTCCAGTTTCTTTTCGTTTGGCTCTCCCTGCTCATTACAAGATCTCACCTATATTTCATGTGTCCCTTTTCAGACCCGCTGTCGCCCCCAGGAGAGAGAGGAGCCGGGAGGAGGCCGCTCCTGTGCAGACTCCCCCCATTGAGGTGGACGGTGCGGAGGCTTTCCGGGTGCGAGAGGTTCTGAACTCCAGACGCCACGGCGGGGTACTACAATACCTTATCGACTGGGAGGGGTACGGTCCCGAGGAGCGCTCCTGGGTCAGGTCTCAGGATATCCTGGACCCCACATTAACTGCTGCTTTTCACCGGGACCATCCAGATCGCCCTGCTCCAAGACCCCGTGGTAGACCCCGCCGTCGACCAGGTCCTCGCTTCCGGAGCCGCTCGCAGGGAGGGGGCTCTGTCACAGAACGCTCGACGACGCCTCCTCCTGGTTTCACCAGATCCCTTTCTCCTGTGTATTAGGACTTCAGTTCCCACTATCCTTCCCTGCTCATTATCTCCTGATTAATCACCCCTTCTCTGCATCAGTATCACCTGTGTACCCTTAGCTCCCCTTTATCTGGACTGCTCTGTTCATTGTTCATTTGTGAAGTCTTGTTTTACCTACACGCTTTCTCTAGCTCGTTTATCTCGTACTGCTCTGATATTTTGACTTGGACTCTTAACTCGTTTTGAACCTACGCTGCCAGCCCCTGACCTTTGCCTGTTTGATGTACGATTCTTGGACTGCCCTTACCAGTGTGCTGTGTTTGAGTTTGCTGCTGCTGCCGCCCTTGCCACGGGCTTTTGAGTTTTATGACTGCTTTCCTTTGTTGGCTTACCTGTATCAATAAAATACTGCAAATGGATCCGACCACCTCAGCCTCTTCGTTACAGGTGCCATGTCATCTGCTGGTGTTGGTCCACTGTGTTTTCTGAGGTCCAAGGTCAACGCAGCCGTCTACCATTTTAATACGATTTAGATTTAGTAACAGAGTTTTGACAATTTAGCCGTTTTAGAGCACTTCATGCTTCCTGCTGCTGACCAACTTTGGGAGATGCAGATTTAATTTTCCAACAGGACTTGGCACCTGCACACAGTGCCAAAGCTACCAGTACCTGGTTTAAGGACCATGGTATCCCTGTTCTTAATTGGCCAGCAAACTAGCCTGACCTTAACCCTATAGAAAATCTATGTGGTATTGTGAAGAGGAAGATGCGATACGCCAGACCCAACAATGCAGAAGAGCTGAAGGCCACTATCAGAGCAACCTGGGCTCTCATAACACCTAAGCAGTGCCACAGACTGATCGACTCCATGCCACGCCGCATTGCTGCAGTAATTCAGGCAAAAGGAGCCCTAACTAAGTATTGAGTGCTGTACATGCTCATACTTTTCATGTTCATACTTTTCAGTTGGCCAACATTTCTAAAAATCCTTTTTTTGTCTTGGTCTTAAGTAATATTCTAATTTTCGGAGATACTGAATTTGGGATTTTCATTAGTTGTTAGTTTTAATCATCACAATTAAATTAAATAAACATTTGAAATATATCAGTCTGTGTGTAATGAATGAATATAATATCCAAGTTTCACTTTTTGAATGGAATTACTGAAATAAATCAACTTTTTGATGATATTCTAATTATATGACCAGCACCTTATAATGTATATATATTGTTTTACGGTGCATAACTTGACACCTTTACCTTATTTTAATTATGCTCAGGTTAGGTAAGTTAGTTGAATCTGACCTAAACTATAAGCACTTTAAAATACTGACAATTGGACAGAAGACTTGGTCTGTTCTGGCTCAACTTCATAAATCGATGCCCAGGAATGCAGACTTTTGTTAAAAAAATAGAAGTCAATTTATTGATTACTCTATACAAGTATCAAGTAAAGTAAAAATATAAAAACATATTTTTCAATCGAATATGAGCGATGGTTCTGGTGCGGAGCTCTTCAGGTGGTCATGAAGCAGCATCTGATATCACTGCCGTCGTCACAGATATTTAAAGATAAATTAGTGTCCTCCTGTTAATGAGGTCATCCACTGGGAACGCCCCCTTTAAAAAGCCCTGTTTTATTTGCCGAGTTCCTCTCCTTTTGTCGGCATCACCTTTCATCCGCGGCAACACACTCCCTGCATACTAATAAAGCTGCTCTAATACATCATTTATTCTCTATGTTGAGGATAAATAAGTCATATTTAGAGTGATATGTAGAGCGGTCTCATCGTTATCTCTCTCTCTCTCTTTCTCTCTCTCTTTCTCTCTCTCTCTCTCTGTAAATATATATATATATATAGAGGGTATATGCATTGACGTGACTTTCCCGCAGAAACACACTCCCTCAGCCGGACTGAGTGTCAGAAGAGCTGATGAGTGACTGGTTTAACAGGGGAAATTGCGAAAACGCGAGTAAAACAAACAATTATCAAAAAGTTTAAACTAAAGTTTTGACTCGATATTGTGTTCCTTAAAACTTACCAAAGATCCAGTGATCCGTGGATATTGACATGCAGACAGAAATCATGTTTCCTGATATTAATATGAGCCTGAATTCGACACCAGGAAAATACATAAAGCAACAATTTATATAAATACAATATAGGTCTATACGTTGGTAAATATTAAATTGATGAGTTGTCAATTCAATATATAACAATACAATATGAAGGGTATAATTGTACCCCTAAATTCAGCATTTTGGCACAAAATGATAATGTAAATCCTGCTTTTACTGTCTGGATCCAGTTGCTTCTCTGTTCTGTAGCTTTCGGCAGTCTGTAAAAATATACCAAGAAAACCCCAGATTTCTTGTCAAATATATTAGTACAGTCAATCGCAAAACTCTTACCCGTTTTAGATGTGTTTTGTGTGTTTTCATGGCATTTACTCTGAAAACAAATGCTGCCACTCAGTGTTTTTGCCATGACCCCTATATATATATATATATATATATATATATATATATATATATATATATAGAGAGAGAGAGAGAGAGAGAGAGAGAGAGAGAGAGAGAGAGAAAGAGAGCTCAGTTTGTGTGCCATTTTTATACAATACAATATTTCAAAATTGTAGAAGGTCGGATCACTTTAGACAAGTTCTGAGTTCATGACTTTCCAAGTTCAACAATGATTGCATTTTAATCTGAGTTCCTCATGCCCGCTGTTGTAGACTTCACATGTGTGAGTGTGTGTAACATCTCCGGGCTCTTTGATACACCTTTCCTCGCCCGATCGAGAGCACCACAGCTCAAGGTGATGCGCGCGATGCCTCGTTCCTTCATTAAACTTTAACGAGGGCTCCGGCTTCCCAGTGCTGAAGCAGCAAAGACAAGAGGATTTCTGAGGGAACGCTGAGAATATCAAACACAGCTTAACACCGGCTACTTGTGTCTCCAGTCGCTTGGACGTTTGAAGTGCCTCTTGGGCCAAACCTGCCAGTCATTTTAAAGGCCGACAACCCAGGGTTCCTGATGCTTATGAGGGTTTTGCTAGTTGAAAAGAAATGGAAATGAGGAATATATTGAAGGGTAGGGCAGTTCTCAGCTGGTGTGTCTCAGGTATGTCTTTTCATATATGGTTATGGACCGTAGGAGTAAAAGCAATGCAAATAAAATCATAACAATATAATACAGAATAGTTAGTTGACATGTAGTTGCAAAGTTACTTACAATCAACAGAATGTTCAAAAGGGACCATCAGAAAAAAAATTTTAACCTACTTTTGTCAAAGCAAAATCAATTGTTAAAGTCAAGAGTGGATTAAAAAACATCAAATAGCACTTTTGCCCCCAAAATCATTAAATCTGTGAAATATTAATATATCATTCATTGTTTACGTTAGATTTGTTGTAATTATAAGCTGTTCTGAATCACGGTTAAAACAATTGAAACACATCATACAAAAGGAAAATAACTACATATAAAATAGACTTGGTTTCTAACTTGTCAATACGACTTTGAGCGCTCTTCCATGTGCTCGAAACTCGTGATTATGATCTTTCCGAAGGGCACATTATATCTATATATATCTATATATATTACATTTTTTGTTTGTTTTTGTGGTGCTGCTGCCATCGGGCTGGATAAGATGTTTTCGCTGCTTAATGTTGAGAAACACTAAAACAAGAGCAGAATTGTGTCTTTCCATGGTGTCATATAACAAGTCATTATCTTGTTTTTTCATGCATTTAGCAACAGATATTAACAAGTTCCTGCAATCGTAGAGAGATCTCCATGTGGTCGATTTTCTCTGAAGGAGACCTAAATAGCTCTTAGTGGATTTTAGTGTCCTCTCGTCATCAGGAACCGGGGAACAACATCGTGCTGAACAAGAAGGACACTAAATGACTGGCCATGCCGTGGACACACAAGAGGCTCTTATCCAGCACTTGAAGGGAAGGGTGGGCTGCAAATCACAGTCAAGGGGAAGTGGTGCACGCCTGGCCTACAATCAAGACAACAACACACCTAATGAGGGTTTACAAGCCCAGTGTTTGGATGCTGAAGGACATGAAAGCATTAGTGGAGCTGGACATATGTGGTTCATACTCGATTGTTTTAATAAAAGTATAGGATGTGACTTAGGTATTTTCAGGTGGAAACTCGAGTACGTAAGAACGATCCTATGATTGAATCTGGAAATATAGCTGACAAATTTAGAAATAGTTTTCAGATGCCATGTCCGTATGGATTATGGATTCATTAAAATAAGTTTTTACTCCACCACCTGTGTGACATCATTAACCAATGTGGTTGAATGACAAATTTATGACAATATGATTTTGTAAAACAGTTGTAACAAATTAGTTGATTTCTTCAACGATGCATCATACTTTGGTATTGAAGCAGTGAGTTACGTCGCTGTACGGGAAACACACCCCTGTTTAGTTCCTGTCTCTATGAAGCCCCTCCTTCTGAAAAGAACACTTTGCTCTGATTGGTCGGCTGAATCAGTGTGTTGTGATTGGTCGAGCGCTTCGAGTGTGTTTGGGAAATATCCCGCCCCTTACTATAACCGCCAGTTTAACACACTACTAACTAACTCAACCAGGCCCCGCCCCTTTATTCTGCGTATGAATTATTATAATGAGGAATATTGTGACGTGTTCGTTCCCGGAAGAAACTCAAGACTACAATGGAGGCGTTTCAGGAGTTCAGAAACACTGACACTGATATAGAGAAGCTTTTTAATGCTCAAACAGCAACATTACACACTAAAGACAGATGAACATGGAAAAGCGGAATATGTGCTCTTACACTGTGCAACAACAGATGTTTTAAGTTTACATTTTCACTGACAGCTTTACTGGTTATTTAGTAATAAAATTTAAATAAAAAGTTTAAATAAAAAGAGTCCCTCATTAGCATGACCCAAACGCAATGGTTTTTAGGCCAAAACAAGTCTTCCGTGGAGAGGGAATATTTGGAAAAGTGCCTGGATGCAATTAGATCCCTGTTGAGTTTGGTAGTTTGTTTACTGAAACCAAATGCACTGAGGATTCTTCATTTTCATCCGAGGATTAATTGATATTCATTGTCAATTACGTGCTTAAAATTAATTATCAGTTTGCAATTAACATATAGGTCACATATTGATCTCAAAAAACATGTTAGCTAAGATGGTCCATGGGAAACTAACTACTCATGATGGGTTCAGCATTTCCCACGATACTCCATTTACACTGTGTTCTCCATTTAAGCCTTTTCTCACCTGTATCCCAGAGGCCCAAAGGCACGGTTAACCTTGGAAACCACTGAAACAAAGTTAGTCTTTCCTGAAGTAAGATAAAGCCAACTCTTTATAGTGACTCTTTAGCTGACCCAAAACTTCTGACCTTCAAATGTTGCATCCCATGATTCAGCAAATACAACTTCTAGGCTTTCCACAGCAGCCTTCAAGGCATCACATCAGAGACGTTATTTTCTGCCTAAGGTTTAGAGCTATAGTTTGTGTCACTCAAAGCCTGTGTTAAAATGTGCTTCACGAAGAGTTATGATTGAACCAGTCACTGTGAATCCTCCTTCTCGCCGATCAAGATAGTGATAGATCTCAATGGCTCATTCCTGATAACCGTTTTATTAAATAACCCAGTTAATAAAGAGATAGTTCATCTAAAAATTGAAATGTCATAATTTATCGCCCTCATCTTGTTCCAAACCTGAATCACTTTCTTGTTCAGAACACAAAACAAGATATTTTGAAGAATTTTGCAGCTGTCCATATTCATATAAAGTTCACTCGCCTTAAAACGTTCAAATTCCAACAATGTGAAATTAATCCATAAGATTTGACTGGAATATTGTAAGGCTGCTAAAGTGATGAACAGATCTAAATGTATTACTTTATTGTTACTTCTGTCAGGAATACTGGCGTCAAATACAATTGACAATTAGCATACCGTTTGTATTGGCGGTGGTTCTGTTCTGGGCAGCCTAGCATGGATAAGAGCAGGGAGAGCAACAAAACAAAACCACATGCCAATATCCTCCAAACACAAACTGACAGCGAAAATCTGCATGCCTTTTTCTTTTCTTTTTTTACACACACTACCCCCAACACGACTGATGCTTATATAATGAGTAATACATCCTGATGTTAGTGGCATATGTTAAGCACTATATATCCAGTCTTATGGGGGAAGCATCAGCACATGCTGGAGCAAGCAAGGACACATTACAACAAGTGTGTTTCTGTAGACAGTTTAACAGTGTATGGGATCTATTGGGGGAAGATTACACCCCTAGCGGCAGCAACATCTGATACAACAAGCATGTTATATAATGACAGAACTATTGCTAAAACTAGTGTAGTTTGGCACGTGATTTAGTTGCCATGACATCCAGTGAGCGTGTGACTTTTGACGTAATCCGGCACGGCGCGACACTTCACCGCTGTAAGCGTTTGAATGGGTGTGGAGGATGTCATTGTCCAGGAAAAGAAAAGTTGACGAAGAAAATAGAGTTTTCAAAGATGACTGGACAGAGAGCTATGCGTTTATTATGCGTTTGATTTGTAACGAGACAGTTGGAGTTGTGAAGAGTGGAAATGTCAAATGACATTATGAAAGAAAAAAGACATTTTGAACGGCAATATCCACAAAACATAGAGGCACGGACAGCAAAACTAGTGACATTTAGGCCAGTGTCTCCGTCTAGCTGTATTTTGTCTCTGTGTTTTGCACCATGTTACCTCTTGTTGTGTTTTGTTAAGAAAAATGCTGACACTTAAATTAATTGTTTTGCCACTTTTGCACTTGTTAATAATGTATTTTGAATGCAAAAGGAACCTTATTTTTTTCATAAAATGATTGTTGATTTGTTATGCATGTTTATTAAACATATAAGTTTTGTAATAACCAATAGTTCCGGACCTTTGACATTGATGAAAATTCAGATTTGGACCTTTGAATGTAGACTTTGAGAACTCCTGCCCTACAGCAATAGCTCTAACTAGCGGCAACAAAACTGATACAACAAGCATGTTTTATAGCCATAGGACTAGTATTAAAACTAGTGTAATCCGGTCAGGGAAGCATGCACACTGTAGCTCTGAGTCATATTCAGTGCTCAGCAATGAAATACAGTGTGCTTCCTCATGCATGAACATGATTTCTGCGCCCGTTGTACTGATCCATCGGCTGTGGAGGTGAAGATGACGACTCCCATGATTCCACACGCATTCACGGGATTATCAAGACACGATGTTGTTAGTGTTGAATGACAGTTTTGCACAATGTGTTCCCAAAAATCTAGATAAGCTTTAGCCACAAGCATGTGCTAACTTTAACACAGCATGTTTCAGTAATCGGATTAAAAAAATGCTCATTCTTTATTCTATGCTACTAGATAAAGCTAAAAAACAACGCTTTGATTACCACAGCATGTCGCTTAGTACAGTATGCTCAATAATACTAGAAGCTTAAGTAATTAGCAAATATTCGATAACATTTGCATTAGCAACCAGTACATTACGGATAGCAATGTTGCTGAAACAACGACAAGCATTTTGCTGATACCTGGATAAGCGTAGCACAGCATTTGACGACGACACCAGAAATAAGCCAAAAACACAGCCATGTTCCAAATAATGACTGGGCTAAATAACCCGAAACGACCACGTGTCCAGTAGCAACTAACAGCTTTTAGAGCAGTGGTTCTCAAATGGTTTTGGTCGCCCCCCCCTTTAAACCTTTAAAAAAAAATCTGAGCATGTTTCCAATAGCTACCAAATAGCCTTAAGAACAAGCATGTTTCAATCAAAACAGATTGCCTTTAGAGCAAACATATTTCCAATAGACTATATCTTTAATAACGCTGTGTTTCCAAAAACTCTATAGACCAAATGTGTCCGATACCCGACAGAATCAACGCTGAACTGAATAGTGACTGTTAATATATCTTTTTAGAGCTGTGCCACAGCAGAAATTATTCCGTTTGCACCATGAATTGTTATTTCCTAACAATCACCGCAGAGCTGCTTGAATCTGTGCTGCATAGTGCTAAAAGCACAGCATGTGTAACGCGAGCAGTTGCCAATGACAACAGATAAGTATCGCACATGGCCAATATGATCACATAAGCCTAACATGAGCATTTTAATGAAAACGACTAGATATACCCAAGCAACACGGATAGCATGTTGCCAATACCCTGATAGCTTTTAGCAATGAGCATTAAAAAGGAACTTAGCTTAGCTTTGTGAAGACTTTCAGAGATGAATGGAGAGTGAATCACGTCGAGTCCTGTGTTAATAATGCAGCGATCCGAACAGCAATGCTAACTTAGGTCACCAATGCGGCGAATCTCGTGTTCAAGTTCACAAACTTGAATGAATCTGAGGTGAAATCTTTATGGGAACGAATTCCTCTCGCTAAATTCTCGATTGCACGCTTCCTTGTGAGATGATGTGGTTTGGCTGCCGAATTTTGCCATTTAATTGGCTCCTGAGAAGCACGATAGCTGCTGATAATACTGAAGAAGCTTATACATGTATACAGTGATAGGCGTCGTATTCCTATAGGTAGACGTGTACCAGCTGAGAGTCACTGACGCTACGCTTGATTTTTGGACATTTTCTCCACCCCTTCAAATGTAGAAAAAAAAGCTTATGCTTTAAGACAAAGCATGTGTAAATTCATGTCACGGTTTATGAATCGGCTGTCTCATGCTGATGTGTCTGCGTGAGTGTAATTGTGTGGGTGTGGTTACTCGTTGTGTGATTAGTGTCACCAGCTGTCAGTCATTTCAGTTCCCTTTATATACCCAGCAATTCTCACTCTTGTTGTCAGATCGTTGTGGTTGTTCCCCGGTGTGTTCCTGTGCTCGTGCCTCGTCTGTTCTGTTCCTCGTCTGGAGTTCGCTAGTTCCTCGTGTTGTCTGGATGTTTCGTCAGTTCTTCGTGTCAACTGGATGTTTCACTCGAGCACGCTGTCACCTGTTTACCACCGGATCGCCATCTCGTCCCTGCTTCACTGACCATCTGAGTGTTGTCCCCGATCTGTGCCTTCATCATTGTTACATCTGACTATATCCATTAAACTGAATTTTACTTGCAATTGCATCCTCCTGTTATTTCCTCACAGAACGATCTGACCCACCATGGATGCAGCAAGCTCATCACAGCTCAACGATTTCATCGCTCACAGTATCTCACGTATGGATCAACAAGCAGAGAACATCTCGGGCACAGGTCGTGCGGTGCAAGCACTCGTGAAGCAGGTGTCCGAGCTCACCCAACAGGTACAACTTTTACAGAATCCCACTGCGCCCCCCACGCCGCCCGTCCCCTTACCACCGGCGCCTGCAGCAGTGGAGAGGCCAGAGCCACGCCTACCCACACCAGAGGGGTACTCTGGTGAACCGGAGTATTGCAGAGCATTCCTCACAAGATGTTCTATGCATTTTGCCTTACAGCCACGCACTTTCCAGAGCGAACAGACTAAAGCAGCCTTTGTGTTAACCCTGCTGTCAGGGAGAGCAGCACTTTGGGGGACGGCGGTGTGGGAGAACGGAGACGACTGCTGCACCTCGTTCCAGGCACTCTCCGAGGAGATGAAGAGGATTTTCGACCGTGCAGTGGCGGGTAAGGAGGCGGCCAGATTACTCGCCGAACTGCGACAGGGAGAAGGCTCGGTGGCGGACTTCTCCATTCGGTTCCGCACCCTGGCCGCAGAGTGCCGTTGGAACGAGGCGGCGCAGTGGGATATGTTCCTGCATGGGTTGGCTGACCGTGTTCAAGGGTAGATATATGCGATGGACTTACCGGAGACGCTGAATGGACTGGTGGAACTTGCGCTGAGAGTGGACGCTCGTCTCAATCGTGTGACCAGACTGACGCGCCACAGCCGTCCCCAGTTCAGCTCAGAGGACCACCAGCCCGGTGGCGCGAGCGCGGTCAGCCCCGCTTTCGACCACGAACCCATGCAGGTGGGGAGAGCTCGGCTTTCCCGGGAGGAGAGAGAGAGGCGGAGATCCCAGGGACTCTGTCTTTATTGTGGCCGGGCGGGTCACTTCATCCACTCCTGCCCGGTAAAAGAGCAAGCCCGGTAGTAAGTATGAGGCTACTATCGGGTGGGATCTCCGCCGAGAAGACCTCATCACCATCATCAACCCTCCTCCCGGTAAGACTGAGATGGCGACAGTCGACGCACTGCACCAACGCACTACTGGATTCAGGAGCGGAGGGTAATTTCATGGACTTCAGACTTGCACTTAAGCTTCAGATTCCCGTCACTCCTCTCTCACACCAAATTACTGTCAACGCACTTAATGGTCAAGAACTTCCCCAGATTACACATGCTACTGAAGACATTACCCTCATCACTTCTGGAAATCACACAGAACTCATCTCATTTTTTCTCATGGACTCACCACTCGCACCGGTGGTTTTGGGACACCCGTGGCTGTCCAGACACAACCCTCGTGTCGACTGGTGCACTAACACTGTTTCCACATGGAGTAACCACTGTCATGAGTCCTGTTTAGTGTCTGCATGTCCCTCTGTGTCTGGTTCTGTGTTTCAGAGTGAGGCAGCGGATTTGTCTAACGTGCCCGCGGAGTACCACGACCTGAAGGAGATGTTCAGTAAGTCTCGCGCTGCTTCTCTTCCTCCGCATCGTTCCTATGACTGTGCGATAGATCTTCTGCCAGGTAAATCTCCGCCTAAGGGCAAACTTTACTCTCTTTCCGTTCCTGAGAGGGAGGCCATGGAGAAATATATTTCTGATTCTCTGGCCTCTGGGTTCATCCAGCCTTCCTCTTCTCCTGCGGGGGCGGGGTTCTTTTTCATTGGGAAAAAGGATGGTTCTTTGCGACCTTGCATTGATTACCGAGAGCTGAACAACATCACGGTAAAGAATTCTTACCCTTTGCCGTTGATGTCTTCAGCTTTCGAGAGGTTGCAGGGAGCATCCATTTTTACGAAACTGGACTTACGCAATGCATATCATTTGGTTCGCATCAGGAAGGGGGATGAATGGAAAACCGCTTTTAATACCCCTAGGGGGCACTTTGAATATTTGGTTATGCCTTTCGGGCTTTCCAACTCCCCAGCGGTTTTCCAAGCACTCGTTAATGATGTGTTGAGAGACATGGTAGATCAGTTCATATATGTTTACCTGGACGACATATTGATTTTTTCTTCGTCTCTCCAGGAACACGTTCAACACGTCAGACGAGTGCTCCAGAGACTGTTAGAGAATGGGCTTTTTGTCAAGGCGGAGAAATGCGCGTTTCATGCACAGTCTGTTCCCTTCCTAGGGTACATCATCTCCTCTGAGGGAGTGCGCATGGATCCTGATAAGGTTAGGGCTGTGGTAGATTGGCCAAGTCCAGATTCCCGTAAGGCCCTACAGCGGTTTCTGGGATTCGCCAATTTTTACCGGCGTTTCATTCGTAATTTAAGCCAACTAGTCGCACCTCTGACTGCCTTGACCTCCCCCCGAACGACGTTCAGGTGGTCGAATACTACCGAGGCAGTGTTCACCAACCTCAAGAGTCGCTTCGTTTCGGCTCCCATTCTGGTCACCCCTGATCCCACACGTCAGTTCGTGGTGGAGGTCGACGCGTCAGAGGTGGGAGTAGGAGCAGTGCTTTCACAACGCGCTTCCTCAGACGACAAGATGAATCCCTGCGCGTTTCTTTCTCATCGACTATCGGCTGCCGAACGTAATTATGACATTGGTAATAGAGAGTTGTTGGCAGTTAAGTTAGCGTTGGAGGAGTGGCGTCATTGGTTAGAGGGTTCGGGGGTACCCTTTATCGTTTGGACCGACCATAAGAACCTTGAATACATCAGATCTGCTAAAAGACTCAACTCCAGGCAAGCTCGGTGGGCCCTTTTTTTCGGACGTTTTCATTTTGTTCTCTCGTACCGCCCCGGGTCCAAGAACATCAAACCCGACTCTTTATCTCGTGTTTTTGATCCATCCGAACGCCCGGTGACTCCCGAGTGTATTTTACCTGAGAAAGTCGTCATCTCCACTCTGGTATGGGAGGTCGAATCGAAGGTCAAGACAGCCTTAGAAGGGGTAACGCCTCCGCCTGGTTGCCCACCGAGTCGTTTGTTTGTTCCGGAGGGGTTACGGTCCGACGTTATTCGATGGGGTCATTGCTCCAACGTGGCTTGTCATCCAGGAGTGACTCGCACCAGTTTTCTAGTTAAACAACGATTTTGGTGGCCATTGATGGCTCGCGACATTCATGATTTTGTTTTGGCTTGCTCAATCTGTGCCACTAGTAAGACATCTAACCAACCCCCAGACGGGTTACTTCGACCGCTGTCTGTCCCTTCGAGACCCTGGTCCCACATCGCTCTAGATTTTGTCACCGCCCTCCCGCCCTCCAAGGGCATGACGGTTGTTTTAACCGTAGTGGACCGGTTCTCGAAGGCGGCACATTTCATTCCCTTGCCCAAATTACCTTCAGCCAAGGAGACAGCGGTCACTGTCATAGATCACGTTTTTCGGTTACATGGCCTCCCGATGGACGTGGTATCTGACAGGGGTTCCCAATTCGTATCCTGTCCTCGGGCTATCATCCCCAGAGTAATGGCCAGTCTGAGCGAGCCAATCAGGATCTCGAAAGAATGTTGCGATGTTTGGTTACCAAGAATCCGTCCTCCTGGAGCCAACAGCTTTCTATGGTGGAGTACGCCCACAATTCATTGCCAGTGTCATCCACGGGCCTCTCGCCATTTAAGTGTAGTTTAGGTTACCAGCCACCAATTTTTCCGAGTCTGGAATCCGAGGTCGCGGTCCCCTCCGCTCACGCATTCGTCCAGAGGTGCCACCGTACTTGGACTAGAGCCCGTGAGACTCTACTCCAAGCAGGGAGGCGCATGAAGGCCAAGGCCGATCGCCACCGGTCAAAGCCTCCCGTTTACGTCGTGGGTCAAAGAGTGTGGCTTTCTACCAAGAATATTCCTCTCCGCTCCGTGTCTAACAAGTTAGCTCCCAAATTTATTGGCCCGTTTCCTGTCACCAAGATTATTAGTCCGGTGACAGTCCGACTCAAACTCCCTCCTGCGTACAGGAGAATTCACCCCGCCTTCCATGTGTCTAAAATTAAGCCCGTGTTTCGTTCTCACTTTAATCCGCCTGCCCCGGTTCCCCCCCCCCGCCGCGACTCGTAGATGGGGAACCCACTTATTCGGTAAACCGCATTCTGGACTCGAGACGGAGGGGACGCGGATTTCAGTACCTGGTGGACTGGGAGGGTTACGGTCCGGAGGAGAGAAGTTGGGTACCTGCTAGAGACATCCTGGATCACTCCCTTATCGATGATTACAATTGACAGGTAAGGGGGTCTGAGAACGCCAGGAGGCGTTCTTAGGAGGAGGGGTACTGTCACGGTTTATGAATCGGCTGTCTCATGCTGATGTGTCTGCGTGAGTGTAATTGTGTGGGTGTGGTTACTCGTTGTGTGATTAGTGTCACCAGCTGTCAGTCATTTCAGTTCCCTTTATATACCCAGCAATTCTCTCTCTTATTGTCAGATCGTTGTGGTTGTTCCCCGGTGTGTTCCTGTGCTCGTCCCCCGTCTGTTCTGTTCCTCGTCTGGAGTTCGCTAGTTCCTCGTGTTGTCTGGATGTTTCGTCAGTTCTTCGTGTCAACTGGATGTTTCACTCGAGCACGCTGTCACCTGTTTACCACCGGATCGCCATCTCGTCCCTGCTTCACTGACCATCTGAGTGTTGTCCCCGATCTGTGCCTTCATCATTGTTACATCTGACTATATCCATTAAACTGAATTTTACTTGCAATTGCATCCTCCTGTTATTTCCTCACAATTCATAAGTCGACAGCATTGCTGAGTATTTTCTCCTTCAAACTGCAGTGAACCAAAGACAGTCTCAAAAACACGGTTTGAAATCGCTGGTGTTTCTGACGTCACAAACTACCTTGTAACCAATCAGATCAATGTGTGATCGTCAACGAGTGGATCTCTGAGTGAGTGAGTGTGTGGAGGCGGGGCTCATTTGCATATTCATAGAACCATGCATACTAAATGAGGCAATGGTGTCGAGTTACATTCGAAGTATTTCAAGGCATGAACTTTCAGAAATGTTATTTTGGTGATTAAAGCTGAGTTTTAAGGCATACAATTATTGACTACAGGGGGGACTTTAAATAAAAGAGGATCTTTATTGTGAAATGTGCAACATAGCGACATTGGAAAAACATGTTAATACCTACAGTTTCCATCTGAAATGAACACTAGAGGCTGTCAAATGTCAACAACTTGTATTCCTGTTCACACTAATTATGATTACAATGGCAGATTAAAGACTTGCACAATACTATCTTCTGCCTTCAAGTCTCTTTTAACAAAGTGCATGATTTATAAACATACATTTTGACATTTGCATCAGATCCATACGTGTGACTTTTCTGATGTAGTAAACTTGCTCAGTTGCTCAGTCCATCAAACACGAGTCACGATAAAAGAGCTCAAAGCCTCGTAGAAGCAGATAATATGACATGGTTGCTTCAGCAAATGAGCTTTTAACTCACGTTTGCTTCTGTTAACACTATCGCTCAGGTTTACTGTTGGTGGTTATTTTCATTTATTATGTAGGTGTTATCTTCAAACACTCTTTTAGCTCCATTTAATGCACATTTCACTTTGAATTGTCATGAAACGTGCAAGAAGCAACACATTTTTCCAAAAAGTCTGGGTTGAAAATGTAATAGTTTAAATTTGCTTTGGGAAAAATTTTGCATCCATTAATACATACTGTCTTGTATAGTAGGTTAATCTATGGAAGCTTGTTTCCGCCACAGAATAAAACATTAAAAAGATAACTGCGACTTTTTATCTCGCAATTCTGACTTTATAACACGCAATTGCGAGTTTAAATCTGGCATTTCTGACATATTTTCTCAGAATTGTGAGATATAAACTCATAATTGCAAGTTATTAAGTTAAATTCTCCTCAGACTTTCTCAGATTTGCGAGTTTATATCTCACAATTTTGACTTTACAGTATAACATGCAATTGCGACAGTATATCATGCAATTCTGACTTTATATCTCCCAATTGCATGTTATAAAGTCAGAATTGCGAGATATAAACATTCAATTCTGAGAAAAAAAGTCAGCAATTGCAAGTTTATATCTCACATTTCTGACTTTATAACTCGCTTTTGCGACTTTATATCACGCAATTCTGACTTTATAACTCACTTTTGCGACTTTATATCACAAAATTCTGACTTTATAACTCGCTTTTGCGACTTTATATCACAAAATTCTGACTTTATAACTCGCTTTTGCGACTTTATATCACAAAATTCTGACTTTATAACTCGCTTTTGCGACTTTATATCACGCAATTTTGAGATGTAAACTCGCAATTATGAGAAAAAATGTTAGAAAAAGTGCAATTACCTTTTTCATTTTTTTATTATGTGGCGGAAACAAGCTTCCATATTAATCTAGGATACTACGGAAAAAACAAAAACAAAAAAAAACACAGACACTCCAATACTATCCACCTAATACTATCTCCCTCTCCAGATCTGTAAAGGGGAAGTGATAGAGAATAGTGCATGGTGGCATACAGAGAATAAAGATTTGCATTAAATGGGATCCTCTCCGCCAGCTCTCATTCTGATGATTAGAATAAAAGATACAGAGCAGTTCAGATGACATCTTTCACAGAAAAGAAATGTAAATGGTGAGCGAGTGGGCGAGAGAGAGTTTATGTGTGCTAGAAGAGAGCTGGAATCCATTCCCTTCACGCTTCTCAATACTTTGCATTGGAGAAATTCCATAGTGATGAATGTAGGAGGCAATTATACTGTATGCAGGAAAGGGCATTAATATGCATTCACTTGGAACAATTCTAACGAAATTATTCATTGTGAATGCACTTTCGATTGCCATATTTGAATGGCACTCATTGATGTATATACAGCACTGTATTTCCTTCTGTACTGTAAATGCACTGTTTATAACTGCTGTTGGCAATGATGCTTTGCAATTAAGATGTTTTATGATTGCAGATGGAAGTTTTTGTTGTTTGAGCAAAAGCTGGTCTGTTAAGGAGAACATCGGCCCCTGGGGGCCAGTAAGAGATGGAAGCGAATGATGGAGAACATGTGAAATCTGCAACAGGACACCACAAAAGAAATGAGTGATGTGTGTGAAGCTTTTCTTGGTTTTGAATGTTTAAAAAAGCCATGCAATCATTTTTCAGTTATAAAGCATATAAAGTAATGAATGATTTTGCAGTCAGTGTTATGAAGGTGAATGATTCCTGCCAGAACAAGAACTTTTGGGACATCAAAAAGTGAGTGCTGGTTAATAAAGTAGACTTTTTTGTAGTGCTTTAGCTGAGATTCGTCTAATATTATTAACTCTGTCACATCAAACCGGTCACACTCTCTACTCTACAATGACACTGCAGTTTCCAAAGAAATCATCCATTTCTGAATGTGACTCATCATCGGCTGGATTTTGGTTGAATTGTAAATGAGGTCTGCTCATCAAACCAGAAGGGCCCTTTTAAGATGAAAACCGCAATGATATCTTGATGCATAAATGATTTGCATATAAGCGTTTCTATTATTATATTATCGGTATGCCATTTCCAATCAAAGAAAAGAGGCTTCTTGCACAAAAGCATAATTTCAGGCCATGATTCAAGACCCTCAAGTCTGTAATTAAAAGATAAGCTATTTATGCAAATGTTTGTCGTTTATTTTGTCATTTGCAGCAGTTCGGGCAGAGCTTATTCGTGCAATTTTGGGAAAGTGATTTCAGGTAACTTTAGTTCAGTACATAAAGGTAATAGTCTGCTCTTATGTCTTCATGAACCTGCATGCAATATTATTTTAAGTGAAATGCACAAGATGAAATTGTGTGGCTTAGTACAGTAGCTTTGGGTGGAGAACAGACTGACATTTGTTATTCTCTATAAAATAGTAACCAAATGTAACGCTCCAGTATGCATATATATATATATATATATATATATATATATATATATATATATATATATATATATATGTAACACTGGTCAACAATCAACAACTGATTAATAGAACCAAGTCTCGCCCTTCATTTTTTCCTTTTCAATAATCAGTTTCACTCAGATGTACGTCACAATATTCTTCCAAGATTGCAAAGATCACTACTTCTTTTTCATCGTGATTTCAAGTTTACACCAAATAGCTTTAAATGACACACCAGCATTGTAGTCTTGAGTTTCTTCCAGGAACGAACACGTCACAGTATTCCTCATTATAATTATTCATATGCAGAATAAAGGGGCGAGACCTGGGTGAGTTAGTAGTGTGTTAAACTAGATTCTATATTTGTCCATTTTAATAGCATTACTGCCGAATGGTATCAGTAGAATATGGGATAAAATTAACACAAAATCAAGGATTTGCCCATGAAGACTTGGGGTATTAATGGTACATGACAAAAAAAGGTTGTGAAACACTATGGGTGTGACGAAGAGGCAGAGTCGTGCAGATCCATTTGCAGTGTTTTTATTAAACAGAGAAGCACACAGAGAGAACACGGTGAATAACAGGTGACAAGGGCAATCCAAACTCAGAAACAATACCAGGCTGGGGTCGGGGCGGGCAGCAGATACACGGAGACCAGGAGGGCAGGCTAGGATCGATAAACCAGGAAAATCCAGGGAACGTAGAATACACAGTGAAGATAGACGTGGCAGATGCAAGACCTCGCTCCGAGCATAGAGAGAGAGCAGCTTTCATAGAGGGGAGAAGAGTGGCTGCACCTGTGCAGGTGATTAGGAGAGAGGTTCAGACAGACAATGGGACTGAGGGAAATGTAGTTCAATATTCAGGAGAGGGGGTTCTTCGATGACCAGAGCGAGACACTGATGAGCGATCTATGACAGAGCCCCCTTCCTGCGAGCGGCTCCCGAAGCGAGGACCAGCGCTCCGACGAGGTCTCCCACGGGGTCTAGGGGCTGGCCTGTCCGGATGGTTCTGGTGGAAAGTGGTGGTGAGAGCGGGATCCAGGATGTCCTGAGAAGTTACCCAGGACCTCTCCTCAGGACCAAACCCCTCCCAGTCAATGAGATACTGTAACACCCTGCCTCTGCGTCTGGAATCGAGAATCTCCTTCACTTGGTAAGCCCCCTCGTCCTCGATGATGATGGGGGGAGAACTCTCTGCCGTGGTCTCCTCCTGGCTCTCCTCTCTCCTCGGAGCAACTGCAGGTTTAAGCAAAGACATGTGAAAGGTGGGGGAAATGCGGTAAGAAGATGGTAGGGCTAACCGGAACGACACTGGAGTAATCTGTCTGAGGATCTTGAAGGGACCCACGAATCTGGGGCTTAACTTTTTACTGGGGAGCCGGAGACGTAGATCTCTTGTCGACAGCCAGACCCACTGACCGGGCGTGTACCTGGGACCCCCTCTCCTGTGACAATCCGCCTGTACTCTGACTCTGCGCACGGCTCGCTGTAGGTGGACATGAGCGTTGTTCCAAGTCTCCTCGCTCCTCTGTAACCAGGCGTCAACTGTGGGGAGATCAGAGGGCTCACCTGACCAGGGAAATAGCGGAGGCTGGAAACCTAACACACACTGGAAAGGCGTAAGGCCAGACGAGGGCTTGCGCAGGGAATTTTGGGCGTACTCAGCCCAGACGAGGAAGCGACTCCAGTCCTGCTGGTTTTGATGGCAGTAGGTGCGTAGAAAGCGCGTGAGCTCCTGGTTCAACCTCTCCACCTGTCCATTGGCCTGGGGGTGATAGCCAGAAGTCAAACTGACATTGATGTTGAGTTGTCCACACAACGACCGCCAGACCCGGGAGGTAAATTGGGGACCTCTGTCGGAGATGATGTCCTCTGGTAAACCGTACAGGCGAAAGACATGTTGTAGCAGGGCCTCAGTTGTCTGTAACGCTGTGGGTAATCCGACCAAGGGAATAAACCTGCAGGCTTTAGAAAAACGGTCGACCACTGAGAGGATGGTAGTGTAACCTTGACTGGGAGGCAGATCAGTAACAAAGTCGACCGCGATGTGGGACCATGGCCGCTGCGGTATGGGCAGGGGTTGAAGAAGACCAGCTGGCTTTAGATGGGAGGATTTGACAATATTACATGTGGAACATTGCCGAACGAAGGAAATCACATCAGCCTGGAGCGAAGGCCACCAGAAGCGGTTGGAGACTAGATGTGTGGTCGCAGAAATCCCAAGGTGTCCAGAACTGGGAATGTTATGTACCCATTGTAAGACTCGGGTGTGGAGGCATTGTGGTACGAAGGTGAGATTGGGAGGACACTCGGCAGGCGGTGGACTCTCCCTCAGAGCAGAGGAGATCTCGGTCATCATGTCCCACTGAACAGGAGCGACAATGAGAGACGAAGGCAGGATGGGCTCGGATGTTGGTGGAACGGGGGAGCTGTCGAACTGGCGGGATAGGGCATCTGCTTTACCATTCTTAGAGCCAGGACGGTAGGTTATCTTGAAGTTAAACCTGGAGAAAAAGAGGGACCATCTAGCTTGTCTGGAATTTAAACGTTTGGCGGACCTGATGTACTCCAGATTACGATGGTCTGTGAGCACGGTGAAAGGCAGGCAAGCTCCCTCCAGCCAGTGTCGCCACTCCTCTAGTGCTGCCTTCATGGCCAGAAGTTCCCTGTCGCCCACGTCGTAGTTTCGTTCAGCTGAGGAGAGCTTACGGGAATAAAAGGCACAGGGAAACATCTTAGCTGGGACTCCATGCCGCTGAGACAGAATGGCACCGATGCCCGTGCTGGAGGCGTCCACTTCCACAAAGAACTCACGCTCGGAATCAGGATGGTGAAGGATGGGAGCGGTGGTGAATTTCTCCTTTAGCTGGTTGAAGGCAGATAAACTCTCGGGTGACCACCTCAACAGATGTCCCCCTCCTCTTAGGAGAGATGTGAGTGGAGCTGCGGTGATGCTGAAATCTCGGATGAACCGCCTGTAAAAATTAGCAAAGCCCAGAAAACGTTGCATCTCTTTAACGGTGGTGGGTTGTGGCCAGTTAACTACGGATCGGACCTTGCTGTCATCCATGGTAACTCCCTCCGCACTGATGATGTACCCCAAAAGGTGATCTGCGTTTGATGAAATTCACATTTTTGCACCTTGGCATACAGACGGTTCTTGATGAGGCGTTGGAGAACTGCTCGCACATCCCGAACATGAGATTCTAGAGTGTCTGAGAAGATCAAGATGTCATCGATGTATACAATTACCTTCTGGTTGAGCATGTCGCGAAAAATCTCATTTACAAAGGCCTGGAACACTGACGGACTGTTGGAAAGGCCGAACGGCACGACCCGGTATTCATAGTGCCCTGTTGTTGTCGAGAAAGCGGTTTTCCACTCATCTCCTCTTCTTATACGGATCAGATTGTTTGCATTGCGCAAATCTAGCTTTGTGAAGAATTTGGCGGTGCGGAGTTGTTCCAGGGCGGCCGGGACCAGGGGTAGGGGATAGCGAAACTTGACCGTGATATCGTTGAGGCCGAAGCAGGAGAAGTGGAGGTCGTGATAAAGCCCTTGGCGAGCTGCTCATCAATATAAGATCTCATGGCGTCGGACTCTGGCTGAGATAAAGGGTATACTCTTCCCCGCGGGAGGGTGGCACCTGGGATTAAATCAATGGCGCAGTCACTGGATCTGTGAGGAGGTAGTTGAGATGCCTTGTCCTCGCTGAAAGCCAGGGAGAGATCATAATACTCAGCGGGTACCCCTTGGAGATCAGGATTTTCAGAATGGGAGCTCAGCGGAGTGTTACTGATGGGAGTGTTAAGGCATCTCTTCAGACAGGCATCGGACCACTGGGTAATCTGCTTGTCGGACCACGAGATGGACGGGTTGTGTTGTTCTAACCAAGGAAGGCCCAGTATGAGGGGATGGTGAGGTGAGTCAATGGTGAAGAAGTGAATGTTCTCAGTGTGCTGAGCGTCCGTGATCAACGTGATATCTTGAGTGGTGAACTGAACCTTGCCAGAACCGAAGGGGCGTCCGTCTATTGCCGCCACTGCCACCCGGGAGTCACATGGAACGAGAGAGAGGTTGTTAGATTTAGCAAAGCTCAAATCAATAAAATTCCCTGCAGCTCCTGAATCAATTAAGGCACACTTTTCAATGAACTTATCGTCAAAGTGAAGAGTGACGGCTAATACAAGAGACTTAGAGATATGAGAACTGAAACTCACCGCAGTGGGGTCCCGATCGGTGGGTCGGTTGGGGCAGGTCGCCCTCCTGTGGTCGGACTGGGCACAGTACAGACATAGACGATTACGCATTCGTCTCTCTCTCTCCTCGGGGGTGAGACGAGTGAAACCGATCTGCATAGGTTCAGATTCCGGACCCGCGGAGGGATATTCAGTTACTCTGTGCTTAAGGGGAGTTTGTCGGGGTCGAATTAAATTATCCAGGCGAATGGTTAACTCCATCAACTGACTGAGGGTTCTGTCCTCATCCCGGCATGCCAGTTCTCCTTGCAGATCAGGGTTGAGACCTTTACGGTACAGTAATTTCAAAGGATCGTCGCCCCAGCTTGTTTGCGCGGCGAGAGTGTGGAAGGTCAGAGTGTAATCCGCCGTGGATGATCCTCCCTGACGTATCGACAGAAGCAACTCGCCCGGTTCCTTCCCACTGGCAGGGTGCTCAAAAACCTCTCTAAATTGGATGAGAAAATTATCATAGGAGGGAAAGGTGAGATTACCTCCCGTCCAGAGCGCGGTGACCCATTCCAGAGCTCTTCCAGTCAGAAGCGAAACGATAAAAGACACGCGGCTGTCGTCGTCAGGGAAAAGGTTGGATTGTTGTTTAATGAACAGAGTGCATTGAAGCAGAAATCCCTTACATGTTGCAGCTGAACCATCGTACTTATCAGGATGAGACAAACGTGGATTATTTGATGGTGTACTCACGCTGGGTGATGGCTGAAGCGGAGGTGCCGCGGGTTGAACAGGATCGGCGGTTTGTGTCGTGAGGGTCCGCATGGATTTCACCAACTCATCGGTAAGTGTGGTTAGCTTCTCCAGCTGTTGTTGATGAACGATCAGAACTGACGCTTGATTGGAGATATCAGAGGTTAGTTGTCGCAAGGCTGCTGGATCCTGTTGTGGCGAGGTCTTCTGTGACGAAGAGGCAGAGTCGTGCAGATCCATTTGCAGTGTTTTTATTAAACAGAGAAGCACACAGAGAGAACACGGTGAATAACAGGTGACAAGGGCAATCCAAACTCAGAAACAATACCAGGCTGGGGTCGGGGCGGGCAGCAGATACACGGAGACCAGGAGGGCAGGCTAGGATCGATAAACCAGGAAAATCCAGGGAACGTAGAATACACAGTGAAGATAGACGTGGCAGATGCAAGACCTCGCACCGAGCATAGAGAGAGAGAAGCTTTCATAGAGGGGAGAAGAGTGGCTGCACCTGTGCAGGTGATTAGGAGAGAGGTTCAGACAGACAATGGGACAGAGGGAAATGTAGTTCAATATTCAGGAGAGGGGGTTCTTCGATGACCAGAGCGAGACACTGATGAGCGATCTATGACAATGGGTCTTTTTTAGGAATAACATTAATACAAGAACATATCAGTGAACTTTCTTGCAGATTTTATACTTAGTAATAGATAATTTAATAGAGTGTTTGAATGGTTATTTGGTTAAAGCATGAAATGAGCTCTGTGGTGAAAACAAGCTCAAGACATGTTCACGTTAGACGTTACCCGTCTAATATAGTGTTTAAATGACACTTCAGAGTTTGTCGGACATTAAACATCATCATCAGATAAACTCATCCTTTCACAGCCTCATTGTATTTATAATCGCACTCTTGCAAACCAACACAGTAACTCAAACTTTCAGGGAAAATGTTTTTAAACAAAGACTGTTAGAGTCGTCGGAAGTTCGTTTATATCCTACATTTATCTTTTGACTTTTGTCGCTTCAGAATTTACAGACCTTATTTTCTGCAATAATCCAAAAGCCAATGGAAAATCCTTTTGGGTTTTAGTCGAGGGAATCAGGGTGATGTGAACTTTCAGGTTGGCCTACAAAAATATGTCATCCCTGCAGCACTCTATTGATTTGGATTGCAAGTTGTTTGTTCCAACATTATATTGAATCACACATTCCTGCTTGTGACGAACCGTACAAACTGCAGAACGTTTGAGGACACACGCGTTACATCACGGCATGCCTCACACACGTTCAGAAAGGGAAATCCAGCGAACGGCCTCCTGCTGATGAATCCATCCATGTTCGCTACACAACAGCTCTGTCAGTCTTACATGAATATTTGAACACAACATTCCTCAGTAAAGCTTCCGTCAGACATTATGATAAAGTCATATTTCATTTAAGGCTCCTTGGCTTTTAATAATCCTGGCCCTGCCACCCAAAACAGCTTGAGTTTTTCCTCATAACTCAAACTGCACATCGATAATTCATGTGATATCTGCAGTCACACAGTTAATGGCAACCTTAGCTGCATACTTTATATAGTATATTTCTGTATTCTCATACACTGGTTGTGTAGGAAGGAAGCCAAAGCAAAGCCTGTGCTTCAGGACAGCGCATTAGCATGATTTGTCTCGCATGATTGATGGAGATGTTGGAGACGGTGGGTCCGGAAAGTTCATATTACCTCCAGCGCATTTGTACCCTTTGATGGTGCTCATCAAAGTTGAATAATTGAACCGCCAGGGCAGGTTTGTGACCAAATTCTTTGCATTTCGTCTTTGTTGTCAAATACAGTACAGCTCTGACGACACTTTGATCTATTCCCGGCCTTTGAAAATAACATACTTTACCAATAATAATACTGTTTCATAAAAACAATTTACTGTTGGTGGTTGCCAGCATTTTTGTTAAAGCTTGGCTCAAAGTGATCAAGTTTACAGAGTTATGCAGGTGCAGGTTATGATATTTTGGTTGTTTTCAATTCAAAGCAAAGCATTTAGATTTATGTAGTGAAAAAAAAAAAAAAAAGATCTAGAACAAGCTCAAAATAACCCAGACAGAAACATAGTGTTGGCCCAGATCCGGCCCACATTTGGTAAGTGTGGAATCCACGTGTTGCTGTCTGGGATATTTTGAGCTTGTTCTAGATTGTTCTTGTTTTTTTTTTTTTTAGCAAGATGCAGAAACATGAGTGAATCGAGGCTCAAACATCTCTCTGATGTTCGGCAAAATATGGCACAAATAATTAGTTGTTTAGTTTGGTTTCGTAAACATTTTTGTATAATTTTTGTAAATGCAGTTGTCACTGGGTCTGAGGTTCGCTAGGAGGCTTCATCAAATTTCCAAGTGTGACACAAGATATTAAAAGAAAATAAAAACTACTAAAGCATTAAACTCTAGCAAATTGTAAACTGAGATTATATTTCTTATTTTACTTGGCATTTTATTGAATGTCATGGGTAAACCTGGATATATGTGGAAACTGTGATGGAAATTTCTATAATGAATATACATTTCCAGTTATTTTACACTTGCTTTTTGTATAATACCAGAAATATTTTGCAGGGTGTTGGAATATTGTCTTGGGAAACTGGAAGGCCTTGGAGTCAATAAGGTTGGGACACAGAACATCACTGTGTGATGGATTTAAAAATAAATAAATCAGTAAACTGTATTTTAAATTCAAATTCAAATTCAAATTTATTTATAAAGCACTGAATAAAACAACACAGTTGACCATAGTGCTGTACAAACAATAAAACAATGAACAGAGAGAAAACAAATAGTAGGTTGTATACACTTCATAAAAACATTCAACAGCATATATTTATAAGAAATAAAAAAATAAAATTAAAAATTACACTAGCACCCTTCACACTTATCTTGATCGAACGCTATCATAAAGAAATATGTTTTCAGATGGCTTTTAAACTGACTGAGTGTAGGAATGTCCCTAATATACAAAGGTAAGCTGTTCCATAATTTAGGGGCTGCGACCGCAAATGCGCGATCCCCTCTAGTCTTCATCTTTGACCGCGGAAGAGCAAGACGTTTCTGAAATTGTGATCGTAGCGATCTCACTGACTTTTGTTCCTGGATTAGACCAGCAATATAAGATGGGGCTAACCCATGTAGAGATTTAAATACAAATAGCAGAATTTTAAAATGAATCCTAAAAGTGACAGGCAACCAATGTAATGATTTTAACACCGGAGTAATATGATCGAATTTGCGAGTGCCGGTCAACAATCTTGCAGCCGCATTTTGGACCATCTGTAGTCTATCTAGAACTTTATTTTGGGCACCATAATATAACGAGTTGCAATAGTCTAATCTTGAGGTGATAAATGCATGAATAAAAAAGGCTTAATTTTTGAAATCATCCTCAATTTAAAAAAACTCGTTCTAACGATTTCATTTATCTGTTTGTCAAATTTAAGTGCACTATCACAAATGATCCCCAGATTTTTTACATGATGTTTCCTAAACAGGCTCAGAGGACCCAGCTCGGTTTCAACTGTGTTATCAAGGTCAGAGGGACCAAAAAGAATCAATTCTGTTTTCGATTCATTAAGGCTCAGGAAATTTGTAGACATCCAAGCCTTGACTTCATTTAAACATGCCAATAATCTTTCCATGGCAGTGGAGTCATTTGACTTAAGTGGTATATACAGCTGTGTATCGTCTGCATAGCAGTGGAATGACACTCTGTATTTACGCAAGATTGAGCCCAAAGGAAGCATATAAAAAGAAAAAAGAAGTGGTGCTAAAACGGACCCTTGTGGAAGACCACATGATAAAGATGTCGAAGCTGATGTGCAATCGCCCATACGAACAGAGAATCGTCTATTTAAGAGATAGGACTTAAACCAATTTAAGGCATTTCCAGAAATGCCCACACATGTTTCAAGCCGGGAGATAAGAATATTATGGTCAACCGTATCGAACGCTGCTGTGAGATCCAACAGCAGGAGAACAGTCACATTCCCTTGATCGGTTGCCAAAAAGATGTCATTAAAAACCTTCAATAACACTGTTTCTGTGCTATGGTGCTTCTTAAATCCCGACTGAAGTACTTCACCGACACGATTTTCATCAATAAATAACTCTAATTGAATTAGAATACACTTCTCTAAGATCTTTGCCAGAAATGGAAGTTTTGAGATAGGTCTATAATTGAAAAGAGCGCTCGTATCTAGATTTTCTTTTTTTTAGCAAAGGCTGGACTACAGCATGTTTACAATACTCGGGAACAATCCCTGAAAGTAAACTTTTATTTACTATAGAAACCATATATGGGCCAACCGATTCTATGGTTTTCTTTAACAGAGGTGTCGGAATAATGTCTTGGGGAGCAGATATAGACTTCAGTTTAGAAACAATATTGTTAAAAGTGGAGATAGAAATAGGCTCAAATTTCGATAAATTACCGATGGTTAACGATTGTGCATATGATGGCACAAATGTACACTGCTGTATATTATTCCGAACCTCTGATATACGATTGACAAAGAAGTGTGAAAAACTTTCACATAAATCAATTGACAAAACCGGAGGTGCCTCTAATTTAGGATTCAGAACAGAATCAATTGTTGAGAAAAGAAATCGCGGATTTTGGCGATTTTTCTCAATAGCATTTGCGAAGAAGCTCGTCCTAGCAGATTTTACAGACCGTAGAAATTTAGACAGCGAGTCTTTCAACATTTCATAGGAGATTTGCAACTTATCTTTTTTCCATTTCCGTTCACATCTTCTACATTCCCTTCTTAGGGATCTAGTTTGTCCATTCAACCATGGAGTTGATTTGTGCTTACTATGCACCTGTCTTAGAGGTGCTACCTAATCAAGTGTGTCTAAACAAACAGAGTTAAAAATATTAACCGACTCCTCCACGCTAAACCGGGGTGATAGTAAGTCCATTTTTTTATCCTGCATAGAGTCCATGAAAAATTTATTAAAATCCCCATGTATATTTTTTATCGAACGAACCAGTCTCTTTGTAGTACAGACTTTTTCCGGTTGACATGGTGGAAGAACAGTAAATAAAACAGGATTGTGATCAGCAACCAGGAAATCATCTATGATAATGTCACTGACTGATAAACCAAGTGACAGAATCAAATCCAGCGTGTGTCCATGGATATGTGTGGGGCCGTTAACCATTTGCTGAAGGCCAACAGAGTCAATGAGATTTAAAAAGTCTTTTGAAAGAGGATTTGTTGGACAGCATACATGAATGTTAAAGTCACCCAGTATTAATATTTTGTCATATTTCACAATAATATCCGCTAAAAACACAGACAGCTCTGACATGAAGTTCTTATTAAGTCCAGGTGGTCGGTAAACAATAGCACAAAGCATAGGAGATAGCAGTTGCATTTCAAATACTTGAAAGTTCAAAACTTGAGAAGCGCTCCGTATTGAGCCTATTACAAATAAAAGTATCCTTAAAAATAGAGGCCATACCGCCTCCCCTTCCCGTTTCTCGGGGAGTATTAAGAACTGCAAAATTGCTAGGTACCACTTCTCCAAAAACAGACATATCCCCGGCATTCAACCATGTTTCAGTAATAAATAAAAAATCTAAGTTTCGAGCTCTAATGAACTCGTTTAAAATAAAAGTCTTATTTCTCAAAGAATGAACGTTTATCAACGCCAACCTGATTTCTGGTCTCACATCGTCCACTGAGATAACGTTAGACTGCTGCAGGCCAAGTGGTACAAGGCGAAGATTCCGCAGATTGGCTCCCCTCCGGTAGGGACGCAGGGCATCCCACGGACGTGTCATCACGGGCTCCGCCAGTCCGACGGGCCGCACACACCGCGGCATCGCGCGCCCCAAGCGCCGACACAGCACCCGGTCGCCACTCCACCCCCACAATAGCACATCAGCTGGGCAAGGCGCTCTCGGGAGAGAGATCAGGTACACTTTAAGTTTCACCAACTTTCCTCCCCGCTTTCCACAACGGCGTCGTTTCTTTTCCAGGGGAGGCCAGGGCTCGCGTTTCAGCCAGGAGGGAATAATCAGCGGCGGCTTAGTGATTGGGGGTCGCAACTCACCTCTTCCAACTTCAAAATATTTCTCATATGAGCTTCGAATATTTAAAAGTGTATAACGATCATAGATCAGTGCGGAGGTAGCGTTGTGTATAAACAATGTTGTTAATAAAACAACCATAAAAAACAAACAGGAAAGGACAGAGAGACGGCATGCCATTAGCACCGGCGCCATCTTCAAAAACTAATTTTGCAGGAATAACATGTGCTTTTGAAACCTAAATGTCTCCAAACACTTTTGGTCGAAGTCAGTCAGTGTGTGTTAGTGAATCATGTACGAATATAACAAAAGGGGAAATTAAACAAAGTAATCAAGAAATACAGATTTGCTTCTACCTAGGAACAGAAGGGTTTGCTGAATTATGTCATGGTTCATGAGTTCATTGACTCTTTCTCGCGCTGTGTTTGTGTGTGTGTGTGTGTTTGTGTGTGTGCGCGTTGTCGCTTCTATTTAAGCTCATGGTCTTTCGTCTTGTGTTTGTCAGATCGTTGTTGGATGTTTCCCCGTGCTGTGTTGGTCTTCGCCGTGTGCTTCAGGTTCCCGTTTGGATATTTCTCTGAGTTCTGTCTGCCTGCCGTCTTCCGGAGGATTCCGTTTCATTTCTCATCATTCCACGGATTATCGGGTTGCCCATCTGCTCCCTGCGCTGCCACAGAGACTGTGCCAGCTTCTTCACTCATCTGACCATCTTCCTGTTTTCCATCAATAAACCTAATTTTCCTTGCATCTTCTGTCATCTATTTACTGTACGTAACAAATTATGCATATGAAGAACCAATCATATTGTAGAAAAATTATGTAATGAATCATGTCACCTTTGCCATACTCCTCTTATGCTATAAAAACTGTTGTATTGTTTTTGCTGGTGGGATTCTCTCTGAAATCCGGCCGTGATTAAAGCATATCCGAAGGCATTGTCTGGAGTCTGTCTGGTTATTGCAGCACAACAGGTTAGTGGAACACTAGAGGTCTTAATCCCAATGAACGAGGAAGTGTGAGACTCTTAGGTGGGGTTATATTGCGGTCTGATAACTATAATTCTTAGGCGTTTTATGCGGTCAGAGTAGCTGCACTTAGGCGTCAACTCACCTGCGTGTAATTGAGCAAGTGTGGACTGTAGACTCTCCAGGTGAACCTCAGTCAGGTGTGTGTAATTGAGCAAGTGTGGGCTGTAGACTCTCCAGGTGAACCTCAGTCAGGTGTGTGTAATTGAGCAAGTGTGGACTGTAGACTCTCCAGGTGAACCTCAGTCAGGTGTGTGTAATTGAGCAAGTGTGGACTGCAGACTCTCCAGGTGAACCTCAGTCAGGTGTGTGTAATTGAGCAAGTGTGGACTGTAGACTCTCCAGGTGAACCTCAGTCAGGTGTGTGTAATTGAGCAAGTGTGGACTGTAGACTCTCCAGGTAGACATCAGTCAGGTGTGTGTAATTGAGCAAGTGTGGACTGTAGACTCTCCAGGTGAACCTCAGTCAGGTGTGTGTAATTGAGAAAGTGTGGACTGTAGACTCTCCAGGTGAACCTCAGTCAGGTGTGTGTAATTCAGCAAGTGTGGACTGTAGACTCTCCAGGTGAACCTCAGTCAGGTGTGTGTAATTGAGCAAGTGTGGACTGTAGACTCTCCAGGTGAACCTCAGTCAGGTGTGTGTAATTGAGCAAGTGTGGGCTGTAGACTCTCCAGGTGAACATCAGTCAGGTGTGTGTAATTGAGCAAGTGTGGACTGTAGACTCTCCAGGTGAACCTCAGTCAGGTGTGTGTAATTGAGCAAGTGTGGACTGTAGACTCTCCAGGTGAACCTCAGTCAGGTGTGTGTAATTGAGCAAGTGTGGACTGTAGACTCTCCAGGTGAACCTCAGTCAGGTGTGTGTAATTGAGCAAATGTGGACTGTAGACTCTCCAGGTGAACCTCAGTCAGGTGTGTGTAATTGAGCAAGTGTGGACTGTAGACTCTCCAGGTGAAACTCAGTCAGGTGTGTGTAACTGAGCAAGTGTGGACTGTAGACTCTCCAGGTGAACCTCAGTCAGGTGTGTGTAATTGAGCAAGTGTGGACTGTAGACTCTCCAGGTGAACCTCAGTCAGGTGTGTGTAATTGAGCAAGTGTGAACTGTAGACTCTCCAGGTGAACCTCAGTCAGGTGTGTGTAATTGAGCAAGTGTGGACTGTAGACTCTCCAGGTGAAACTCAGTCAGGTGTGTGTAACTGAGCAAGTGTGGACTGTAGACTCTCCAGGTGAACCTCAGTCAGGTGTGTGTAATTGAGCAAGTGTGGACTGTAGACTCTCCAGGTGAACCTCAGTCAGGTGTGTGTAATTGAGCAAGTGTGAACTGTAGACTCTCCAGGTGAATCTCAGTCAGGTGTGTGTAATTGAGCAAGTGTGAACTGTAGACTCTCCAGGTGAACATCAGTCAGGTGTGTGTAATTGAGCAAGTGTGGACTGTAGACTCTCCAGGTGAACCTCAGTCAGGTGTGTGTAATTGAGCAAGTGTGGACTGTAGACTCTCCAGGTAAACATCAGTCAGGTGTGTGTAATTGAGCAAGTGTCGACTGTAGACTCTCCAGGTGAACATCAGTCAGGTGTGTTGAGGAAATCTGCCACTGCTACTGAAGCAAAACAAGTTGCATGAATAATTTACTTAATAGTAAATGATATTCAAACTTTAAATGTAAAAGTTCTTTATAAACAAATAATTCAATGATGCACACTATGCCTTGTGGTCGAGTGTTGTTGCACAATGACAGTTATGGAGAGAAAACAATGGTGTTTTTTGGGTCTGAGTTTGACGCACATCCTCATGTGTGTTACAGATCTTTCCTCGTGTGTATTCTCCTGTCTGGGTGAAAAATAGACTCTCCATCTCTATGATGGCTTGGTAATGGCTTGCACACTGTATCACTCCGCCTATGAATAGAGATTAGAGTGGGCTGGCACGCGGAGAGAAGACTACAGCTGTCAGGAGGAGGTTTGGAGAATGAAACGCTGGCGTGGCTGTTTCTGCTTTGAAGACCCGTTGCACTAAAATTGAACTTGTGACAACTGCAGAAGACCGACAGTCAGCATGCGAGATACATGAGTGGAAAACAACGCAGAGAAACTCAAGCTCTCTTTTGACAGCAAGTCTGATGGATTCCCCAGAGTCCCGAACGGCTGATTATTAAAGCCAATGAAATGCACCCTGACGTCCGAGACGATTTACAGGGCTTTGGAAAGCAGCGTGTCCTCGTGCACCAAAGCTCACTCTTTTGGCGTTATAATTAGCAATGTCACTTATTTAATTTGCTTTCTCAGGGATTACAAGAGGTTTTATAGGCTACTCAAGACCTGCAAGTATTAAAGCTGTCGGTAACACTTTATAATACTGTTCCTTCGTTAATGAATAACTACATAGGAACAAATGAGTAACGCACTATTAACATTCTAGTAACTGCTATTAACTAACAAGAAACTCTGATTAACAAGTAAGTAATAGTGCTCAGTTGAATGTGGTAGTTCACTATTAGCTAATCAGTAACTATTATTTTTCATACCTCACTGAGAACTACTATATACCGGTTCATAATTAATATGAATAATGGATCATTTATAATAAAAGATAACGGTAACCCACTAGTAATGACTCAAGTGTTACTACATCCTTGTAAAGGAACTACTAATTATTTTGATCATTATTTTAAAGTGTAAACATGATAACTACCTAATATTGACTGAAGTCCTTGTAAGCTTTTGAGATTTTTGTAAGATTTTGAACAGTAATTCCTTCCGATGGATTTGGTAACACTTTGGTCATTAATAGTGTGTTCCCATGATCTTCACTTTAGATACTGATCCAAATTATTATTAGTTCCTTTAGAAAGATGTAGTAACACTTGAGTCATTACCATTGGGTTACCATTAGATATTATACATGATGCATAATTAATATAAATTATGAACCTGTATATAGTTCTTAGTAGTCTTCAGTGAGGTATGAAAAATAATAGTAACTGATTAGCTAATAGTGAACTACCACATTCATCTGAGCACTATTACTTACTAATTCATTAATCAGAGTTTCTTGTTAGTTAATAGCAGTTACTAGAATGTTAATAGTGCGTTCCTCATTTGTTTCTGTGTAGTTATTCATTAAAGAAGGAACAGTATTATAAAGTGTTACCCAGCTGTCCTAATGTGAACCAAATATTCTCCAGCTCACCTGAGTCGACTCTGCGAGAATGAATTCAATCAGATTAACTCATTATTACCAGGAATATATTGTGGATAATGCTTCTAATGCTTCCCTGAGTTTGAGGACGGTGTGTGGCGAGTTGGCTTAAGAAAGCTGGAGAATGGTGTAGTGAACGTACGTGCGATGCCTCGTGAAGCACAGCGACCTCAATTAACCTTTTCATAGATTACCCTCACTATATGCACACCTCTGGGTCAAGATTCAGAAACAAGCATCATGCTTTACGTTTTTAATTAGCCAACCCTGATATTCAGGGGAATAGTTTTTTGTTTATGCATGATGTAAAACATTATTAAGGCTTAGTTTGTATGTCACATTGCATTGTGCACACAGCCTTATAACAGTGAGAGCTGAGGCAAAAATCACACACGTTTTTGTCAGGTAATGTTCAGAATTATCTATAGTATTCTTTAAAAGCAGTAAATGAGCAATATGCATTACTGTACAATAAACATTTTACATCATAATTTGCTTGTCACATGACCTCACATGGCATGTAAAATAAAATGTTTCAAACCAGGTTATGAAATACGTGCCTGTGGCAACATTTAAAAAAATTATATTATGTTGTTTCTTGCATGTTTCGTAACACTTTCAAAGTGAAATGTCCAATTAGTTTTATCCAAAACAGATAATTACATGAATTTACCAATGTTTAGATTAATTTCATATTCAAATTGTAATTCTAGTCACAGTTTGTTTCCTCAATTCCAAATAAATTCAAATTTAAGAATTGAACTGGAAATTAAAAAGCTTAAGAATATTATGGTAGTATGCTATTCTAAACAAATAGTTGTTTCCAGTTTTATTTAGTATCATTGTGATAGTTTATTAGATGTAGTTTATCAATTTTAACATTTTTAATTTAAATTTTTTTATATTTTCTCTTTTTATTTTTGTTTTCACTTTTCTATAGAGACAAACAAGTTTATATATGTATTATGTATATATATATATATATATATATATATATATATATATATATATATATATATATATATATATATATATATTATTACCATTTATTAAATTTTAAGTAACAACAATGCTTTTTTTATGATTTCACTTTAATAACCCTGGTTGGTTTATTCATTTCAGTGAAGTGATTTGAAAAATTATACACTGCTTCATGTGTTTCCGGAAATCTGCCATGAGGAAAAGGCAGGTTTGGATCTGCGTCCGTCCAGCGGGTCTTACACTACCAGATAAAGAATAGTAACGGACGTTTTTCTCCATGAATTATATTTATGTATCCTTTATTTAACCAGGAAGATCACATCTTGATATCACAATCTGTTCTTCCAGGAGACCAGGTCAAGACGGCAGCACACAGAGTTTCACATGAAAAGAAAAACAAGGACAAAACAATACAAAAACAAAACAGTTGATAAAAATAGGGTTAAGAAAAGCGCTTACAAGACTCTTTTAAAACAGATTTCAAAATACATTTAAAAGTATTCAAAGGTGGCCAAAACTGTTTAAGTATGTTTTGTAGGTCATTCCATGTCCAAGGGGAATAAAAGGAAAAATCATGTTTACCTTGTCTACTTTTACTCGAAGGTGTAACTGAGATCTAGTACCATAACTGTTTGTATAAAGAGTTAAGAGTTTAGAGATACAAAGCGGCAATTTACCTAAAAGTGCCTTAGCAACAAATATATACATATGCAAACTATTGTATAAATGACCATGCTAGAGATTCATAAAGTATACAGTGATGTCGAGTCAAGTCATTTATTTATACAGCGCTTTTTACAACACAGAGTGTTTCAAAGCAGCTTTACAGAGATAACAGGAAAATAATGCAAAAAAAGTTTGTTTCTAGAAGAAAATATCGTCATAGTCCAGCTTAAGTAAGTTCAGTGATGGTTCATTTTTGTGAAAAAAGTTCATTTATAAAAGTTCATTATATATATATATATATATATATATATATATATATATATATATATATATATATATATATTTATATATATAGCAGCTCTGGAGTAAACCATGATGTCATCGTCCGGCTCAGTTCAGTTATTGTATAATAGTGTCAATGCAGGCAGATCAATATTATTGTTGAATATTAAATTAAATGTTAAATTTAATGTCCCCAACTAAGCAACTGATGTGATTGTGATTCTGCACCACACACAAAACATAACGCCGCATGATAAACAGAGTCAAGTTTCTTTAATAAAGATGAGGACGCATGCATATAAACAAGGTCACCATTATCAATCATAGATAAAAAAAACAATTACTCTCCACCAATTTCTTTCTAGCCTCGTAGAAAAAGCAATTTTTAAGCGATAAAGGAACCCCAATTTTGTTTTTATAGAGATCTCCAGGTATTCTAGAGATCTTCAGATGTTCTGCATCTGATATTTGACTCTTGTTTTAGCCTATACACACAACACTCACTGACTAATCTTGTCCTCGAGAGGCTTTTCTCTGTGACTGAGACGGACTGTGAACAGTGGACTCACTCCTCGACTGCAGTTCAGGCTCTCGGTGAGGAATAAGCAGGGTTTGATCCGGGCTGACAGGTTCTCCCAGAGGAACGGCCACAGATCCGTCAGCCGTAGGTCTCCTCGCTCCGGGAAAACTGGCAGGTATAGAGGCATCTGTCATGTGCTGAATGGCTGGAGAAGGTGTGTTTGTGCAGTGAGACGTCCCAGCGGACCAGTGGAAAGTTCACTCTGTCAATGGGACGAAGGATTGGTGTATGATCGATGTACTTGTTAGAGGACAATGTTTTTATGTAACAAAAGCTTAGAAAAATTATGAGTGTTTGGCTTCAGTAAAGACTGGGTTCCATTTTAAACACTCCACATTAGCGATTAATTGCATCCGAAATAAAAGTTTGTGTTTATAATATGTGTGTGTGTACTGTGTTTAATTAATTTATATAAATACACACATATGCATGTATATATTTAATAAATAGTTGCATGTATATACTGTATATTTATATATGGCATCTGTACTTTGTAGGATGAAAAAATCACAACCCTTTCCCAACTTAAACGTTTTTTTACTAGCTGGGAATGCAGATGTGGAGAGGCATCAGGTGTTCAGTGTTAGACAGGATCATTTTACACAGCTCTCTATAAAATAAAAAAGCTTTGTTCTGCATCACTTCAGTATGTCTTATCATGGAATAACTCTGGAAATAGAAACATGTCCAGTCAAAAATCTGGTATCAAACTTGTTTCTATAGTAACAGAGTGTTGCTTATCATTTGGTAAAACTAAAAAAAAGATTCAAACGTTCAGAATGACATTTATGAAAACACATGAACACAGTACTTCACTTCTGAATCAGCAATACTATATTCCTGCATTTTAACCAGTGTTTGACTGAGAAACTGATAAAAAAAGACAGCATTGCAAATGAAGTATCTTAAGATATTAAATATTATTATAGTTTTTAACAGGTATATATTGAATTAGTTTTCATTTTAATTTTTACCAATTTAATTTTTTTTCCCAGGTTTTATTTCTGTTAATGTTTATTATATTTAATATAATATTCTATATTATATTATATTATAGGAACAAAAATGGTTTCAGTCTACTATAATAACCCTGAATCGACTGTGTTTTTACCAAGCTTTCATCATCTGCTTCGACATTGTGTAACTCATCTAGACTTTGTTGTGATCCATCTTTGAAAGAGCAACATTGTAACCTTTGTATTGGCTCACTGTCTGTGATGCCGCTTCATTCTTCAATGCTCTGTGGCCACTGTGCATTTATATATACTTTACTGCTATCATTTTTGTAAAAAGAACTGAATACAAAAATAATTAATGGAAACAGTTACAGTGCTGTGAAAAATGTTTTGCCTGATTTTTTTTTTTTTGTTGCATATTTATCACGATCATCAAACTAATTTTAATATTACACAAAGATAGTATACACATGTGAATACAAAATGCAGTTTTTAAATGATGATTTCATTTATTAAAGGAAAAAAAGCTTTTCAAACCTGCCTGGCCCGATGTGAAAAAGTAATTCCCCCTAAAACTTGACTTCCTGCTCAGCTACTGTTCGGACGCTCTCGCTGTCACGGTAGACGTATTCACTGGTTCCTTCTTGTCTTGTGTTTATGTTGTTGTATGAGTGCACGTGTGCTAGAGGCGTGTTTAAGAGGCGTGTCTGTGTGTCATTACCTGATCCGCTCCAGCTGCCCATCATCACTTCACCAGCTGCAGTCGATCTTACCATGCTACTTATACTCACCACTGTTCTCTCATCTTTGTCAGAGCGTTGTTTGATGTTTCCCTGTCTGGTCTTCTGGTTCGTGTTCCTGCCTGGTGTTCCTGTTCGTCGTCTTCCTTGTGGATTTTGTCATCTCACCGTCTGTCTGCACTTCACCGGATTTGGCCATCGAAGTCCCTGCGTCACCATTTCACCATCCGACTTACTGTTCTGGACTTTGTTACCTTCCTAATAAATATTGTCAACTCGCGTTTGCTTCATGTCGTCAGTACTATGACAGAACGCTCTGACCAAGGAATGGAAGCAGCGAGCATCTCTCACTCTTCATTAGAAGAATTTATTCATCACAGTATCCGAAGAATGGATTCGCAGGAGAAGGATATCGGAGATACGGGCAGAGCAGTTCAAGTCTTGGTGACGCAGGTGTCCGAGCTCACCCAGCAGATCCAGCGCCTACGGATTCCCACTGCGCCACCCACACCACCCGTTCCTCCCGTACCACCAGGAAGCCCCTCCCAGTCTGAACCCCGGCTACCTATTCCAGAAGCCTACTCAGGTGAACCATCTCACTGCAGAGCATTTCTTACCCGGTGTTCCATGCACTTCGCTCTTCAACCTCGCACGTTTCTGAACGAGCAGACCAAGGTGCCGTTCGTTTTAACTCTGCTGACTGGGAGGGCGGCGCTTTGGGGAACGGCGGTGTGGGAGAACCAACACCCGTGCTGCACCTCGTTCCAGACACTCTCCGCCGAGATGAAGCAAGTATTTGACCGAGCGGTCTCGGGAAGAGAGGCGGCCAGAGAATTGGCCGAACTTCGGCAAGGAGAGAGGTCCGTCTCCTATTACTCGATCGAATTCCGGACCCTGGCGGCGGAGTGTGGATGGAACGAGGAGGCGCAGTGGGATATGTTCCTGCATGGGCTGGCTGACCACGTCCAGAAGGAGATCTACGCCCTGGATCTTCCCTCCACCCTCAATGGACTGATCGACTTGGCTCTGCGGGTGGACAGTCGACTATCCAGAGTCGAGCGTTGGATGACGTCCACTCGCAACCTCGGGGGGTTCGACGGTCCAAGATCCAGCGGCAGGGACGTGGTCAGCCCCACCTACGATCACGAGCCCATGCAGGTGGGTCGAGCTCGGCTTTCCCGAGAGGAGAGGGAGAGGCGGAGATCCCAGGGCCTTTGCCTGTACTGTGGAGTAGCCGGACATTTTGCCCACAGCTGCCCGGTAAAAGGCCAAGCCCGATAGTAAACCTGAGGCTACTATCGGGTGGGATCTCCGCCAGGAAGACCTCATCTACCACTACATCGACCTCCACCCTCCTCTCGGTAAGACTAAGATGGTCAGTCCACCAGCACGATTGTCGAGCACTGTTGGATTCGGGGGCCGAAGGTAATTTTATGGACCATAACTTTGCACACAGATTTCAAATTCCTCTCAGACCCCTTACTCATCAGATTCCAGTTCACTCAATGGTCAGGAGCTTCCCACTATTTCATTATCCACTGAAGAAATCACTCTCATCACCTCGGGCAACCACACGGAAACTATTTCATTCTTTATTCTGGACTCACCCTTGGCACCTGTTGTTCTTGGACATCCATGGCTCATCCGACATAACCCCCGAGTGGACTGGATTAACAAGTCTGTGCTGGAGTGGAGCAAGGAATGTCATAAGTCTTGTCTCGTCTGCTTGTTTGTCTGTACCTGTTTCTGTGTTTCAGGAGGAAGCAGGGGATCTGTCTAACGTGCCTGCGGAGTATCTGGACCTGAGGGAAGTGTTCAGTAAGTCTCGTGCTGCTTCTCTTCCTCCGCATCGTCCCTACGACTGTGCTATAGACTTACTGCCAGGTACGTCTCCGCCTAAGGGCAAGTTATATTCACTTTCGATTCCCGAAAGAGAGGCCATGGAGAAATATATTTCTGATTCTCTAGCAACCAAGTTCATTCGCCCTTCCTCTTCTCCAGCGGGGGCGGGGTTCTTTTTTGTGGGGAAGAAGGATGGTTCTCTGCAACCTTGCATTGATTACCGAGGGTTGAATAACATCACAGTAAAGAATACTTATCCTTTGCCGTTGATGTCTTCAGCCTTCGAGAGGTTGCAGGGAGCATCCATCTTCACGAAATTGGACTTACGTAATGCTTATCATTTGGTCCGCATTAGGGAGGGGGATGAGTGGAAAACTGCCTTTAACACCCCCAGGGGGCACTTTGAATACTTGGTCATGCCTTTCGGGCTGTCCAACTCCCCAGCAGTTTTCCAGGCACTGGTCAATGACGTGTTGCGAGATATGATCGATCAGTTCATTTATGTCTACCTGGATGACATATTGATTTTTTCTTCGTCTCTCCAGGAACATGTGCAACACGTCCGGCGAGTGCTTCAGAGGTTGCTAGAGAATGGGCTTTTTGTCAAGGCGGAGAAATGCGAATTTCATGCAGTCTGTTCCTTTTCTAGGGTACATCGTGTCGTCTGAGGGAATGCGGATGGACCCTGAGAAGATTAAGGCTGTGGTAGATTGGCCAAGTCCAGATTCCCGCAAGGCCCTGCAGAGGTTTCTGGGGTTCGCCAATTTTTACAGGCGGTTTATTCGCAACTTCAGCCAGCTAGTCGCGCCTCTGACTGCCTTGACCTCCCCCAGAACTGCGTTCAGGGTGTCTGACACAGCCGAGGCTGTGTTTAAGAAACTGAAAGGCCGCTTCGTTTCAGCCCCCATTCTCATCATCCCTGATTCATCACGTCAGTTCGTGGTGGAGGTCGACGCATCAGAGGTGGGAGTAGGGGCAGTGTTATCCCAGCATTCACCTGTAGACGACAAGATGCACCCTTGCGCGTTTTTGTCCCATTGTTTATCCCCAGCCGAAAGAAATTACGACATTGGCAATAGAGAGTTGTTGGCAGTCAAGTTGGCGTTGGAGGAGTGGCGCCACTGGTTGGAAGGGTCAGGGGTACCTTTTATCGTCTGGACTGATCATAAGAACCTCGAATATATCAGAACGGCTAAAAGATTGAACTCCAGGCAGGCTCGGTGGGCACTTTTTTTCGGTCGTTTTGATTTTTCCCTATCATACCGTCCGGGGTCCAAGAACATCAAACCCGACTCTCTATCTCGTATATTTGATTTTTCCGAACGCTCGTCCACTCCCGAGTGTATTTTACCCGAAACCCTATATGTTTCAACACTCACATGGGAGATCGAAGCGAAGGTCAGGAAAGCCTTAGAAGGGGTAACGCCTCCGCCCGGGTGCCCACCGAATCGGTTATTTGTGCCGGAGGGATTACGGTCAGACGTTATCCAGTGGGGTCACAGTTCCATCATAGCTTGTCATCCAGGAGTTAATCGCACTGGGTTCCTAGTCAAGCAACGATTCTGGTGGCCACTTATGGCTCGTGACATTCACGATTTTGTTTTGGCTTGCTCAGTTTGCGCCACTGGTAAGTCTTCCAATCGACCCCAAGATGGGTTACTCCAGCCGCTGTCGGTACCTTCGAGACCCTGGTCCCATATCGCTCTAGATTTTATTACCGCCCTCCCACCCTCCCAGGGTAACACAGTAGTTTTGACTGTGGTGGACCGATTCTCGAAGGCTTCACGTCGAAGATCACGTCTTTCGGTTACATGGCCTCCCGCTAGACGTGGTTTCCGACAGGGGACCTCAGTTTGGCGCACCAAGGCCAAGGCCGATCGCCACAGGTCAAGGCCTGCCGTATACGTCGTTGGTCAAAAAGTGTGGCTTTCAACTAAGAACATTCCTCTTCGCACCGTCTCTAATAAACTTGCACCCAAATTTATTGGCCCGTTTACTGTCACCAAGATCATTAGTCCGGTGGCAGTCCGCCTCAAATTACCTCCCGCGTACAGGAGGGTTCATTCCGTGTTCCATGTATCCAAAGTCAAACCCGTATTTCATTCCCACATTAATCCGCCAGTCCCGGTTCCTCCCCCACCGCGACTCATAGATGGGGAGACCACATATTCGGTCAACCGTATTCTGGACTCTAGGCGGAGGGGACGCGGATTTCAGTACTTGGTGGACTGGGAAGGTTACGGTCCGGAGGAGAGAAGTTGGGTTCCTGCTAGAGACATCCTGGATCACTCCCTTATCGATTATTACAATCGACAGGTAGGGGGGCCTGGGAACGCCAGGAGGCGTTCTTAGGAGGAGGGGTACTGTCACGGTAGACGTATTCACTGGTTCCTTCTTGTCTTGTGTTTATGTTGTTGTATGAGTGCACGTGTGCTAGAGGCGTGTGTAAGAGGCGTGTCTATGTGTCATTACCTGATCCGCTCCAGCTGCCCATCATCACTTCACCAGCTGCAGTCGATCTCACCATGCTACTTATACTCACCACTGTTCTCTCATCTTTGTCAGAGCGTTGTTTGATGTTTCCCTGTCTGGTCTTCTGGTTCGTGTTCCTGCCTGGTGTTCCTGTTCGTCGTCTTCCTTGTGGATTTTGTCGTCTCACCGTCTGTCTGCACTTCACCGGATTTGGCCATCGAAGTCCCTGCGTCACCATTTAACCATCCGACTTACTGTTCTGGACTTTGTTACCTTCCTAATAAATATTGTCAACTCGCGTTTGCTTCCTGTCATCAGTACTATGACACTCGCTTACTGCTCCGCGCTTTGCTCTATCGCTTTTATATTTCTATATTTTATCTCCTTTTATCACCTAATTTCAACTTCAGCAAATCAGCACAGTGCTCAAACGCTTGGATTACTACAAAAAAAAAGCAGAATTATTTTATTCGACCAGCCTCCCACTGAAAGCTTACATTCCGGGGAAGAGAAAACACAACTGCCTACATTCATAAGGATAAGAAAATGCCTCCTCTGGAATCTACTTGCTGCTCTAACTGCCACAGACTTTTACAAAGGATTGCAATTCTTGAAACAAAGTTAATTGCGGGACCACCTAACCAGACAGAACACACAACAGAGCTTCGTCATGGACGCCCTCAGCATACAGCCGGTGAGTCCCATGAATCTAGTGCTCCTCAACAGGCCATACTGAGTGTAGAGAAACAAGCCGATCGACTTACAAATCGATGGCACAAACAGGGAGCGAGACCCAAAGGCACTCGAGACATCAGATTGTCACAAGCATCACATGATATTCATAAAGAGCAGTCGGAACTCCTTAAAAAGGATTTCAATGAACTTTTTGAAACACTTAAAAGACTGAAAGTTCAAACATTCATCAGTGGACCACTCCCAGAAAGAGGAACAGAGAGGTTTTCACGGTTGCTTGGGCTTAATACATGGCTGCAAAAAAACCTGCAATATAAAAGGAGTGAACTTCATTGACAACTTCAATCTTTTCTGGAATCAAAGGCAACTGTTTCAACAGGATGGCCACCACCCAAACAAACTTGGTTCAAGAGTGCTAAAGGACAATATCTACTTCTCCCTCCGTCATCCTTCTGCAATGTGTGCCAATCCACTCAACCTGAATGGCACACACACACCTGGATACAGTATGTATGACCACAGGACTTCACTTCAGCACTTGAATGGACATACGGTTGACACATCACACATGGACAATGATAACACCACTCAGCCAGAGACTGAGAGAGACTGACAAACCCCCCAAGCCAGATTCCCAGTGAAATGCTCTCAGACAGCAAGTGCAGTGAGTTTGCTTCCTTCTTCTCTGAGAAAATCAATAATATCAGAAAGGTGATTAGCTCATCCTTGAGTTGGGCTGGGGTCAGACAGATCAGACAACAGCCTGAGAAAGTAGTCACTATGTCTGATTTAGAAGAAATTGATGGCAAAATTTTGGAAGAGACTGTACAGCACCTTAAAACATCAACCTGGGCCCTTGATGCACTTCCCACATCTTTTTTTCAAAAGTGTGTTACATAGCTTAGAAGCAGATCTCCTAGAAGTGGTAAATGCCTCACTTCTCTCTTGGAGTTTTCCGAACTCCCTGAAAACTGCAGTTGTCAAGCCCCTCCTGAAAAAGAGTAATCTGGATAAGACCATATTAAACAACTATAGACCGATCTCAAATCTTCCTTTCATAGGCAAGATCATTGAAAAAGTTGTCTTCAATCAGCTGAACAAATTCTTAAGCTCGAATGGATACTTTGACAATTTTCACTCTTTTTTCCGACCGCATCACAGCACAGAGACAGCGCTCATAAAGATAATAAACGATATTCGCTTAAATACTGATACAAGCAAATTATCAGTGCTGGTACTACTCAACCTCAGTGCTGCATTTGACACTGTCGATCACAACATACTTCTTGACAGGCTGGAAAACTGGGTCGGGGTTTCTGGGATAGTCCTAAAATGGTTCAGGTCATACTTAGGAGGGAGAGGTTATTATGTGAGTATAGGAGACCATAAGTCTCATGACATGCAGAGTCCCTCAAGGCTCAATTATTGTGCCACTCCTATTCAACCTGTACATGCTCCCAATGAGCCACATAATGAGAAAGAACCAAATCTCTTACCACAGCTATGCAGACGACACACAGCTCTACTTAGCCCTATCGCCTAACGACTACAGCCCCATTGACTCCCTTTGCCAATGCATTGATGAAGTAAACAATTGGATGTGCCAAAACTTTCTTCAGTTAAACAAAGACAAAACTGAAGTCATTGCGTTTGGAAACAAAGATGAAGTTCTCAAGGTGAACCCATACCTTCAGTCTAGGGGTCAAACAACTAAAAATCAAGTCAGGAATCTTGGTGTGTCTCTGGAGTCAGACCTTATTTTCAGTAGTCATGTCAAAGCAATAACTAAATCACTTTAAGCTACTATGCCAGCCGCAGCTGAACCAGCTTCCATAAGAGATAAAGATGTGCTCCTACAGTAATCACATTCAAATCCAAACTCAAAACACTTCTGCTTAGCTGTGCATTTAGGGCATTAAGCTGTGCACTTCTGTTTAGCTGGGGGGGCTGGGCGGCGGGCGAGACGGCCACCATTCAACCTGAAAAAAGTCATATAACCATTGCAATAACTCCGAAGCTGTTCAGTTAAGCTAAAAAGACTGCATAGTGCCGCTTTAAGGTGTGTTCCATTCGACCGTAAGTGGACTGTGAAGTGGACTTCACAGGGTATTTCACCATTTTAAATGAGATTCCAATCCGAAGGGAGTGAATATGTTCAGTTCGAAGGGCACTGCAAACGGCATAGGGAATAAGGGAACATCGATACATCAAGGAAGTGGAGAGTGAAAATCACCCAACTGTCATTGTGCACCGCGTCACCAGTCTGAGCCAACCATAGAGCAGAGCCGTTGGAAGAGATCTTAAATGAAAAACTCTAACGGCTCTGAGTTTACGAAGGCATTTGAGAATTCATAAATATTGTTGTTATTATTATACAAATTAGAGTATTTATGAATGGTTAGGGTGATGACTGTTACATTTCCATAGTCTATTGTGTGAATATCTAAATAAATGAAAAGTTTTGAGAAGCAGCTGAGGCACTGTCATTTTTTTTTATTTTACTTTATTTACCTCAGGAATGTTTGCTATGCAGCTGCGCATGGGAAAGCAAGCGCACGAGATGAGACATCTACAATTACTACAATAAGACCATATTAAGAGCACATTTATATATAGATAGCCAAATCAAAATGTATTTTTACATTCAATGACACTTACAGTACAGCTTCAAATATGTTTATAGTCAATTAAAGTAGTCTCAACTAATACAATGTTTTGATTATTATTTATTAGATATGTAGCCCGGATGGGATTTTATATGAATATAGAAATACAGACCGCAAGGGGTTAATAAGTTAGGGTTAGGGTTAGGGTTAGGGTTAGGGTTAGGGTTAGCACATATTATATTCACCCGTTATGTTTGTAATTTATTTTATAAGTTACATGGACTGATTATAACATATTTTACACAGGAAACGGACAGTTGTTTTTTGTGGTTGTGTTCATGTTCGGGGATCATCTCCTCGTCAGTGGGGAAAGATATTCTACAGTTAATGATTCGTGGCGTCGAGTATTCTTCACTGAAATCCGGATCTGCTAACTGGTAGCTGATTGAACTTGCAGACTTGTACAGTTGTGGCTGACGTTCGTTTGTAACTGGACATCTTCTCAGGTTGTGAGTACTACCAAGCACGTGCAGTAACTATTGTTTGCTTTAAAAGTGAAGCGGCCTTTGTGTTTTTGGCCACCACGCTCTCAAGCTACGTCATAGGCCTGCAACGATTTATTTTGTTTAATACTGAATGAGAGTTGAATGAATGTGTGGGCCCACTTGATTTATTGTCATTAAGGTTCTACTAGCTTGAAATTTCATTAATCTGATTTGGGTGTAAATTGAATTGAGGATTCATATTGGAAATGTTTAAATTTTGTGTTGTATATTATTTAACTGTTTCCTCCTAAATTCAACATATTTGATCACACAAATTGAATACTTTATTTTCATTTTTATTAAATTGGATATAATTACTTCATTCACATTTCTGTGTGTTTTTTCCTGACAGTTTACCATTTACACTATTATTTGTGGGTTTAATCTGTAAGTTAAAAAGCATACATTCTTAGTAGTGTAATTTGAATTAGAGTAATAATTTACTACTAAGTGGAGGCACCGCCAAAGTAAGTTGTTGCAAAGTTTATTTAACCAAGTAGTCATAAAATAAATCAACACCTGCATTATTTGTTGTATTATTATTTATTTTAGAACAGACCCAGGGCCCCATCTTGTGTTATATTTACTAAATTGGGTTGGCTACATTCAGTATCATAATTAGCACAGAGAAAAGGGGTTACAGATACATATGGTTTTGTATATATATAGGCCTATTATATGATTTTACATTTGAAAGTAAAGTAAATTACAATATTTATTTGGGTTACACTTTATTTCGATAGTCCACTTTAGACATTCCACTAACTATAAGTAACTTTTCAACTACATGTCAACTAACTCTCATTAGAGTATTAGTAGGCTGTCGTAGACTGTCAGTAGACTGTTAGGTGTTAGGGTTCGGGTTAGGAGAATAATTTGCCTTGTAGTTTGCCAAGTTGTAGTTGTCAAGATAGTCAGTAGAATATCTTTTGGGGGACTAACAAAATAAGTTGTTAGCAAATATTAAGCAGACAGTCTACTAATCCTCTAATGACAGTTAGTCGACATGTAGCTGCAAAGTTACTTATAGTTAGTAGAATGTCTAAAGTAGACTATTGAAATAAAGTGTTACCCTATTTGTGTTATATCATAATCTGCACGACCCCTTCATTGCCTTTCTCTGATGACGTTGCAGGGCATTCCAAATGAGCGATTATTGTCAGCGAAGTCCACTTCGACTGATATACCGTGTTCAGGGAGTAGGGAGCAGTGAATACTGCGTAGGGACCCTGTTGAATGGAACGCACTCTTAGTTTTAACCCCAGATGTAACAGGACACACACCTTCCAAAAAGTTCAACTTTTGTGTCATCAGTCCACAGAATATTTGCCCAAAAGGCTTGGGGATAATCGAGATGTTTTTTTGGCAAATGTAAGACGAGCCTTTATGTTCTTTTTGGAACTCTCCCATGGATGCCATTTTTGTCCAGTCTCTTTCTTATTGTTCAATCATGAACACTGACCTTAACTGAGGCAAGTGAGGCCTGCAGTTCTTTAGATGTTGTTCTGGGTTCTTTTATTACCTCCTGGATGAGTCGTTGTTGCGCTCTTGGAGTAAGTTTGGTTGGCCGGCCAGTCCTGGGAAGGTTCATCACTGTTCCTAATTTTCTCTATTTGTGGATAATGGCTCTCACTGTTTCTCGCTGGAGTCACAAAGACTTAGAAAAGGCTTTGTAACCCTTTCCAGACTGATGCATGTTTATTACTTTGTTTCTCATCTGTTCTTGAATTTCTTTAGATTGTGGCATGATGTGTTGCTTTTTGAGATATTTTAGCATGCATCACTTTGTCAGACAGGTTCTATTTAAGGGATTTCTTGATCTGGCAGTAATCAGGCCTGGGTGTGAAATCACTGCAAGTGAAATTGGACTCAGCTTTCAAAGGGCAAACAATTTCTCACAGCACTGTATATGTAACATGAAAAAACAAGTAATAAAGCCAATCCTCATCCTTAAGGGAACAGGTCATCTAAAAATCCAAATTTACTCGCCCTCATGTCGTTCTAAACCCGTGTGACTTTAAGGAGGAGTTTAGTAGAATTTTCACACCCTTTCATTTTAGGTATTTAAATGCTATAGCATGATTTTATTTGTAGTTTGCGTGGGCTTTCTGAACATCAAATAATTAAAAACAGTGAAGAAAGTCAAACAAAACAGGTGTCAGGGTGCAACTGGGTCAGTATAACTGAGAGAGAGAGAGAGAGAGATAGAGAGAGACACAGAGACAGAGAGACAGAAAGAGCATGAGGCCACTCATAGATGAAGCTCAGGGGAAAGAAGATTAAAGCTTCTGCCAGAGAGCGTTCGGCTCCAGAAGGAGAGTATGCAAATCATGCTCTGCGCTGAAACTAAGTGACTATAAAGCATTTTAGGCTACATGTCATCTGACTGCATATTTGCAAACCTGAATTCACAATTTTGCACAATTTTTCCAAGGAGTAAAGTAAGTAAAAACATGTTACTGTGAATACATAAATAAATTAATTAATTAATTTTGGATGTGTAAATTTCTGTATAATTCCATTTCAATCATGACAGCTCTGAGAATAGTTTTAGCATGTTATTGAATATGTTAATGTATTTGGTCTTGGTGTACTAGATCTGCTGCTTCTGCTCAATAGATCAATATATCCTCAGACTCGCTGCTGTGAGCCTGTAAGATCTGCTGCTGCTGCATTAACACACACACATGAATCCTTTATCAGATCTAGGCAGGTGGAGCTGGGGAGGTGGAGGGTTCAGAGGAACTCTGATAGAGCTTACAGCAAACACTCAACCAGACTATTCAAATGTTGAACAAGTGATCTCATTGGCTGCAGGATCAGCAGAGGCCAATCAGCTTGTGCCATGAGCTAATGATGTGATTGCCTGGGACCAATCAGCATGCGCCCTGTAGAGTTTCATGACTGAACTAGATATATGATTTCGAGCAAATATCCACAGTGTATTTAACAATACAAATATACACTAACAGTAAAAGTTTAAAGTTAAACTAAAATACATTGTATATTAAAAAAGTATTCCATATAGTAAAACGTCTCGGTTACATATGGTAACCCTCGTTACCATATGCCACGTCAGTGACCGACAAATAGGAATCTCACTAGAGAGCCAATCTACTTCGAGTGAAACTAAACGAGCCAATGCACACTGGCATGCAATCATTTGCAGCAGCTGCTCTGCCACGCGGCACGGGTATATTCAGCAGCAGGTGCGAACTGTAGGCTTGATTCATGAACTGAAAATACCTGCAGGTCCCCTACCCTCTTGATGGAGGCCAGTGCAACCAGCAGCAAAGTCTTCATGGACAAAAGCTTTAAGTCTGCTGATTGCAAAGGCTCAAAGGGAGCATCATGGAGTGTTCAAAGCACCAGGGAAAGGTCTCAGGGGGTTTGGGGGGGGGGGGGGGGTTGAGGAGGATTTAATTGTCTCAGGTCATGCTTTTCTACTGTTTTGCCATCTATGTGGTCATGGTAGGTTGAAATAGCAGCAGCATGTACTTTGAAGGTGGAGAAAGACAGCCCTCGCTCCAACCCTTGCTGCACGAAGTTGCTGGAGAACTTGGTGATCATGACCACCCTCATGCAGGTCCTTCAGTGCACTGGCCTGATGGGCCTGCAACAACGCCATAGCGTGTAAGGCAGAGGCAACTTCCCGACAGACCCAGTAAGCCTTGCCGATTAGGTCCGACGAGTGCTTACAGGCCAGCTCTCCCCGCCAGGTGCAGTTAGGGCACAGCTGCATGGCAACGGCCCATTCCACTGGGGGAATGCATGCGTAACCCTTAGCCGCCCCGCCATCAAGGGTGGTGAGGGAGGAGGAGCCACTGGATCGGTTTTGGGCAGTGAAAGGTGCCGTCCATGATCCAGAAAGCTGCTCGTGCATCTCCGGTAAGAAAGGAACCGGGGTGGGTGGCTGAGAACCAGCATAAGCCCCCCTGAGAAACCAATCATCCAACCTCGAAGGCTCGGGACACGGTGGAGGGTTCCACACAAGCCCGATCTTGTTGGCAGCCCGGGAAAGCATGGCCATCATCTCCAGGTCCGACTCGGGCAACACTGCCACATCCGAAGGGGGCAGCGCAGCCGAATCATCATCCCTGGAGAAGTCTGACTCACCCTCCGATGCAGGGATCGACATCTGGTCATCATGGGGAGCGCCGAAGGAAACGACTGGTATACATCTCATGGATGGTCCGCGCTCCCTCGGCGGCTCTACTGCCTGCGGAGCGTGGGAGGGATGAGGGTTCCTAGGGGATTGGTTGCCCCGAAGGGAAGCGCGCTCACCGTGATCCTCAGGTCACCCGCACCACTGCCTGAAGAAACCCTCTCAAAGGTTAGATCACGGCAGAGGCGCAGGGACTCCGTCCCTTTGCAGGAACAAGACTCTCGACCGCAGCTCTGAGATGTTCATCTTCCCACAATGTGTGCATGACTCATCCACGAATGCTGCCTCAGCGTGTTCAATACCCAGACACGTGATACAGCGCCCGTGACCATCCCGCGATCCCAGGATACGACTGCATCCAGAAACACACAGGTAGAGTGACATCTTTAAAAAGACGCGTTCCACCCGTGTAAGCTCTTTCAGGGGACTGAAGCACGCAGGGGAACGGTCGCAACAGACAGGAAATGTGCAGCCTTTCTTGCGCTGTCTCTCTCACGGCAGTCTTACCAGCCGTAAGAACGGCTTTTCAGCACTCTTGGCGCACCAAACCAGCTGTGAAAATAGCCTTTTTGTTTTGCTCAAAATAAGGAAAACAAAAAGAGATAGAAAGAGAGAGAGAGAGAGAGAGAGAAAGAGAGAGAGAGAGAGAGAGAGAGAGAGAGAGAGAGAAAGTCGACCCCGCTGCCGCACTGTGTCGCCCGCACCAGACACAAGAGGTCTTCCTTAAGAGCTCGCTAGTTGAAACACAGTAGATTTAAACAGCATCGAAGCGCTTGGCTCCGAAGCAAAAAACTGAAGTGCAATCGCACCTGCTGCTCATTATATACCCACACTGCGTGGCAGAGCGGCTGCTGCAAATGATTGCACCCCAATGTGCATTGGCTCGTTTAGTTTCACTCAAAGTAGATTGGCTCTCTAGCAAGATTCCTATTTGTCGGTCACCGACGTGGCGTCGGAGTGACTGACTGAAGGGCAACTATAATTAGGTAAAAATTAAACTAATATACTCTAAGTAACTAATGTTAGCAAATGAGACCTTATAGTAAAGTGTTACCAATCACTCAAATGAATATTATATAAGCTAAATAAATATAAAGTTATAAAATATTTTAGTTTTTTAGCTGTAAAATTCATGCATTATTTAATGATTGATGCAAATTAAGTGAAACAGGATTTAATATACATTTAGCAGGACTGAACTTGTGGCAGTGAATACAAATCATATATGCAGCTGGTTTGTTTACGCAGTGATTTTTGTTTGAATCAAGTGAAATCATGGTGATGCAAGTTCAGGTAACGTGGCACAAAGTTTCAGCGCAGACTCTTGGCTGGGAAATCTGATGACAGCAACAAGGCCAGAGCTTACATGCATTTCCCCAGCTGATTGAGCGATATTGTGTTCTAGCTGAGAAAAGTAAAACCTCAGCTTCATACGAGATCTGTGAGGAAGCTCTCTGGACGATAACTCAGCTCATAAAACTGCATTGCTGGTCAGTCCTGTATGTCTATTCCATCTCTGCTTTCCTCTTGTAGACAATCCACATACAGTACAGTGTGATGTTTCTATCAAAATAATAATGCAAAAAATGTCAAAGATTAATTCATTCATAATATTCTATAACTGGACAAATAAACAGACCCTAAATAGAATTAATTATTATTATTTATTTATTTGTAATTATTTGATTTTTTCTTTTTTTTTGCATTGTGACATTACATTCATGACAATAAAGCAAACACTCTCCTAAATAATCATTACCCTAATGTATGTTATTGTTTTTAATTATCATGATTCTCAACAATGATTCTCAATTAAAAAAAAAAAGCAACAAAATTGGTCCCTTTAACACATTCTGTTGTCTATAAGTAACATTGCACCTTCTTGTCTACTAACTCTCATTAGATTATTAGTAGAGTATTAGTAGACTGGTAGGGTTAGGGTTAGAATAAGTTGACATGTAGTTGCAAAGTTACTGATAGTCAGTAGAGTGTCTGTTGGAGGATCATCACAATAAAGTTAGCAGATATGAAGCAGACAGTCCACTAATACTCTAATGAGAGTTAGTTGACATGTAGTTGCAAAGTTACTTCTAGTTAACAGAATGTTCAAAAGTGACCATCAAAATAAAGTGTTACCAAATCTTTTTGTCATTTGCTGTGACATTTCACATTGTGGTTTCACAGTATTAAACATACAATGATTTGATACATTTAAATCAGTGTAAATTAAAGTCACTGAAATAATATCATGATGAATATAATATAATATATATTTTATTATGTTTTATATCTTATATTTTTCATCTATACATTTTTATTTTAGTTTTTAATTTGTAGTTATTTTAGTACATCAAGCTAAACTAGATTCAATTGAGAATTGTTGCCTTTTTTATTTCAAGTAACAAAAATGGTACGGTCTGTTAAGTTTTAGTTTAAAGCTGCAGTTCGTAGTTCCCTTTTGAGGGAACTCGCGCTGCGCCAAAAATCGACACATTGGGGAACGCCTCCAGCGTGACGCGTCTGAAGCCTGTATGGAACTAGTCCAATCTTGATTGGTGCTGCGTCATGACGTCACTCGTGACGTCGCATGTGACGGTGAAGCGGAAGCTATAAAAGGGTAACGGAACATAACAGCGTCAGCTTTCTGTTCTTCAGCAAGCGTTCTGTGTGACTGTATTGTCTTATTTGGTGTTGTCTGTCTATTTCAATATATATGGCGAATATAGAGAAATGACTCAGGCGGTGTGCGTCCCCTTGCCCACTTTTCCCCCCATGTATATATTTACTCATCCATTAGGGAATCTAATGAGAATGGTTATGAGGTGATGCCTCGGGTAGAGGAATATTTTGTGAAATATTTTCTCCCCGACATTGCGTTACCCCTGATAGCTCAGACACTTCCCTCCAAATCTTGTACATCGAATTTGTTAGGGAAAGCATATATGGCGATGGGTCGAGCCGGTGCATGTCTACATACGATGGGATTATTACAGGCATACCAGGCTGACCTCCTCAAAGAGGTGGATGATAACTGGCAGGTCTCACTCCACGGTATTACTGAATTTCGTAGAGTGGCTGACTTATCTCTCCGTATAATTAAAGAGACGGCCCGTGCCATTGACCGTTCTATGGCAGCACTAGTCGTCGATTTATGGCTAAATCGTTTGTGGATCGGGGAGAAGGACAGGGCCTTCCTTCTCGATTCCCCACTTTCGCCTTCTGGCCTCTTTGGCGATGCGGCAAGAACCGTTATCGAGAGGCTTCAGGAGGCAGAGCGACAATCAGCTATCTCCAATTGTCAGTCCAGGTCTCATGGGGTTGCTGCCAGGGGGCAGCCTCATGGGACCGCCGCCAGCTCCTCATATTCTGAGAAGGTTTCCTCTCGTGCAGATTCTCGTAATATTGCGGCCCTGTCGAGTTCACCGCCTCTCAGGAGGTCTGTAGAGAGCATATTTTGGTTAGTTCCTGCCAGTTAGCTGCTTCAGGTCACCGAAGCCCCTTGGAAATTTATAGCTGAGGCCAGTCTCGAGGGATTGTTCCCCATAATGGCATATCTAGACCCCGAGGGGTCTTCAAATTATAGCCTAGGGGGTGGAGCTAATATAAAAATATTATCTACTAGGGGTGGTTCACGCGTTGGCCAGCCCCGAGCAGGGTCGGTTCTTGGAACAGGAAGTCTAGTCCCTCTTAACACAGGAGACCTTTGAGTGGGCTCTTCCTTGGTTACGGGAGCCCGGGTTCTACAGCCGGTACTTCATGGTTCCTGTGAGGGGAGGGGAGTTAGGCCTTGTTTTGGATCTCAAGGTACTGGATCAACCATTAATGGGGTTCAGATTCAAGTTACCGACTGTCAGTCAGACCAGCTCCGAGGACTGGTTTGTCGTGATAGATCCACAAGCTCCTTAACTCCTCGTTCCTCTCTAAACCCATCTCAGGAAGTTTCCGAGATCCGCTTTTGGGGGAAAAGCGCATCAGTTCCGGATTCTTCCACTCGGCCTAGTATTGTATCCCCGCACCTCCTTGGAATGCATGGTCAATGCCCTAGCTCCATGGAGTCTTTAGGGCATCCTCATTCCCGTCCATTGACTACTAAAGCAGACGGTTCAACATCGAGGTGTTGTTCTGCGTCTCGTGAGGTACTTGGGAATATGGCTCAGAGTCTAGGAAAAATCACTAGATCCCCTTCAGGAAAACCTTTTCCTGGGGGCGGTGTAGCTTATAGTCACGATGCAGGCACAATTGTCTCCAGCTCGGACATTCACATTCCTGACCGTAGTCATGAATATCAAGCTAGGCCAGGCCACCACTATATGACCTTATCAAAGAGTGGGCTCGCTGGCAGCAGGGTTCAACATATTATCCTTTGGCCTGCTGTACGTGGGGGCCCTGTAGCAGTGGCTCAGGACCAGTGGGTTTTTCCCGAGAGGGAACCCACTCCACATGACCAGAGTTACGCGCATATGCCTTCGTTTTCTGATCATGGGGAGGTAGTTATGGTTCCTGCTCCTAGAACCTGTGTTGATAACGCAGGATATGAGGAGATTTCAGAGAGGCCATCAGGTTCTATTTTTCACAAAAGGCAATACGTCGGTGGTCTCTCTGATTAAAGAGGGGGCAGTAATCCTGTCGAGGCAGGGGTTGCGGCCCGGGAATTTCAAACTCCACCCCAAGTTGGCTTTAGCCGGGATGGAGGTCGGTGTGTTGGAGGTGTTCCCGTCCCCCCCTTCATGCAGACGGCCACCTTTCACGCCACCTCTCCCATGCTCTTCCAGCTCTGCTGGATCTGGATATCATGATACAGACATGGTTGAGACCACGTCTGTGTATGTTTTCCCTGATCGATCTGCCCCCGGGGGTTATAGAGTGCAAAAGGGTTCGACAGTACGGGATGAGCTTACTCCTAGTAGCCCTGTACTGGCCGGCCCGAGTATGGTTTTTGGACATCATGGTCCTCCTAGCAGGACCTCCATGGTGAATTCCGATCAGGAGAGACCTTCTTTCTCAGGCCAAGGACACAATATTTCACCCTCGGCCAGAACTATGGAAGCTGTGGGTCTGGCCCCTGAGGGGGACCAGCTCATAAATGCTGGTCTCTCAACTGAGGTTGCTGAGACCATTTTAAACTCTAGAGCCCCCTCCACGAGTAAACTGTATACATTAAAATGGAATGTATTCAACATATGGTGCAGAGAACATCAGTTGGACCCAGTTAACTGCCCAGCGGCTTCAGTGCTGGAGTTCCTCCAGAGTCGCTCCTCTAACGGACTCTCCCTGTCCACGCTTAAGGTCTGTGTGGCGGCCATAGCTGCCCTCCACACGCCTCTAGGGGTGGGCACCTTGGGGAGACACCTACTTATTGTACGTTTTCTTCGTGGAGTTTGGAGGATGAGGCCTGTCATCCAGTCCAGAGTTCCCACTTGGGACCTGACAGTGGTCCTCAAAGAGTTATCCCTGGCACCCTTCGAACCCTTGGATGAGGTGTCTGAGAAATTTATGTCCTTTAAAGTAGCCTTGCTGCTCGCCATTACGTCCCTCAAAAGAGTTGGGGACCTGCAGGCCTTATCGGTTGCTCCTTCTTGCCTCGAGTTCGCTCCCGGCAAAGTAAAGGCCATTCTCCACCCTAGACCCTAGATGTGCCTAAGGTGCCATCAAATCTGGCACGGTCTATAATTTTTCAGGCATTTCATCCTCCACCGCATGTGTCGGATGAGCAAGCTAAACAGCATTTATTGTGCGCAGTCCGAGCCCTGGAGGTCTATGCTCAAAGAACCTCGGGGTGGAGGAAGTCGGACCAGCTACTCGTATGTTTTGGGTCACCTAAGAAGGGTTCCCCTGTTTCCAAGCAAACTATCGGCAGATGGATAGTAGAGGCTATATCTTCAGCTTACAAGGCACGCAGCTTGCCTTCTCCTCTTTTGATAAGAGCCCACTCAACTAGAGGAGTGGCTTCCTCTAAAGCTTTGCTGTCAAGAGTTTCTCTTCAGGAGGTCTGTGATGCCGCGGGCTGGGCCTCCCCTCACACCTTCATTAGACATTACAGTCTGGATCTGCCCTCTACTCAGGGTTCACAAGTTCTCTCATCCTAAGTGTGCCAGATTGCTTCACACCTGGGCGTATTCTCTCAGTGTGGCGCAGTGGGCATTTCGTTACCCAATGTGTTGATTCTCGACACAGCATGAGTTCCCTCGAAAGGGAACGTCTCGGGTTATGACTGTAACACTCAGGGAACGAGACGCTGTGTCCCTCGGCCACACTTCTAGCGCTCCTGAGAACGACTTGCTTTGACCAATCAAAAGCTAACGCTGTTATGTTCCGGTACCCTTTTATAGCTTCCGCTTCACCGTCACATGCAACATCACGAGTGATGTCATGACGCAGCACCAATCAAGATTGGACTAGTTCCATACAGGCTTCAGACGCGTCACGCTGGAGGCATTCCCCAATGTGTCGATTCTCGACGCAGTGTCTCATTCCCTTTTCACGTTTTTTCTCTTTGTCTCCATCTCTGTTAGAAATCTGCAATTGCAGTTATTCACGGAATTATCAACTTTATGTGGGTTGTGCCTCGGCACGGCACACGGCACACCTTTACACTTTACAAGAGTAAAGGGTGTAAAATTAGACCATGCATGACATAATAACCCCTCGCCCATTGACCATCAGTTCCGGACGAGGTTTAGCCTGAACTTCCCCTGTTATTGTCCTGAACATCGAAGCCATGATCTCATGCTATTAGGGAATGTCACAGGCTCATCAGGCCTCCCACATTTAACCCCTTCACACACACACACACACACACACACACACACACACACACACACACACACACAGACAGAGAGAGAAAGAGAAACAAACAAAAAAAAAAACAGTTCCTGCACTAAAGCACAGGCAGAAGACTGGAGTCTCTGTAAACGCAGTCCTGCAGAGTTCATTCCACACCCGTGTTTCCCAGCATGTCGGTCTGTTTACAACTCCTGACGACTCCATGGAAAAGCCCTGTGAAACAAATGCTACTGATTGTTTGGCTGCTGTCCATGCAGATACGTACGTACGTGTGTGTGTGTGTGTGTGTGTGTGTGTGTGTGTGTGTGTGTGTGTGTGTGTGTGTGTGTGTGTGTGTGTGTGTGTGTGTGTGTGTGTGTGTGTGTGTGAGAAAATCAGTTCATAGTGGCACTGGCATTCATGAAACACGCAGCACACAATTATCCAAAACTACTGGGATTTATAATATCTTTTGCAGGCGCAAATCAACAATATGCTCATGTTTGTCAGTGGTTTGAGTGCATTATACAAACATACCTGCCAGCATGAATGTGTGACAGTATTTGGAAAGCAAATAGAATGACATTGCATGAAAGAAGTGCCACAACATTTGATGGTGCGAACGAATGTCAGATATTCGGTGTATAGAAGTTGTCTTAAACAAATATATTATAATATAATATAATATAATACAATATTTTTCAATACAATACAAATTAAATATTAAATAATATATAAAAAATATTAAAACGGATTTTTTATGTTCCCCCATTGTTACGTAAGGCAGACAAGGAGAGGAAGATGGCAGGTGAACAGTGAGTTTATTGAAAAACAAGTGGAGAGAATGATGGATATTACAGTGGGTGACGAGGCAGATCAACACAGGAGGGAATGGAGACACTGGAGACTGGGAGATAGTCCACAATGTGAAAACAAGACTGGACCATGAGCTGGGCTGAAGTGTCTGTAGTTGTAGAGGCAGTGATGTTGTGGTTGTAGTGTTTGTGATTGGGAATGACGTGCAGGTGTGTGTGTGATCGGGAATGACGTGCAGGTGTGTGTGATTGGGATTGAGGTGCAGGTGTGTGTGATTGGGAATGACGTGCAGGTGTGTGTGATTGGGAATGACGTGCAGGTGTGTGTGATCGGGAATGACGTGCAGGTGTGTGTGTGATTGGGAATGATGTGCAGGTGTGTGTGATTGGGAATGATGTGCAGGTGTGTGTGTGTGATTGGGAATGATGTGTGTGATTGGGAATGACGTGCAGGTGTGTGTGATTGGCAATGAGGTGCGGGTGTGTGTGATTGGGAATGAGGTGCAGGTGTGTGTGTGTGATTGGGATTGAGGTGCGGTGTGTGTGATTGGGAATGACGTGCAGGTGTGTGTGATTGGGATTGAGGTGCAGGTGTGTGTGATTGGGAATGACGTGCAGGTGTGTGTGATTGGGAATGACGTGCAGGTGTGTGTGATTGGGAATGACGTGCAGGTGTGTGTGATTGGGAATGACGTGCAGGTGTGTGTGATTGGGTATGACGTGCAGGTGTGTGTGATTGGGTATGACGTGCAGGTGTGTGTGATTGGGAATGACGTGCAGGTGTGTGTGATTGGGTATGACGTGCAGGTGTGTGTGATTGGGAATGACGTGCAGGTGTGTGTGATTGGGAATGACGTGCAGGTGTGTGTGATTGGGAATGACGTGCAGGTGTGTGTGATTGGGAATGACGTGCAGGTGTGTGTGATTGGGAATGACGTGCAGGTGTGTGTGATTGGGAATGACGTGCAGGTGTGTATGATTGGGAATGACATGCAGGTGTGTGATTGGGAATGACGTGCAGGTGTGTGTGATTGGGAATGACGTGCAGGTGTGTGATTGGGTATGACGTGCAGGTGTGTGTGATTGGGAATGACGTGCAGGTGTGTGTGATTGGGTATGACGTGCAGGTGTGTGTGATTGGGAATGACGTGCAGGTGTGTGTGATTGGGTATGACGTGCAGGTGTGTGTGATTGGGAATGACGTGCAGGTGTGTGTGATTGGGAATGACGTGCAGGTGTGTGTGATTGGGAATGACGTGCAGGTGTGTGTGATTGGGAATGATGTGCAGGTGTGTGTGTGTGTGATTGGGAATGACGTGCAGGTGTGTGTGATTGGGATGAGGTGCAGGTGTGTGTGATTGGGAATGAGGTGCAGGTGTGTGTGATTGGGAATGAGGTGCAGGTGTGTTTGATTGGGAATGAGGTGCAGGTGTGTGTGATTGGGAATGATGTGTGTGATTGGGAATGACGTGCAGGTGTGTGTGATTGGCAATGAGGTGCAGGTGTGTGTGATTGGGAATGAGGTGCAGGTGTGTGTGTGTGATTGGGATTGAGGTGCAGGTGTGTGTGATTGGGAATGACGTGCAGGTGTGTGTGATTGGGATTGAGGTGCAGGTGTGTGTGATTGGGAATGACGTGCAGGTGTGTGTGATTGGGAATGACGTGCAGGTGTGCAGGTGTGTGTGATTGGGAATGACGTGCAGGTGTGTGTGATTGGGAATGACGTGCAGGTGTGTGTGATCGGGAATGACGTGCAGGTGTGTGTGATCGGGAATGACGTGCAGGTGTGTGTGATCGGGAATGACGTGCAGGTGTGTGTGATTGGGAATGACGTGCAGGTGTGTGTGATTGGGAGTGACGTGCAGGTGTGTGGGATTGGGAATGACGTGCAGGTGTGTGTGATTGGGAATGACGTGCAGGTGTGTGTGATTGGGAATGACGTGCAGGTGTGTGTGATTGGGAATGACGTGCAGGTGTGTGGGATTGGGAATGACGTGCAGGTGTGTGTGATTGGGTATGACGTGCAGGTGTGTGTGATTGGGAATGACGTGCAGGTGTGTGTGTGTGATTGGGAATGACGTGCAGGTGTGTGTGATTGGGAATGACGTGCAGGTGTGTGTGATTGGGAATGACGTGCAGGTGTGTGGGATTGGGAATGACGTGCAGGTGTGTGTGATTGGGTATGACGTGCAGGTGTGTGTGTGTGATTGGGAATGACGTGCAGGTGTGTGTGATTGGGAATGACGTGCAGGTGTGTGTGATTGGGAATGACGTGCAGGTGTGTGTGATTGGGAATGACGTGCAGGTGTGTGTGATTGGGTATGACGTGCAGGTGTGTGTGATTGGGAATGACGTGCAGGTGTGTGTGTGTGATTGGGAATGACGTGCAGGTGTGTGTGATTGGGAATGACGTGCAGGTGTGTGTGATTGGGAATGACGTGCAGGTGTGTGGGATTGGGAATGACGTGCAGGTGTGTGTGATTGGGTATGACGAGCAGGTGTGTGTGATTGGGTATGACGTGCAGGTGTGTGTGATTGGGAATGACGTGCAGGTGTGTGTGATTGGGAATGATGTGCAGGAGAGTGATGGGAGATGTAGTGCAGATCTGTGACATCCATCACACCTCCAATTTATTTTGAAAAATAAGACGAGGAAGCGATATCATTTGAGTCGTCAGCAGAGACAGTCGTCAAAAGTTTTTCATTCAAAATTCCTTTTTTATGCTTGAAAAATATTTGTCAAATATAACATGTATCACTGTCCAATAAAATATACACATAACCTTTTTATTTATTGTTTGTGTACAAACAATAGAGCAGCAGGTATTTTGGTACAAAATGTTCCGCTGTCTCACAACTTAATTTTTCTGTTGTTTTGAAAATGTTCTTTCTCTAATTAACATGTATTGTTAGAATGAAGATAAATAAACTTGTTAGAGTGAAGCGACTGTTTTAACCTCAATTTTATGTAATAAACTCATATTCATTAAAAAGCTTGCATTTATACCTACAGGTAAAAGATTGATTTTCATCAAACTCCTCTTAGTAAAAACCTTAGAAAATGCAGGTAGAAGAAAATCTGAATGAAGAAAAAAAAAGAATTGGCCATGCATGAGAAAGCTGGAAATTGCCGGAAGGTTAAGGACTGTTTCTCAAGGAAATCACTTTAACAATAAGCAATAGTCGTCATTACACCGTCTAGTTAACTATAGACCCGATATATTCCAGCTATGAGTGTAACACACTTCTAGCCAAAATAACCTTCAATTATGTCGTTTTTGCCAAAATAACTTGTGAGATGTATGATATTCCATCATGCATGCAAAGTCAACAGTGATAACAAGGTGTTTGGTTTCATTTCTTTGACATGTTCATATTTTAGATGAGTAGTCTATTTTTGGGCGATGGTTTAGACATCTATTAAATTTTAACAGCCCAAATTTTGCCTTGTTTTAGCCTAGACATCAGGGCTGTGTTTGGACGGCTATTAGACGTCTTTTAAATGCAAAATTGTTTGCTGGGATTAGTCCTTAGTATCTTTAAGAGTAGTGACTCATTTTGGTTGCAATTTATTTTCATTTAATGGAGGATGTATTAATGTCTGGAAGACAAATGCAACTGAATTCAACATGGAGTTACATGGAATGTTAAATGAGTTTTGTGATTTATAATGTTTGATCAGACGAGGACGTCATCAACACCGGATCCGTGTGCTCCGGATCGGCTCAACCTTCACTTCCCTCATTCCCTCAGCGCAACAAGGACACAACGCTTCCCAGTGCACTTTCATCTGCCTTTTCATTTGTTTTTTTGATTTGAAATAACAGCCTCTCTCTTTAGCCTGGAACTGCACAGGGCCTGTTCACTCTTTCTACAGTGAACTTTCTCAAGGTGGGTTCATTTTTGAAAGTGTGTATTATTTTAAATAAAGCAGCGGAACATTTCCAGCATTTCTGTGTCACAGTTTATGAGGTATGTTGTCATAATAGGAATTATTTTCTGATGTTTAATTAAAATTCTTGTTTCTTCTTCAGAAATATTAAACAAAGGCATCTTCTACAACATATCTGTATTTAAAGTGTATCAGGTGTAGGTTATTGGCAAAACTATTATAATTACAATTATTTTGGCTTTCCACAAAAATCTGAAGCTGTTTTCAACTTTGATAATAATCAGAAATGTTTCTTGAGCAGCAAATCAACATGTTAGAATGATTTTTTGAAGGATCAGTTTTAAACTGTAATAATATTATAATATTTCATAATTAACTGTATTTTTGATCAAATAAACTGGCAAATATAAGAAACTATAATATAAGAAATAAATCAAATGTAAGAAAACATAAGAAAAAATCCTTTACCAACCCCAATCATTTGAACGGTATAGTGTGTTGAAATTGAATATACTTATCTCACCTTTCAATTTTGTTAGTACAGAAATTTTAGATGAGATTGAGTTTTAAGTTCCCTATATTTTAATGGTGCAGTCACAGCCGTGGATGAATAATGAAATCCATACTGAGCGAACAAGTGAACAGAAGAACAGGCAGCAAGTATCGTTCGAAATTTTAAAGAGAAGCTTTGAAAAATTTTGAAGGCTGTAAAAGCTGAATATTTTTCGAATATGATTAATACAAATTCAAATAAGCCGAATATTTTACACTTTATTTCGATAGTCCACTTTAGACTTTCTACTAACTATAAGTTACTTTGCAACTACATGTCAACTTACTCTCATTAGAGTATTAGTAGACTGTCAGTAGACTGTTGGTCTACTGATGGTTAGTTAGATGGTTAGTTTGTAGGGTTCGGGTTAGTACATTTACATTTATTCATTTAGCAGACGCATTTATCCAAAGCGACTTACAAATGACAACAATAGAAGCAGTTAAACTAACAGTAGTGCTATGACCCTTAGTTTAATCAAATTTTTTATATATTTTTTTAAGAAAAGAAGAGAACGTGTTAGTATTAATGCATCAAGTGTTTGCCGTAAAAAGATGTGTCTTCAGCCGTTTCTTGAACATGTTGGGCAGGTCATTCTTCCAGCAGGGAACAGTCCAGGTAAAGGTCAGAGAAAGAGATTTTGTGCCTCTTTGAGATGATGCACCACAAGACGACGTTCACTTGCAGAGCGCAAGTTTCTGGATAGCACGTAAGTCTGAAGTAATGAGTTTAGGTAGGAGGGAGCAGAGCCAGTGGTTGTTCTGTAGGGAAACGTCAGTGACTTGAATTTGATAGTAGAATAAATTGACTTGTAGTTGCCAAGTTACTTATAGTCAGTAGAATATCTCTTGTGGGAGTATCAAAATAAAGTGTTACCAAATATTTTATTTAATATGAAAAATAAAGTTATTTTACTGCTCTTACTAATGTCACATTCACCACCTAGTTGTCTTCGTCTTTGTCATTATCACTGTCATCATCACTGTCTTGCGTTAGTCCCTGTCTGCACTACAGCTCCCAACATCCTCCTTGGTCCACACCTGGACCCCATTCACCATTACCGGCACCTGCTACCAATTATCATCTGTGTCAGCTGGGTTCTGTTAATCTGTGTTCATCAGTCTGTGTATTTAAGTTCTTTTCTGTTCTGTGTTCAGGGTTGGTTATTGTTTGTGTTTAGAGCACGTGTTGGTGCCACACATACTGTTTTGCTTTGTTGAATTATTTCTGTTCTAGTAAATAAAACGTTGTTATCTTCATCTTCTGTAGATTACTACGTTACAACTAATCGCAAAAATTAAAACATTTGTGTGAGGATTTTTTGCTATTTTTTTTTTAGTAAACAAATTTGATAATCTTTGGGCACAGATTATCTCAGTTACAGCTATTTGCTCACTGTTAAATCATCTCAGTTTATTTAGTAGTTTTGAACCTATTTCTTTATCACAGTTGGAACATCACAGTTGTGGTGCATCCATTTGATCCTACCCCTCCTCGGCTGTTGTTAAATTAGTTTGATCAAGCTACTATTAAAAAGCGATTGAATACTAGTACCTAAACGATCAATGGAAATGTTCCTGCTTGTTTTAAACATGCAATAGTGCAGCCACTTCTTAAGAAACCTAATTAAGATCGTACAGTCTTAAATATCTACCGACCTATATCAAAGTTGCCTTTTTTTATCTTTTTTACCTTTTATATATTATAAAAGGTTGTTTTATCACAACTTGTTCCCGTACTTAGAGTCAAATGCTGTTATAGATATGTTCCAGTCAGATTTTAGGTCCCTTCATAGTACAGAATCTCCCCTCCTTAAGGTTTTTAAAGATATTGTATTAGCAGTTGATTCTGCAAAGGTAGTTATACTTATATTATTCGATTTCACAGCCGCCTTTGATAATATTGATTATGGTATTTTTTTGTGCCGTTTGGATGTTGGCATTAAGGGTACCATCTTAGACTGGTTTAAATCATAATTGAAGGATAGATCATTTTTGGTTTGCATTGGAAAATTTCTACATCAGCTAACTTATATTGTCGTGTGCCACAGGGTTCTGTACTTGGGCCTATTTTATTTTCTTTGTGCATGTGCCCTTTGGGCTAAATTTTTTGTGAATACAACATTATGTATTATTTATACGCAGACGACACTCTGTATATTCCAATAGATCCGAAAGGCTCTCAATGTTTTGATGCACTTGTACAGTGCTTTTCACTCTCAGAAAAAAAGGTACAAAAGCTGTCACTGTGGCGGTACCTTTTCAAAAGGTACACACCTTTGTACCTAAAGAGTGCATATTAGTCCCTCAAAGGTACATATTGCTACCAAAATTGTGCATATTAGAACCCTTTTGAAGGGTACTGTCCCAGTGACAGCTTTTGTACCTTTTTTTCTGAGAGTGTAGGTGAGATTAAAGCCTGGTTGGTTAGCAATTTTCTTCATCTTAATACCAATAAGACTGAGTGTGTTGTTTTTGGACCCTCTTCTGCCTCTAAGGAAATTATAAGTAGGTTGAATTCTATGTCAATAAGTGTTTCAGATCATGTCAAGAATTTGGGCGTTATCATGGATTCGGCTTTGGTTTTAGATAAACATAGGGGCTTTCGCACCGGAGGAACCTTTTCATAGTTCCTAGAACTATTGGCGAAAGCCCCTATGTTTATCTAAAACCAAAGCCGATTCCATGATAACGCCCAAATTCTTGACATGATCACTTATCGACATAGAATTCAACCTACTTATAATTTCCTTAGAGGCAGAAGAGGGTCCAAAAACAACACACTCAGTCTTATTGGTATTAACCCTTTCACACACCGCAGCAACAACAGAGCTGAATGAATGATGATCTGCTTTTATGTCATATTTCCTTTTTTATTCAAAATATTCACAAATTTGTTTGATATGGCATGAAATATCTGATATTCCGGTTGTCAAATATATGCAAGTGGAAGTGTTTTGTTGTTTAAACACCTTTATAACGATCGCGTTAGTTGAGTTGTATGCGCGATGGGCGCCGCCATCTTAGTTTGTGCCGCAGATGCAGTTCAGAGAATCGGATCTGTTGGATTTACAAAACGTTAATTCATCCACTTCTCCCGAAATACATACAAGTAAGTGGCTGGTGAACTGGGAGAAGAATAGAGTAAACTTTAAAATTACTTACACAATGTGTATCTGATATGAATAAAACTAATTATAATGGAAAGGATTATTATTGCCTCTTCCTTTGACATCAGTGTGTATTTTACGAACTCTAAATGTATTGTTTTTTTAGTACTTATATGTCTGGAACCTAAAATAAACATTATGTGGTTGAAAACACTGAAAAGTTGTGATATATGACAGCTCTGAGCGCGCCTGTCTCTGGCTCAGCGCCAGCCAACGCGCGAAAGCACATTTGAATTTAGCAGTTGATCACGTGATGCACTGACCGTTCTAATCACACCGGTGTGATCGTACGCTCCAGGGACCAGCCTAGACTGATCACACCGGTGTGATCGTACGTGCGAAAGGGTTAAGATGAAGAAAATTGCTTACCAACCAGGCTTTAATCTCACCTACACTCTCAGAAAAAAAGGTACAAAAGCTGTCACTGGGACAGTACCCTCCAAAAGGACTGACAAAGGAGATCAGAGTTGCCAAAAGAAGCTACTCTGATAAACTGAAAAACAGTTTTCATCCAACGACCCATCATCAGTCTGGAATGGCCTGAGGAACATCACCAACTACAAGTCACCATCCCCCCTATCTGTGGACAATCAACACCTGGCTGATGATTTAAACTCATTTTATTGCAGGTTTGAAAAGCCCTCATTCACACCACACACCGGCTCTGACCTGCACTTCACACATTCACCATCACCTCCTGCACTCCCATTACTCCCCCCTCCTGCCATCCAACCTGAGCTTAAGGTCTGTGTGGAGGATGTGAGTCGAGTCTTCAAAAAACAGAAGACTAGGAAAGCCTCAGGCCCAGACGGCATCTCATCTGCTTGTTTAAAAGCCTGCGCTGACCAACTGGCCCCGGTCTTCACGCAGATCTTCAATAGATCATTGGAGCAGTGTAAAGTTCCCTGCTGCTTCAAACGCTCCACTATCATTCCTGTCCCCAAAAAACCCAAAATCACTGGACTTAATGACTACAGACCTGTCACTCTCACGTCTGTGGTCATGAAGTCGTTTGAAAGACTGGTGCTGGCCCACCTAAAGGGCATCACTGGACCCCTGCTGGATCCCTTTCAATTTGCTTACAGAGCAAACAGGTCTGTGGATGATGCAGTCAACATGGGACTGCATTATATCCTGCAACATCTCGACAGACCAGGGACTTATGCAAGGATCCTCTTTGTGGACTTCAGTTAGCCTTCAATACCATCATGCCTGGTCTTCTCACAGCCAAACTGACCCAGCTCTCCATACAGTGCAGTAGATTAGTAAAAAAAATCATTCACTTTAGTATAGAAGCATGAAGTTTGGCACAGATACTCTCTAAGGGTCACTATTTTGGAAAAAGGCGTTGGCCACTCCAAAATTCAATATGGCGGACAATTTTCAAGATGGCCGCCATTGCTATTCAATGCTTATTATATCAATTATTCAAACAGTGATCCAAGCATAAAATTTGATACAAATACTCTCTAAGGAACATGTTAATGGAAAAAGATGCTTGTCCCTCAAAATTCAAGATGGTCGCCATTTTTAAAGATGGCCACCGTTCCTGTCGAATATGAATTATTTCAATTGTTCAAATGGTGATGCAAGCATAAAATTAGGCAGAAATACTCTTCAAGGAACACTCTTTTGGAAAAAGGTATGTGCCACTCAAAAATTCAGGATGGCATCCATTTTCAAGATGGCCACCATTTCTGTCAAATAGTCATAATTTCTGCTTTGTCTGCCTCCTCTCCTTTGACCTGTCCGGCTTAGTTAAACTTGCCAGGGATATAAAATCCCAGCCGGCATAGCTGTCAGGTTCATTGGAGTACACAAGCCTCTCCACCACGGCAAGGTGCAGTCCACAGAGAGGAAGGGCCACTGTTAGAAAAAGGAAGTGATACAACTAGGTTTGGGTCACCTACACCTAGCCCGATCATTCATCCAGGGCCATTTAAGTCCCGTGTGATCTGTACACCTTCCAGGTAAGCATACATTAACAAGTCATGTATTGCCCCGCTTACCCGTGGCTCGGCTCTCCCGTGCTGGCACAACCTGTCAATTCAGGTGCGGCTATCTATCAACATCTATTACTAGCTAATTGATGAGGGGCTGTTAGACAGCATTTGGGGCACTAAACTTAGCTATACTATTACTACTACTCAATAACTACAGTGTAAGTAAAACTAGATCAGCTGACACTGAACCCCATACTGAGTTCCACAGCAGTGAAGTTACCAGTGTGCCCTGGTTGTGTAATGACGTTCATTCTATTAAACAAAACCATCCTTAACACATTAAATTGAGCTCTGACAGAAATGGTGGCCATCTTGAAAATGGTCGCCATCTTGAATTTTTGAGTGGCACACACCTTTTTCTATGATAATGTTCCTTGAATAATATTTGTACCAAATTTCATGATAGCATCACCATTTGAAAAAAAGATGAAAGGATTCAAGAAAAATGGCGGCCATCTTGAAAAATGGTTGCCATCTTGAATTTGAGGGACAAGCACCGTTTTCCAAAAAACATTCTGAAGAGAGTATTTTCACAAAATGTTATGCCTACCTCACTGTTTGAACGATTGACATAATGAGCATTTGACAGAAATAGCCGCCATCTTGAAAAAATGGCCGCCATGTTGAATTTTTGGGTGGCCAACGCCTTTTTCCAAAAAAGTGACCCTCAGAGAGTATCTGTGCCAAATGTCATGCTTCTATACCAATTTGAACGATTCTCTTGAAATATGCCATTAATCTGCTGCACTAATACCATCCTCGATCTGTCAGTGGATCTCCAGCTTCCTGACGGACCGGCAGCAGCGAGTGAGACTGGGGAAACTCACTTCCAGGACTCTCACCACCAGCACTGGCGCCCCTCAAGGGTGCGTTCTCTCCCCACTGCTCTTCTCCCTGTACACTAATGACTGCACTTCTAAAGACCCCACTGTCAAGCTCCTGAAATTTGCCGACGACACCACTGTCATCGGTCTCATCCGAAATGGTGACGAGTCTGCTTACAGACTGGAGGTTGAACAGCTGACTGTCTGGTGCAGTTATAACAGCCTTGAGCTGAACACGCTCAAAACAGTGGAGATGTTCGTGGACTTCAGGAGGAACAGCCCAGCACTCCCCCCACTCACCATCATGAACAGCACTGTGGAAGCAGTGGAGTCATTCAGGTTCCTGAGCACTTCCATCTCTCAGGACCTGAAGTGGGACAATCACATTGACTCCATTGTGAAAAAAGCCCAGCAGAGACTGTACTTCCTTCGCCAGCTGAGGAAGTTCAACTTGCCACAGGAGCTGCTGATTCAGTTCTACTCAGCCGTCATTGAGTCTGTCTTATGCACTTCCATCACTGTCTGGTTTGGTTCGGCTACCAAATCAGACATCAGGAGACTACAACGGACAGTCCGGACTGCGGAGAGGATTATTGGTGCCCCCCTGCCAACCCTCCAGGACCTGTACTCTTCCAGAGTGAGGAAGAGAGCAGGTAAAATCATCAAAGACTCCACTCACCCTGGACACCTCCTGTTTGAACCTCGACTCAGATCACTGGCCAAAAGAACATCTCGGCACAGGAACAGTTTCTACCCACAGGCCATTTCCCTCCTGAACAGTTAACACTCCTCCCAAGGCATATGCCTTAAGTGCAATACTCCCACTGTTTAGTGCAATACCCTACAACTCAGGTGATACTTATATGTAGATTTATTTATTTATAATATTCAAAACACTGTAAATATGTTCATAATCTGTAAATCTGAAAATGTCTATTCTGACTAAACCCAACTGTGATACTTTTATTCTCATATGTGACCAGTCACGTAAACTAGGGACACAAGTCGGTTCTGGGGCATTTTGAGTTATTCATAGATTCTGAAAGTGTAGTCTCCAAGCTTTCCAACGATGTGTAACATGTGGAAATCTGATAATATTTGGAGAAGTTGTGGCCATTTGAAGGTAGGCACTTAAAAAAGCTCAAAGATGAGAAAACGACCTCGAAAGATTGTGCAGTTCTCACCTCTCTCTGCTGCTAGGAGTGACAATAGGGCTCATTTAGATCTCATTTAGATAAGCCATACCCCCTGTAAAGCTCCCCCCTGTGCTTTACAGCTTTTTTTTGCACTTCGAATAAGTGCACTTCTGCAGCAGCTCTAGGCAAAAAACAATTGTGATGCCCCTCTATTTGCAACGTACCAGCAACAACACACAAAGACCAATATGCCATATAGCCTACATATAACGCAAAACCAGCAACAACACACAAAGACCAATATGCCATATACATATAACGCAAAACCAGCAACAACACACAAAGACCAATATGCCATACATATAACGCAAAACCAGCAACAACACACAAAGACCAATAACCCATAGGCCTACATATAACGCAAATAGTGCGCAACGCGCGTGTGCCCAAAATGTCAACAATATTAAAGTTTATGCAGGAGGCAAATGCCTGCTGCCATTTTTCTTTAAGCAGTCATGACAGGAATTTTCCAAATAATCACATTTCACCTCCTCAAATTACTGTTGCAAATCTCTTTACACGACTTTCTTATGTGCGTATACTATACACACACAAATGAAATGTCCGCAAGCACATTATATCATCAGCAGGTTCAGCATCTTAAATAACGACTAAAGAGCAAATGAGGCTTAACTTACGTTTCAGAAACGCGCACGGCAGGCCTTCATCGCCTTCATCGCAGCAAAGGTCTTAACTGCATCCTCTATTTCGATTCTCTGTGCCAGTTCATGTTCTATGGAGATTGTTGCCAGTCCATTAAGTCTGTTCAGTTCACAAAACTTTCCCCATTCAAAGCAATCGGGACGTCACATATGAAACAGCCAGCCACCGCTGTCAGCGAGCCAAGCCGCCATATTCAACACAGAGGGCGCGCGCGCCGCGCCCATACCTCCGGTTCAGTTTCCCGAGCGGCGAAAACATTTTCGGTGTAACTGCCACGGTTCAGCTCGTCTGCGACAATCTTTGCGGCGTCCATCTTCATTGAATTTTGATATCAGATAGAGCCTACCAGAGCACAGCATAATAAGTAGCCATGCGGTTCACTGGAGGGCGGGGACAAAAGCGCCATATTCAGTATGGAAATACACACAGACAATAAACGCCACGCCCCTACTGCGTGCTAGAATCTCCGAAAACAAGCCGATTTCAACCTCAAAATGTAAGCTTTTAAATATACCAATACTGCTATCTCAAACATGGAGAGGCTTCTTCGTGATTTCAACTAACAGATTCTGCAAAAAAATGAAATTCACCAATTTTGAAAAAAAACTCCTCTTTCTCATTTTGCTCGAAAGTTGTGCTGCCGACTTGTGTCCCTGGTTTCTGTGACGGGTCACATATATTTATATTTTTATTTTTTATTCTTATAATTTGTAGTATTATGTTTCTTGTTGTATTTGTATTTGTATATGTCCACTGGAAGCCTCAGTACCAAAAACAAATTCCTTGTGTGTGCAAGCACACTTGGCAATAAAGCTCTTTCTGATTCTGATTCTGATTCTAATGCAGGAACTAGGAACAATATTAGTTCAAGAAGCTCTTTTGGAGGAACTAATTTACTCCTACTTCAGAGTTGGTTTAAACCAGCACTATAGGTACTATCCGTGATGTTAGTGTTCGCTGATTGGCCGAACTAAACACTAGCACCCGCCATTTTTAAAACAGCTACATGTAAACACACAGATTATAGCCTATATATTTACTCAGAAACTAACAATATGAACATGGAAAACAGTGATAGATGAGCCTCTTCACCTTTAGACTGAGGAGAAAATCCAACGCAACTTTGAGGAGACCAAGAGAAACATGACTATGTATTTCTGCTCAGCAACACTGGACATCAAACACACGGCAAACGCTAATAACTTTTCATTACTGTCTACTTTCTATGTATAACAGTTCTATCTAATAACGTATTAGACAGGACTGTTAGATGGATCGTAAACTATAATGAACACGGAGAATGTGTGCACTGTTTGTTTTCTCAGGCTCTGGCGTTCTGACTCTGAGCGCCATCAAAATAAATGTCACAACAACGAGCGCGGCTTACGTCACTTCAGAGTTCCTTCTGGCGGAGCGCATGCAACAGGAAAACGTTCCTAGGGGAACCATTAGATTTCGGGGATCCACCCTGGTGGCTCGTTCCTAGAACTGCGAAAGCCCCTCATGTCACTAGTGTTGTTAAGGCTGGTTCTGATCAACTCAGAACTATTTTGAAGCTGAAACCAATTCTCTCCATTAAGGACCTGGAGACTGTTATTCATGCATTCGTATCATCACGCATTGATTACTGTGATTCTTAATAAATAGGTATCTTACTGGGTAAATTATCTTGTCTACAATTAGTGCAAAAATGTTGCGGCCAGACTTTTGACTCGTACAAAGAAGAGAGTGAGAGAGAAAAACCCCGGTTTTGGTTTCTTTACACTGGCTGCCAGTACAATTTAGAATTGAGTTTAAGGTTTTGTTGATGGTTTATGGATCCAGCCTCAGACTTTCCGGACTGAGCGTTCTAAGGTCGCCTTTGTGCTGACCCTCCTGACTGGGAAAGCGGCATTATGGGGAACGGCCGTGTGGGAGAACGACGATCCATGCTGCACCTCGTTCCAGGAGCTCTCCGCTGAGATGAAAAGAGTTTTCGACCGGACGGCCGGCGGAAGAGAAGCCGCAAGAATGCTGGCTGAGTTACGTCAAGGAGAAAGATCTGTGTCGGACTTTTCAGTTGAGTTCCGGACCCTGGCAGCGGAGAGCAAATGGAACGAGGAGGCGCAGTGGGACATGTTCCTGCATGGGCTGGCTGACCGCGTCCAAAGAGAAATCTACGCTTTGGAACTGCCCCAGTCTCTTAATGAACTCATCGCTTTAGCTCTCAGAGTTGACGCCCGACTGTCCCGAGTTGGTGGCCATGCCATGAGTGGACGCCCCCTGGCAGGAGCCGAGGGGGCACGAGTTGGAGGCGGGGACGCGGTCAGCCCCGTCAACGATCACGAGCCCATGCAGGTGGGTCGAGCTCGGCTTTCCCGGGAGGAGAGGGAAAGGCGGAGGTCCCAAGGCCTTTGCCTGTACTGTGGTGGAACCGGACACTATGCTTACAGCTGTCCGGTAAAAGGGCAAGCCCGATAGTAAGTATGAGGCTACTATCGGGTGGGATCTCCTCCGAGAAGACCTCATCAACATCTACCCTCCTTCCGGTAAGACTGAGGTGGTCAACACTCACACACGACTGTCAAGCACTTTTGGACTCCGGAGCAGAAGGTAACTTCATGGATCACTCATTCGCACGCCAATTCAAGATTCCCCTCAAGACCCTCACACATCAGATTGCCGTACACGCACTTAATGGACAAACACTCCCCAATATCACGCTTGCCACTGAAGACATCACCCTCACCACATCTGGCAACCACACTGAGATCATCTCCTTCTATATCCTGAACACCCCCCTTGCACCCATTGTCCTCGGTCACCCTTGGCTCACTCTGCACAATCCTAAAGTGGACTGGCAACTCAAGTCTGTGTCTTCATGGAGTAATCAGTGTCATAAGTCTTGTCTAGTGTCTGCCTGTCCGTCTGTTTTTGTCCCTGTGTTGCAGGAGGAGGCAGTGGATCTATCTAACGTGCCCGCGGAGTATCTGGACCTGAAGGAGGTGTTCAGTAAGTCTCGAGCTGCTTCTCTCCCTCCGCATCGTCCCTATGACTGTGCCATAGACTTATTACCAGGTACGGCTCCGCCCAAGGGCAAGTTATATTCGCTCTCTACACCTGAGAGGGAGGCTATGGAGAAATATATTTCTGATTCTCTAGCAGCAGGGTTCATCCGCCCTTCCTCTTCTCCAGCGGGGGCGGGGTTCTTTTTGTGGGGAAGAAGGACGGGTCTCTGCGACCTTGTATTGACTACCGCGGGTTGAACAACATCACGGTAAAGAATACTTATCCTTTGCCGCTGATGTCTTCAGCCTTCGAGAGGTTGCAGGGAGCGACCATCTTCACAAAATTGGATTTACGTAATGCTTATCATTTGGTCCGCATCAGGGAGGTGGATGAGTGGAAGACCGCGTTTAACAGGGGACACTTTGAATATTTGGTAAATGCCTTTCGGGTTGTCCAACAGTCCAGCGGTCTTCCAGGCACTCGTCAATGACGTGCTGCGAGATATGATAGATCAGTTCATTTATGTCTACCTGGACGACATACTGATTTTTTCCTCTTCTCTCCAGGAACACGTGCAGCACGTCCGACGAGTGCTTCAGAGGTTGCTAGAGAATGGGCTTTTTGTCAAGGCGGAGAAATGCTATTTTCATGCACAGTCTGTTCCATTTCTAGGATACATTGTGTCGGTTGAGGGAGTGCGCATGGATCCTGAGAAAATCAAGGCTGTGGTAGAGTGGCCAAGTCCTGAGTCTCGTAAGGCCCTACTGAGATTTCTGGGGTTCGCCAATTTCTACAGACGTTTTATTCGTAATTTCAGCCAACTAGCTGCACCTCTGACCGCCTTGACCTCCCCCAGAATGACGTTCAGGTGGTCAGACGCAGCCGGGGCTGCGTTTGCTAAACTGAAGGGTTGCTTCGTTTCAGCCCCCATTCTGACAACCCCTGATCCTTTACGTCAGTTCGTGGTGGAGGTCTACGCGTCAGAGGTGGGGGTAGGAGCAGTGTTATCCCAGCGCTCTCTTTCAGACGACAAGATGCATCCTTGCGCGTTTTTGTCTCACCGTCTATCACCTGCCGAACGCAATTATGACATTGGGAACAGAGAGTTGTTGGCAGTCAAGTTAGCGTTGGAGGAGTGGCGTCACTGGTTAGAAGGGTCGGGGGTACCTTTTATCGTTTGGACCGACCACAAGAACTTAGAATACATTCGAACTGCTAAAAGGTTGAACTCCAGGCAGGCTCGGTGGGCACTTTTTTTTGGTGGTTTTGATTTTACTCTTTCGTATCGCCCGGGTTCTAAGAACATCAAACCCGATTCTTTATCGCGCATTTTTGACCGTTCCGAACGCCCGTCTACTCCCGAGTGCATTTTACTGGAGAATCTATTCATCTCCACACTCGTATGGGAGGTCGAATCGAAGGTCAAGAAGGCCTTAGCAGGGGTAACGCCTCCGGTCGGTTGCCCACCGAATCGTTTATTTGTGCCTGTGGGTCTGAGGTCCAGCGTTATTCAGTGGGGGCATTCTTCCAACGTGGCTTGTCATCCAGGAGTTAATCGCACTAGGTTTTTAGTCAAACAACGGTTCTGGTGGCCGCTCATGGCTCGTGACATTCACAGTTTTGTTTTGGCTTGCTCAGTCTGTGCCACTGGTAAGACTTCCAATCGACCAATCGATTGGATGGGCTACTCCAACCGCTGCCAGTCCCTTCGAGACCCTGGTCCCATATCGCTCTAGATTTTGTTACCGCCCTCCCACCCTCCCAGGGTCATACGGTAGTTTTGACCATAGTGGACCGGTTCTCGAAGGCGGCTCATTTCATTCCCTTGCCCAAATTACCCTCAGCCAAGGAGACAGCGGTGATTGTCATTGACCACGTCTTTCGGTTACATGGCCTCCCATCAGATGGGTTTCTGACAGGGGACCCCAGTTTGTGTCCAAATTTTGGCAAGAGTTTTGTAAACTTCTGGGGGCGACTGTCAGTCTATCCTCAGGGTTCCACCCCCAGAGCAATGGCCAGACTGAGAGAGCCAACCAGGATTTGGAGAGAACGTTACGATGTTTGGTTTCCAAGAACCCTTCCTCATGGAGCCAACAACTTTCTATGGTGGAGTACGCCCACAACACGTTGCCAGTGTCATCCACGGGCCTATCTCCGTTTGAGTGTAGTGTAGGTTACCAGCCACCAATTTTTCCTAGTCTGGAATCCGAGGTCGCGGTCCCCTCTGCTCACGCCTTCATCCAGCGGTGTCACCGCACTTGGACTAGAGCCCATGTGACTCTTCTCTACGTGGGGTTGCGCACTATGGCCAAAGCCGATCGCCACCGGTCTAGGCCCCCCGTATACGTCGTTGGTCAAAAAGTGTGGCTTTCTACCAAGAACATTCCTCTCCGCTCCGTATCTAATAAACTTGCTCCCAAATTCATTGGCCCGTTTACTGTCACCAAGATCATTAGTCCGGTGGCAGTCCGCCTCAAACTCCCTCCGGTGTACAGGAGAATTCACCCCGTCTTTCATGTGTCCAAAATTAAACCCGTATTTCATTCTCGTATTAATCCGCCTACCCCGGTTCCTCCCCCGCCGCGGCTCGTAGATGGGGAACCAACTTATTCGGTCAATTGTGTGCTGGACTCAAGGCGGAGGGGGCGCGGGTTCCAGTACTTGATGGACTGGGAAGGTTACGGTCCTGAGGAGAGAAGTTGGGTACCGGCTAGAGACATTCTGGATCACTCCCTTATCGATGATTACAATCGACAGGTAAGGAGTCCTGGGAACGCCAGGAGGCGTTCCTAGGGGGAGGGGTACTGTCACGGTATTTGGATCCAGTGTCTCTCTCGAGTCTCGTGCTTTGTTGTTTACATGTGTGTGAGTGTGTGAGTGGGTGTGTCCGGATCGTCACAGTCAATCAGCATCCAGCTGCGATCACTCACCAGTACCAGCTGCCACTCATCTAACTTCCTATAAATACTTACCACTTTCTCATTCCCATTGTCAGATCGTTGTATGAAGTCTTCATGTTACCTGTTCCTGTTCCCGTGCTTCGTGTCTCGTCTCGAGTTCCTGTGTTCCGGTTTTCTTCGTGTTGGATTCGTTTCGTGTCTGGATTCGTCGTCACCCTTCAGAGCACCCTGCACTTCATCCATCTCACTGTGTCTGACCACCGAAGTCCCTGCGCCGCCGCCTGCATCACCTGGACATTGCATCATCATAACCTTCTTTAATTACACTCAATAAAGAGTTACTTGCATCTTGTGTCCTCGTATCTAAACGTAACAGTTAGTTAATAAAAATGCAGCTGTTCATTGTTAGTTCATGTTAGTTCACAGTGCATTAACTAATGTTAAATTAACAAATACAACCTTTGATTTAAATAACCTATTAGTAAATGTTGAAATTAATATTAACTAAGATTAATAAATGCTGAAGAAGTATTCAATCTTAGTTCATGTTAACTAAGGTAGTTAATGTTAACTAAGGGACCTTATTGTAAAGTATTACCTCTATTGCTTTATCAACATTGTAAATAACAGCTATCGCTAAGAAAATATGCTATTTTCACTGTCCAATGCCTTATTTTTAACCCCAGAGTTAACTAGTTAAAGTGTAAAAAACCCTAGTCTGTTGTACAGCCAAATGTCTTGATCAATATACAAAATCTTTAGCCAATGAAAACAGAACAAAGTCCAATAAAAGGCTGAATGTTCTGTAAGTTTGAACAGTTTTGAAGATGCCAGAAGTCGATGCATTTCTGCTGAAGAAAGCAGTAACTCTTCAGCTCATAGATCATTGACTACGCAACCAGAGCCAAATAAACAGAGCCGAAGTTTCCACATGGCAGCTCCGCCTGAAGGCCTACAGTCTCTCTCTCTCTCTCTCTCTCTCTCTCTCTCTCTCTCTCTCTCTCTCTCTCTCTGTGTGTGTGTGTGTGTTTGCTCTACCTGTTCAAGAAGTCAGACGCCAGGGGCCTGCGATATGTGTGTCCCAGTTCTGTCTTTTTCCTCCGTTCCCCGCAGCTGCTCTGCTTGCTAGAATATGTATTACGGAAGTAAGTTCTCACACCGTGAGCCTGATTCACACACACTCTCACACTGCGCTGTACTGTACAGATTGTTTGTTTTTCTGTTTGAAAGGCCATTTGCCCAATTGACACAGTGGTACCTGTGGTCCAATTCGCTTTACGCATTCCTAGATAAGGAAAATGATCTACAAAAGGAGGAGGTTGTACTGTTTGTGCGCCAATTCCGATGTTGGAGAAAGTGCAGAATGGAAAAAAGATAAGGAGAAGCATGTGGAGTCAAATGAATAGATCTTTGAATGCATAATGTACTGTTAATCTTGTTTGTCAGGCAAAAGTACATTGTTCACGGTCCGGGTTACGACTTGAAAGGCTTTTCTTGTTTTGCACTCTGACTTGTTGTGCCTTGTACATGCAGACTCTGCAAACTTTACAGGGAAAATATGACCTTTAGAAGAGAGGGAAAAATGTCTTGTGTGGTTAAAAGAGCATTGGAGTATTCTGACATGCAAACTGGTGGGAGAGTTTCAGTCCGAGATGTAAATGTTAAATGCCACAAGAGTTTAGAGATTTGACACAAAGGATAAATACAAGTCATCTAAAAGTTTCTGCTTATTTTAGTTTTCTACAAACATAATCTGATCAGGATTATCAACATAATGGTTGGGGTCGACATGCAGTCATTCCAGGAAGATGTATTAAGAAAGTAAATAGGGTAAATTCAGATTTCAAATACTTCAACGGAAGTAGTTATCAAGAACAAAAATAAATAAATAATAATAATAATTCATGAACATGCAGCTTGATCATATTCGTATATATAGGTAGCCTATATGAATCACACACAAACATTTTTGTACAGATATATAATTGATTTATTGACAGCATCTAAAACATAAACTCTGGAAACTGTGCTTTACAGTGAGTAATATGTGATTTTGAATACAGCACACTACAAGTTCAAAAGAAGTGGGTACGATTTTACACATTTTTTGTGAGATGGCGCCTGTGAGTCGTTCGGCATGCCATCGGTTGCTGTGTATGTTTTATGTTTTATTTGTTTCTGTCCCGTTTTTATCCTGGTTGGTGCAGCGAGTTAGCTCTCTTCGTGTTTATGAGCGCGATTTTCTTTTAAGTCTCCGAGAGTCGGCAGTGGTGGTTTCCAGCTGTTACTCGGGTGGAAATAAGTTTTGTGATTCCGTTGTGATTCTCGATTATCGGCAGCTGTGGATCTGTGCGGCCTCTCGGATTGCTGTCGAAAGAGAAGGAAACGCAACAGGAGACGGGGCAAGCGTGGAGGTGTGTTGGTGAAACAGAGACGAGCGCGTGCCTCAGCGGCTGGCCCGGACAGGCTGGTGGGCTTATCGGTGGATGCCATCAACTCATCGCGTGCCTCTTCGTGTCAACAGGATGCAAGGTTCTATTCTCAGGTTATGGTTGTTCCTCAAAACCGAGAGTTGTCAACTTTGATCAAAGTTTCGCGACGTCGTTTTAAGAATCCGGATAATCTTCGTTTTTTGGAGTTTGTGCCGTCGTTACAGAAACGAAGTGAGTCGGCCGGTACTATTGCGAAGATGGCCCTTGAAGCATCACCTAGAGACTATAATTATCTGAACTCTCCAAGGACTGGGGGGCGGGGCGGGGGGATTGCAACAATTTTTAAGAATTGTTTCAAATGCAGGCTGTTAACAGCGGATAAGGTTGCTAGCTTTGAGGTTCAAGTTTTTAAAGTGGTCCTGATTAGGCCAGTTATTTGTGCATTAATATACAGACCTCCTAATTATAACAAGGACTTCATTGGGGAATTCTCTGAGTTCTTATCTTCTATGATTACTTGTTGTGACAGCCTTATTATATTAGGTGATTTTAATATTCATATCTGCTGCCCTGAGAAGCCCTTGGTACAAGATTTTTTGATACTGTTGGATTCTTTTAACTTCATGCAGTCTGTCGATGGTGCTACGCATAAGTAGGGGCATACTCTTGATTTGGTTTTGTCCTGGGGTGTACCGGTGGGTGAGCTGACTATTGAGAACATGGGGCTCTCACATCATTTTGTTATTACAGTATGTTCAATGTCACATTTGCTGGACTCCCTTCGGGCACCGTGCCAATTGGCCGTTGAGCGCGGGCTATAAATGCAGCTTCTGCCTCTAAGTTTTCTGACCAGTACAATGCCCTTATGCCAGTTATTGAGAATAATCCATCTATTCGGGGTATAGAGGAGCTGGTATCTGATTTCAATATGGGCTGTAATCATATTTTGGATTGTATTGCACCCTGGAAACTGTAAAAAAAAAACTGTATCTCAGCCCTGGCTCAATGATGACAGTCGGCTGCTTAGACAAAAATGGAGGCAGGCAGAGAGGAAATGGAAGAAGGATAGACTACAGGTCTCATATGACATACTCAGAGAGTGTATGGTGTCCTATCAACAGTTTGTAAAAGCGGTTAAATTATTTTTCCCATTTAATCTCTAAGAATCAGCATAGTCCTAAAATATTATTTTGTGTAATTAATACAGTTTTATATCCTGTATGCCCTTCTGTTTTCGATAATTCAGAGAAAGCTTGTGAAAATTGTATGCAGTTTTTTATGGATAAAATCTCTGCTATTAGAGCCAGCATCTCTAGTTCTGTCTGGGTTCAAAGCCAGGTTCATTTTCCTCCTGATTCGCTTACCTCTAGCCGGCAACCACTTCAGACCTGTTAGAAATTGCTAAACATCTCAAGCTAGCTTATTGTTCTCTTGATATCATCCCGCCCCGCTTGCTAATTCAGGTTTGGGATGCGGTGGGTCCAACAATATCATCTGTGGTAAATCAGAGTCTTATAGAGGGGCTTGTGCCATCATATTTTAAGGACGCTCATGTACAGCCTCTTTAAAAAAAAAAAACGAGTTCAGACCCGGCGATGTTAAACAATTATAAACCTATTTCTAAGGTGCCTTTTTTAGATAAAATGCTGGAGAAGGTGGTTCTAAACCAACTTTCAACTTTTTTTAATATAAACAATACTTTTGATACATTCCAGTCGGGTTTTAGACCTCAGCATAGCACTGAAACTGCCCTTCTTAAGGTGACCAATGACTTGCTTTTGTCGGTAGATTCTGGGAACTGTGCTGGATCTGAGTGCAGCCTTCGATACAGTGGATCATGGGATCCTCCTTGAGCGTCTGAGTCTGTGGGTGGGCATTAGGGGGATTGCATTAAGGTAGTTTACATCGTATTTACAGGGGAGAACCTTTGCGGAGGAGCCCTATTTCCTCCTCTCGTCCCATCACCTCTGGGGTCCCTCAGGGTTCGTGTCTCGGCCCTGTCCTATTTTCCTTATATATGCTCCCCCTGGGATTAATCTATCAAAAGTATGGTGTGGCATACCATTTTTATGCAGATGACACCCAGTTGTATCTTCCTTTGAAATTGAATGACATCTCAAAATGTTCACCCTTGCTTGACTGTCTGGACGAAATAAAGCTGTGGATGGCATCGAGTTTCCTTCAGCTGAACGAATCTAAATTCGAAGTGATGATTTTTGGTCCACCAAAGCTAGCAAATCGGATTGCACTTGACTTGGGCCCTTTGGCCTCGAATGTTAATACTCAAGTGAGGAACCTTGGTGTGATCTTTGATTCCGAACTGAAATTTGATAAACAAGTAAATGCGGTGGTTAAGGGCAGCTTTTTTCAATTGAAGGGCATTGCCAAATTAAAAGGTTTCCTGTCTTTCAAAGATATGGATCCATGCTTTTATTTCATCCAGATTGGATTATTGTAATTCTCTTTATTTGAGGTTGTCTAAAAAGGTGCTCTCAAGGCTGCAACTGGTGCAGAATGCTGTGGCCAGATTGTTGACTGCCACCATGAAATGTTCCAGTATCTCTCCAGTGCTGGCTTTTTTTGCACTGGCTTCCCGTTGAGTATAGGGTGCAATTCAAGGTCCTTTTAATGGTTTTCAAAGGTTTACATGGGCTTGCCCCTATATATATTTCCAGTCTGTTACAGCATCATGTTGCTGCTAGACCACTAAGATCGTCTCAAAGCTTTACTTTAAATGTTCACTAAGGGAGATCGTGCCTTTGAGGTAGCAGCTCTGCTTCTTTGGATTACTCTCCCTTTACACATTAAATCCTGTGATTCCATCGAGTGTTTTAAATCTAGGTTGAAGACCTATCTCTTCTCTGCTGCTTTTAACTGTTCTTAGTTATATGTGGTTTTATTTAGGTTTTGTTTTTGTTTTAAGGTGTATTTGTCTATGTGTGTTGTAGAGTTGGGTCTGTAAAGCACTTTGGCCAACTCGTGTTGTTTTTAAATGTGCTTTAGAAATAAAATATGATTGATTGATTGATTGATTGATTGATTGATTGATTGATTTTTTGACACATTCTATTGATCAAAAGTGATAGATTTATAATGCTAAAAAGATTATATTTCAAATAAATGCTATTCTTTTGAACTTTCTATTCATCAAAGAATCCTGGAAAATAAAATGTATCACAGTTCCCCTTCGAGGGAACTCGCACTGTGTCGTTGTCGTGACGACACTATGGGGAACGCCCTTAGCGTAATGCATCTGAAGTATGAATGAAATCTGTCCAATCCTGATTGGTGCTGCGTCATGACGTAGTAGATGACGGCACAACCGGAAGATACAAAGGGACGCCGGCACACACACACATTAGCTTTTTGCTCTTCAGCAAGCGCTCTGTGTCAAACTGTCTGTCCTATTTGGTGTTGTTTGTCCCATAAGAATTGTCCTAAATAAGCTGCATTGCAATATAGAATCTATAGTGGCTCGGATCTCGCGTTTGCCGAGGCAGCGCGTTGATTACGGGTCTACTCTGCAATAAAGATTCTGTGACTAGGATCTCGCGTTGTCGAGGCAGCGCGTAGATTAGAGGTCTGCATTACAATACAGAATCAAGTGGCCTACCATTCAGACCGTTTTCACTTATACAGTGTTTATAAAATGATGAGCAGCGAACGCACGCTGCTCTGTCTGCCGCCCCAAGGGCTTGCGGCCAGGCAGTGCTCGTGTTTGCCCATCGGGAACGGTTTTCGATTATTCCCTGCCGGTCCTCTTCTTCAGGGTGTCGAGAGCGAAACTGAAAGAGCCTCCCCTCAGGGAAGCCCTCAGGAAGTCGATGTCTGTATCCCGCCGTTAAGTGCGCTTCGGGACACATCGGTTTCCAGCGAACGCACGCTGCTCTGTCTGCCCCACAGGCTTGCGGCCAGGCAGCAATCGCGTCCGCCCATCGAGAATCGTTTTCGGTCGAACCCTGTCGGAGATCCGCTTCAGGGGGTCGAGAACGAATCCCGATTGATACCCGAAGCCAGGCTCGAGCAGCCAGACCGCTGAGAGCTGTCCCTCCCGGGGCAGAGCGATCGAGGTCGCTTCCCCCCCGGAGCTCCCGCGAACGCACGCCGCTCCAGTCGCCTCTAGTAAGACCTGCGGCTGGGCAGCGAACACGTCCGCCCACCCAAAATCGTTGTCGACTGCTCCCTGCCGGCCAGCCGCTTCAGGGGGTCGGGAACGAGTCTTAGGTAACCACCGAGGCCAGCCTCGAGAGGCTGGTTCCCTTAGTAGATTATCTCGGCGCATGGTCATGCCTTCCGAATATATCTGCGTGGGCCCTGCGTGCTGTAGAGCTGGGTTACAGGCTGCAGTTCAGCTCCCCTCCCCCAAAGTTCAACGGGGTGGTCTGGACTGTGGTCGGCCCGGAGCAGGTTCGGGTTATGGAACAGGAAGTTCAGTCCCTGTTGGTCAAGGAGGCCATAGAATGTGGTCCTCCGCCAGACAGGGAGTCCGGGTTCTACAGCCAGTACTTCATAGTTCCCAAGAAGGATGGGGGGTTGCGTCCAATAATAGACCTCAGGCACTTGAATCGTTCTCTGAGGAGGTTCAGGTTTAAGATGCTCACAATTCCAGCCATCGTGAGTCAGATCCAGTTCGAGGACTGGTTCGTCATGTTAGATCTGAAGGACGCATACTTCCATATATCCATCCTTCCATGTCACAGGAAGTTCCTGAGGTTCGCTTTCGGGGGCGAAGCGTTCCAATATCGGGTTCTTCCGTTCGGCCTAGCTCTCTCCCCTCGCACTTTTACTAAATGCATGGATGCAGCTCTAGCACCCCTGAGGCTCAAGGGCGTCAGGGTGCTCAATTACATCGACGACTGGCTGATTCTGGCCCAGTCGCGAGAGCTGGCGATTAGGCATCGAGATGTCGTCCTCGCCCACATCCAGAGTCTGGGGTTGAGACTCAACACAAAAAAGAGTGTGTTGACGCCCTCCCAGAGGACTACGTTCCTGGGAGTTGTGTGGGATTCCACGACGATGCGGGCACAGATGTCTCGTGCGCGTGTGGAGTCCATACTGGCGATGGTCTCCAGAGTGAAGCTAGGCCACAACCTCACTGTGAAGCAGTTTCAGAGACTGCTGGGGCTCATGGCAGCAACGTCCAACATCATACCTTTTGGCCTGCTACACATGAGACCCCTACAGTGGTGGTTGAGAGCCAAGGGGTTTTCCCCGAGGGGAAATCCGTTCCGTATGATCAGGGTAACGCGCAGATGCCTTCGTTCCCTTGTCATATGGAGGAAACCTTGGTTCCTGTCCCAGGGACCGGTGCTGGGAGCATCATGTTGCCAGAAAATCGTTTCAACAGATGCCTCTCTCACTGGTTGGGGCGCGGTCATGGACGGCCGCTTTGCGAGAGGTCTGTGGGAGACCCGGCATTTTTCCTGGCAAATCAATTGCCTGGAAATGCTGGCGGTCTACAAAGCTCTGAGGAGTTTTTTCCTGGACCTCCGCGGCCACCATGTCCTGATACGCTCGGACAACACTTCTGTAGTCGTGTATCTGAATCATCAGGGGGGTCTGAGGTCGCGCCCTCTATGCAGACTGGCACACCAGATCCTTATGTGGTCCCAGAGGAAACTGTCGTCTCTCAGAGCGATGTATGTCCCAGGGATCCAAAATCAGGGAGCAGACGTCCTGTTGAGGCAGGGGCTGAGGCCCGGGGAGTGGCGACTCCACCCCGAGGTGGTGGAGGCCATGTGTGTGAGATTCGGCCCAGTTGAAGTGGATCTGTTCGCGTCTCAAGAGACGTCCCACTGTCCACTGTGGTTCTCTCTCAGGTATCCAGCTCCGCTGGGGCTGGATGCTATGACACAGACATAAGTCTGCATTACAAACGGGTCCGCCGGGGAGGGATCAGCCTACTTTTAGTAGCACCCTGCTGGCCGACCCGGATATGGTTCTCGGACATTGTAGCACTGCTATACGGCCTCCCGTGGCAGGTCCCTCTGAGGAGGGATCTGCTGTCTCAGGCAGGGGGCACAATATTTCACCCCCGGCCAGAGCTGTGGAACCTCTGGGTCTGGCCCCTGAGGGGGCTCGGTACCTAGAGGCTGGCCTGTCAGCAGATGTTGTCGAGACCCTACTCAGCTCCAGGGCTCCTTCCACCAGGAGACTGCACAGCATAAAGTGGAATGTGTTTTCCACTTGGTGTAGAGAGCGTGAGGTGGACCCAGTTAACTGCCCAGTGGCTTCAGTGCTGGAGTTCCTCCAAGATCGTTTCTCCGCCGGTCTTACCCCGTCCACACTTAAGGTGTATGTGGCTGCCATTGCGGCTTTCCACTCGCCTATAGGTGCTGGGCCTTTGGGAAAGCACCATATGGTTGTACGTTTTCTCCGTGGGGCTCGGAGGATGAGGCCTGCGGCTATCTCCAGAGTCCCAACTTGGGACCTGGCGGTGGTTCTTGAAGGGTTGGCTGAGGCCCCCTTTGAACCACTGGAGTCGGCTGAGGCAAAGAACCTGACCTTCAAGGTGGCCTTTCTCCTTGCCATCACCTCTCTGAGGAGAGTGGGGGATCTCCAGGCCTTGGCTATAACGCCAACTTGCCTGGAGTTTGCCCCTGGCGGTGTTAAGGCAATCTTACATCCTAGGCCGGGCTATGTGCCCAAGGTGCCGTCTAGTGCGGCACGGTCAGTGGTTCTTCAGGCCTTCCATCCTCCACCTCATGGGACGGCGGAAGAGGGGAGACTTCACCTGCTCTGCCCAGTCAGAGCCCTAAGAGTTTATTTGGAGAAGTCTTCTCAGTGGAGGAAGTCAGACCAGTTGTTGGTGTGCTTTGGTTCACCCAAGAAAGGGCTGCCTGCATCTAAACAGACAATAAGTAATTGGATTTTCCAGGCTATAGCCACGGCTTATCAGGTGCGCAATTTGCCTTCACCTATGGCCGTGAGGGCGCATTCCACCAGGAGCATGGCCTCCTCGGTGGCCCTCCTTTCTGGCGTCTCGCTTCAGGAGATCTGCGAGGCGGCCGGGTGGGCCACCCTGCACACCTTCATACGTTTTTACAGTCTGCAACTCCCCTTGACGCCTGGCGCCAGAGTGCTCGCGTCCTAAGTGTGCCTGATCTCCCAGCTTCACACCAGGGCGGGCGTGATTACGGTGTGGCATAGTGGGTATTACGTTCCCCATAGTGTCGTCACGACGACGACGCAGTGCGAGTTCCCTCGAAGGGCAACATCTCGGGTTACGACTGTAACCCTTGTTCCCCGAGAAAGGAACGAGACACTGCGTCTCGTCGCCACACCTATCACGGGCAGAGCGCTTGCTTCATCGCAAAGGAGCTAATGTGTGTGTGTACCGGCGTCCCTTTGTATCTTCCGGTTGTGCCGTCACCTACTACGTCATGACACAGCACTGATCAGGATTGTACAGATTTCATTGATACTTCAGATGCGTTACGCTAAGGGCGTTCCCCATAGTGTCGTCATGACGATGACGCAGTGTCTTGTTACCTTCTCGGGGAACAAGGGTTACAGTCGTAACCCGAGATGTTTCCACAAAAATATGCACTTTTTTTCATCATTGATAATAATCATAAATGTGTATTGAGCATCAAATCATCATATTATACTGATTTCTGAAGGATCATGTGACACTGACAACTGGAGTAATGATGCTGAAAATTCAGCTTTGATCACAGGAGTAAATAATAATAATAATAATAATAATTTTTCACTGTTTTTACTGTATGTTTGATCAAATAAATGCAGCCTTGATGAGCAGAAGAGACTTCTTTAAGAAACATAAAAACCAGACTTTTGAATGTAGTGTATTTATTTTCCATCCACGTCAAAAAAATATTTCATGAAGTACTTTCCATTTCCTATGACTCTACAGGCACAAACATGTTTAATTTGTGCTTTACTGAATTTCTCCTCAAATCCTCCCATCAAACGAAATCACTTTTTGTGCTGTTATTCACAGAGCATTGACAAAGTGAAAAGAGGCTGCCACACAAGTCACATACCTACACTTTCCAAGAAAACGAACGTCTATGAGATTTTTTTTATACCAATGCAATAGAAAAGTTGGTTTGACAGGCTTTATAGAAGTTTACAATCCAAGAAACTGACTTCACAATAACTGTAACTGACAAGCTACAAAAGTCAAGATTTCACTTGAAGTTCCAGATGTGACTTTCCTGAAAAGAACTGTCAAAAAATGAAACACCTGAAATGCATCGCCTGGTTTACACTGATTGGCACTGCAATTTTCCCTTCTGTCCATTTCTCAGACTTCCCTGGTGGAATGGGTTTACCGCTTTTACTTACAATGAAGAGCACTCGTAGAGAAAACCACTCCGCATTGGGACAAGAATCTAATAAAAGAAAGGTCAAAAATGAAAAAGGCTTTTGGCAAATACAACTGGACATTGACAGGTATGGTATTTACTTTGCAGGAACCCCTGCGAGCCTCAAGTAAAGGTGGAGGAACAGAGAGGCTGGGATATATGAGCTCTTGCTGTATGCATGCAGTTCTGATACGACGACTGCTGGAGACTGACAGAGAAGAGCGTCGCTCTGATAATGACTTCACACTAGAAATATTACCGGTAGGAAAGCGTGCCATGGGATCTGGCATTGACTTGACCCTAAGAGAGAAAAGAATTCAGAATTCATTTGAATTGCAGATGTTGTGATCATGAGGTTTTCAGACTCACAACACCAGCAAATGTTTAAAGCCTGATGCTTCTCATAACCAGACTTACATTTACATGCATTTTGAAGGTGCTTTCATCCAAAGTGACGTACAGCATATTCAAGGTGTATATTTCATCTGTTTGACCATTAAACATTTTATAATAAATTTAATATATTAGAGAGAATGTACACACACACACAGACACACACACACACACACACACTCACACACACACACACACACACACACACCCACACCCACGTGTTCAAAGGTTTGGGTCTGTAAGATTGTTTAGTGTTTCAAACAAAGGTCTCTTCTGCTCATCAAGACTGCATTTATTTGATCAAAAATACAGTAAAAATTGTGAAATATTATTATAATGTAAATCAGCTGTTTTCTATGTGAATATTCACATTCACAAAGCTGAATTTTCAGCATCATTTCTCCAGTCTTCAGTGTCACGTGATCCTTCAGAAATCAGATGATGATGATTTGATGCTCAAGAAACATGTATGATTATTATCAATGCTGAAAACAGCTTAATATTTTTATGGAAACCGTCATACTTTTCATTCTTTGATAAATAGCAGTTTTGCTGAATTTAATGCATCCTTACAGAATAAAAGTACAAAAAAAAGTATTAACCTCAACACTTAGGCAAAATCCTCACTTTTTTTGTAAGTTTAACTTAATGTTACGGTATGTTGACACGTTACACGATCAAACACAACAACCAAAAAATACAAAATAATTCTGCATTTTTACACTAAAGCGGTGAGTGTGTGAGTTGTTTACTTACTTTTTAATTAGTCTTCACGTTAACAAAATTCCTCAACTCCCCAGTTATTTATTCATTCAGTCTGATTTGCGAATGCGAAACGTGCTTGAAAACAAAAGGCGAGATTCAATACGTGAACAGAGCAATAGCCAATCATAGGTCGATGTAGGCTCCACCTCGTCTCACATGACTTTTCTCGTAGACGCTGCTATAGAAATGTATACGTAGATGCCTCATTCACGTCTGCACACCCACCATCTTGGAACGGTCAGCGTGTTGTCACTCAAAGTGAGAATCAATGATGCCAAACATGCGCAGCTTCTGGTTATGAAACTGCTGATATTTAAACTCCCGAAGGAGTTTTTACCCATAAAAACCTACCCGTATAACACCTGTCCCTAACCTTACCCGTATCACACCTGTCCCTAACCTTACCCGTATCACACCTGTCCCTAACCTTACCCATACCACACCTGTCCCTAACCTTACCCGTATCACACCTGTCCCTAACCTTACCCGTATCACACCTGTCCCTAACCTTACCCGTATCACACCTGTCCCTAACCTTACCCGTACCACACCTGTCCCTAACCTTACCTGTATCACACCTGTCCCTAACCTTACCCGTACCACACCTGTCCCTAACCTTACCCTTACCACACCTGTCCCTAACCTTACCCGTATCTCACCTGTCCCTAACCTTACCCGTACCACACCTGTCCCTAACCTTACCCGTATCACACCTGTCCCTAACCTTACCCGTAACACACCTGTCCCTAACCTTACCCGTACCACACCTGTCCCGTACCACACCTGTCCCTAACCTTACCCGTACCACACCTGTCCCTAACCTTACCCGTATCACACCTGTCCCTAACCTTACCCGTAACACACCTGTCCCTAACCTTACCCGTATCACACCTGTCCCGTACCACACCTGTCCCTAACCTTACCCGTACCACACCTGTCCCTAACCTTACCCGTATCACACCTGTCCCGTACCTTACCCGTACTACACCTGTCCCTAACCTTACCCGTATCACACCTGTCCCTAACCTTACCCGTATCACACCTGTCCCTAACCTAAGCTTACCCATACCACACCTGTCCCTAACCTTACCCGTATCACACCTGTCCCGAACCTTACCCGTATCACACCTGTCCATAACCTTACCCGTATCACACCTGTCCCTAACCTTACCCGTATCACACCTGTCCCTAACCTTACCCGTATCACACCTGTCCCTAACCTTACCCATACCACACCTGTCCCGAACCTTACCCGTATCACACCTGTCCCAAACCTTACCCGTACCACACCTGTCCCTAACCTTACCCGTATCACACCTGTCCCTAACCTTACCCGTATTACACCTGTCCATAACCTTACCCGTATCACACCTGTCCCTAACCTTACCCGTATCACACCTGTCCCTAACCTTACCCATACCACACCTGTCCCTAACCTTACCCGTATTACACCTGTCCCTTAACTTACCCGTATCACACCTGTCCCTAACCTTACCCGTATCACACCTGTCCCTAACCTTACCCGTATCACACCTGTCTATAACCTTACCCGTATCACACCTGTCCCTAACCTTACCCGTATCACACCTGTCCCTAACCTTACCCATACCACACCTGTCCCTAACCTTACCCGTATCACACCTGTCCCTAACCTTACCCGTATCACACCTGTCCCTAACCTTAACCGTATCACACCTGTCCCTAACCTTACCCATATCACACCTTTCCCTAACCTTACCCGTACCACACCTGTCCCTAACCTTACCCGTACCACACCTGTCCCTAACCTTACCCGTATCACACCTGTCCATAACCTTACCCGTATCACACCTGTCCCTAACCTTACCCATACCACACCTGTCCCTAACCTTACCCGTATCACACCTGTCCCTAACCTTACCCATATCACACCTGTCCCTAACCTTACCCGTACCACACCTGTCCCTAACCTTACCCGTATCACACCTGTCCCTAACCTTACCCGTACCAAACCTGTCCCTAACCTTACCCATACCACACCTGTCCCGAACCTTACCCGTATCACACCTGTCCCAAACCTTACCCGTACCACACCTGTCCCTAACCTTACCTGTATCACACCTGTCCCTAACCTTACCCGTATCACACCTGTCCCTAACCTTACCCGTATCACACCTGTCCCTAACCTTACCCATACCACACCTGTCCCTAACCTTACCCGTATCACACCTGTCCCTAACCTTACCCGTATCACACCTGTCCCTAACCTTACCCGTATCACACCTGTCCATAACCTTACCCGTATCACACCTGTCCCACACCTGTCCCGTATCACACCTGTCCCTAACCTTATCCGTATCACACCTGTCCCTAACCTTACCCGTATCACACCTGTCCCTAACCTTACCCATATCACACCTGTCCCTAACCTTATCCGTATCACACCTGTCCCTAACCTTACCCATATCACACCTGTCCCTAACCTTACCCATACCACACCTGCCCCTAACCTTACCCGTATCACACTTGTCCCTAACCTTACCCATACCACACCTGTCTATAACCTTACCCGTATCACACCTGTCCCACACCTGTCCCTAACCTTACCCGTATCACACCTGTCCCTAACCTTACCCGTATCACACCTAACCCTAACCTTACCCATATCACACCTGTCCCTAACCTTACCCATACCACACCTGTCCCTAACCTTACCCGTATCACACCTCAATAGCAGCAAAAGTGTTTTACAACATCAACATAATAAGTACATTGTAATTATTTTTCAATGAAAGTACATAGTACTTAAGCCACTTAATATTAAGTGGGACCGATAATTTTACTTTTACCATAGTATATTCTTAATGGCATATTAGCTGACGCCTTTCACTTGTATTAGTTTAGCAAAACTATCTGCTGAAGTCTATTGCAGATATAGATATTAATACATGTGTCTAACTACAGTTTCAGACTTGCTCTCGAATGTTCACGGACCGGCTTTGACTGTTCCAATATGGCGGACGGCTTACATATAGCAGCCCATAAAAACATACACTAATGAGGATTCTATGTATATATATATATATATTTATATATATATATATTTATTTATTTATTTATATGTGTTATGATGCAGCTGAAGCAGAGGCAAAAAGAAGGATCCAAGTGCAGCAGGGGGTTTTATTTAAATAATCTAGAAACTAACAAATACAGACAAGATAACCAGATTCTGGACAGCCAACATACAACATTAAGAACTCACAAGGACTGAACTAAAACACAGGGCTTAAATACAAGGGAAAACAAGCTAAACAAGATAACGAGGGGGCGTGGTTAAACTGAAACACCTGGGAAGACTAATCAACATAACAGGGAACAGCTGAACATGGGACAAGACACATGGCAGGATCACATGACAAACAGGGAATCACATGACAGACAAGAACAAGGAACAAGACAAAACCCACACCGTGACATAGCCCCTCCCCTATGGGCGGCTCCCGACGCCCATAAAAAACAAAAAACGTCTCAGGTTACGACTGTAACCTATGTTCCCTGAGAACAGGGAACGAGACAATACGTCAACGACGTTATGGGGAACGCCTCAGGCGTGACAGGTGTCTGAAATCACTATCAAATCACGTCAATCATATTGACCGGCGACAGCCCGTGAATCATTAGCGTGAATGATTAACGTGCGACCTGGAAGTATAAAGGGGCGCCTTGCACACATGACAAATCACCTTATCGTCTGAAGGGACTGTACGGTAGGCAAGCCCCGAGGCATGGCAGGGAGACGTATTGTCTCGTTCCCTGTTCTCAGGGAACATAGGTTACAGTCGTAACCTGAGACGTTCCCTTTCGAAGGGAACTCAACAATACGTCAACGACGTTATGGGGAACGATATACCAACTCCGCCATGCTAAGGGGAGTGCATGCCAAGTGGCAGTGACAACTGTCAGAACCAGCAACTTCAAATGAAACGCTAGAACCACTCACCCTCAGGTCACACTGGGCTGTCAGTGACAGCATTCCCTACGGTCATAGCCCAAGCTACAGCCTCACAGAAAAACCTTCATAAACATGGTTAAATAAAAAGGTCTACCTGGGCCGGCTCCGGGCCTGGAACCACAGCTTCCGATTAGAAGGGGTCCCTTCTAGGGAATGTGGCTAGGGAACCCGAAGGAACCCCAGCCAGTCACTATTCAGGGGAACGTACTCACCCCGAAATGCCACCAGGACGGCCTGACCTGGCGTCAGTACATAGACACTAGTCTGGCCAAATCCTGTCTGTCTGAAGACAGAGCCTCTGGACAACAAAGCCTTAAGAAAGGCATCCAACCCGAGGGACTGCGAAGCTGGCAGTGAACCACTCGGCCCGGATCTCAGAGACGGGATATCCCGGAGAGTATGACTCAGCATAGTGCTTTCCAACCCTTGCTAGCGAGGGGAGTTTCTCTACTCGATCCACGGATCAACCCAGTGTCTGTGTTTCAAACACTGAGGAGGCCTGTGAAGGCCTAAGGGCTGATCTAACTGGGAGGCCTCACGAGAGGCCTACGACCGTCTGACCAGACTCAGGAAGCCGCATGCTCATAGAGACCCTCGGTGAGGGGAGCACAGGTCTGCCTGGTAGGCAAACCAGGCTGTAGGCAGAAAAAGTTCCGGGAGGGAACCAATAGCAGAGAATGAACACTTTAGCGAGCCAGGGCGCAAGCTCGCCTTCAGCAGCTGCCTATTAAGGCTAGCTGAAACTGATAGCAAGAGACCACTAGCTTCATAAACCCAGCACCACTAGGGAACGTTACAGGGAGGCCCGGAGAGGCCTACTACCTGATAGCCAACGTAAGTGGGAATTCACCTTCAGAGAGGCCCGTGAGGCCTACTACCTGATAACCACAGTAAGTGGGGTGCTCACCTTCAGGGAGGCCCAGAGAGGCCTACTACCTGATAACCACAGTATGTGGGGTGCTCACCTTCAGAGAGGCCAAGAGAGGCCTACTACCTGATAACCACAGTACGTGGGAACTCACCTTCAGGGAGGCCCGGTGAGGCCTGCTACCTTACAACCACAGTATGTGGGGAGCTCACCTTCAGGGAGGCCTGGTGAGGCCTACTACCTGACCGTACTCATTCAAGGAGGCCTGGAGGAGCCTACTACCTGATAATCACAGCATGTGGGAACTCACCTTCAGGGAGGCCTGGTGAGGCCTACTACCTGACACCCAAAATATTTGGGCGCTCACATTCAGGGAGGCCCAGAGCGGCCTACTACCTGACAGCCACAATATTTGGGAGCTCACCTTCAGGGAGGCCCAGAGAGGCCTACTACCTGATAGCCAACTTAAGTGGGAATTCGCCTTCAGGGCGGCCGGCTGAGGCCTACTACCTGATAACCATCTTAAGTGGGAATTCACCTTCAGGGAGGCCTGAGTGGCCTACTACCTGATAACCACTGTTAGCTTTGAGCCCTGAGTCCGGGTGATAGTATAAGGTGGCCTGCTAAGGCCAGCCAGCTGGGGACTCGCCTATCAGGGAGGCCTGGTCGGGCCTACTAGCTAATAGCAAGTCATATTCTGCTATAAAGTACACTGTTGGGAACCATACTACACAAGCATAATTTACTAATGGGCTTCCAGTAGCGCTATAAGGTATGTCCCACAATGTTGGGACTCACCTCCGAGGAGGCCTGTTTAAGGCCTACTACCCATCAGTGAGTCAACTGCCCGAACCACCAAGGCCAACCACGTAAAGTGAGCTGGCCTACAGTGCCCTCTAGGGGGCTGTCCAATCAAGGAGGCCTGCTGAGGCCTACTACCTAATGGCGCAGCCTTCGTTGGCAGCAAAGCTGTTTACGCAGCGCCTACAGCATCCTGGTGCCTAATCACATTGCCCATGGCAGTGTACTCCGCAAAAAAGCTAGCACCCTTAAAACAAGGGGAGTACAACATACGCCACTCTGCCTCAACGGAGGCCCCATTAGTCAGGGGCCTACCATCTATGCATGGGCGTCAGCTCAGGGCAATGCTCTGGCTTCAGGGGAGCGTACTTCGACCAAAGAAGAAGTGAAGCTTACTTCATACTCGACCCGAGCCATAGTGGTGCGAGGTAGGATAAACAGAACTGGGAGTGAAGTGCTCAGACCTACCCTGTATCACAGGGGGATACTCACACCTCACCCTGAGGTTACCAGGGTCCGGGCCTGCCAGCGGCTCTAGGGGTGACAGAAACTTATCTGTGCCCAACCTAGGGGAGTGGGGCTTGAATGAAAGCCATCCACCTACAACCTAGCGCTCGAGCAGTAGCTCAGCGAGGTGAGTGAAGCCTAAACTGGCGGCCTAAATCCGTAGGCCAGTTCTGCATGGCAGGGTCGGGCAGGAAACCCAGTCTTCTTCGTGAAGCGAAAGACGGCCTAACCCTGCTCAATAAAGACATATATACCACGGAGGCCTGTTTGAGGCCTACCATGTCCTTACAAACCATCCTCTGCACCATGCTGCATTACTCTAGTCACCCCAGAATGCAGAGAAGGGGGCGGGCCTTGGCCTAACGACTCCCATGGGAGGAGGCTGTTTATACAGGGATGCTAGAAACCTACATTCACAAAGTGAAGGTTCAGAGGAAGCAATGCTAAATTTTAGCAGAGCACTTCTATTATCCCTGGCACAGCCTAGGCCAGCTACAGAGGCGGCCCTGGTGAGGGCCAGCCTGCAGGCATAGATCTATCTGAGGGCTCGGAGGAGCCACAGCCTTACTAAAGAATATAGTCTGTATTATTCCATACAAAGGGCTGCATGATCGCTCAGCCTAATGAAAACCCAAACAGAGCTCAAGGGGCGAAATACTCAGGAAGAAGTCAAACGGACCCGTGGGCCGGACATAAGATCTATCTGAAGCTCTAGCGTCAGTCAACACTCTAAGTAAAAAATTCTAAGAGAGAGACCAACTACTCTACCCTGAGGTGGCTAACAGCCCGAAGGCTAACATAGTTATCGTTCTGGCCACCTAATGGGGAACTTCAGGGCCCTAATAATCCAGGAAACTTCTCTTACCTTATTACCTGATGACATAGCAAATGACATGACCCCATAGCTCTATACAGGGAACGAGGTCTGTAGAGAGATACATTTCGGAATTTTAATTCACAAAATTGACTCTTGAAAAGACCAGACAGCTCACCTGCGGCGTGCGGAGTGAAGACTCGCCAGATAGTTCTTTATGAACCTGGGGTCCACCACTTTACATGCCTGAAAGAGGCGTTTCTACTAACCAAGCCTAGGCGGGCCATCGGAACATCGTTCTTATCATAGGCCCAGCGCCAGGCCTGATGTAATGCACGTCTGGGGAGTCAGAAGAGAGGAGAGGGCTGGATTTCTCTTTTTAATGAAGCCCTCCGGGGAGATTATCCATCAGCGACGCTGTATGCGCTTGTGCTGGATAACCTCCCTCAGATCCCTCTTCTAGCGGGAGTCACAGCCTGAACTGCTGCCGTGTATGCTCTGCCATTCAAACGCGCTGTTGTCTCTAGCGGTTTGGATGGCAGAAATGGAGCTCTCAGTGTCGACGCCTGCCCAGACATGAGATAGTTCGCAAACGACTCGTCAAATGGGCGGCATCGACACATACCCATGCTCTGCGATCCCCTCAACATCAGCGAAATTAACCCGCTGATGTCAGTGAATACTGGCAGAGAATGGGCTCTTCCATGCCCTCTAGATCTCTGTGTGAAGATCAGGAAGGAATGGATTAGGCTCACCTGAGCTGGTAGTGTATGGCCGGGGAGAAACCGATCGCCGAGCCTACCGCGAGCGGTCTCTCCTCTAGTGCGTTGCCATGGCAGCTACAGCCTGTTGGCGGCGCGCTCCACAACATCCACCAGACCTGCATACACGGGGCAGGGTGGCTGAGAGGGTTCAGGATCTACCTGATTATAAACCTCCTCAGCCATCTCCTGCTCGTCCTGAAGAGCAGCAAGAGCACCTGCTTCGCCCTCGTCAGCCGTCGAATCATCTGAGAGGTTTACAGCACTCTCAAGATGATCGACGAGCTCTATCTGGAAGCCCATGATGCAAGTCGCCGCTCTGCCTCGGCACGAGCGGGACCACGAGAACCAGACGTTGAACCCCCTTCACTCGAGAAGAGGGCCAGACGAGAGCGAGCGTTTTAAAAGAAAAACGCTCACAGTTCACACAGAGGATTCCCTCGAGAATCTCCCGTGCGCGCTCTTCTCCCAGGCAGGAAAAGCACACTCGTGTGCTGTACATTTAATTTTCTTACCGTTTCATTGAGTAGCGTTTTCAAACAGACAGTCCCTGAAGACGATGAGATGATTTGTCATGTGTGCAAGGCGCCCCTTTATACTTCCAGGTCGCACGTTAATCATTCACGCTAATGATTCACGGGCTGTCGCCGGTCAATATGATTGACGTGATTTGATAGTGATTTCAGACACCTGTCACGCCTGAGGCGTTCCCCATAACGTCGTTGACGTATTGTTGAGTTCCCTTCGAAAGGGAACAATAGTTCAGGAGGGTGGTGAGGCGGAGGCGGTCTTGGGGGAGGGATGGAGGGTCAAGTCTGTGCAGGGGGCAAGGCACTTCAGGCGGCCAGGGTGAACCCAGGTGAAGACCCCTCTGGCGGCCACGGCGGTGAAGACCCCTCGGGCGGCCAGGGCGGTGAAGACCCCTCGGGCGGCCAGGGCGGTGAAGACCCCTCGGGCGGCCAGGGCGGTGAAGACCCCTCGGGCGGCCAGGGCGGTGAAGACCCCTCGGGCAGCCAGGGCGGTGAAGACCCTTCGGGCGGCCAGGGCGGTGAAGACCCTTCGGGCGGCCAGGGCGGTGAAGACCCTTCGGGCGGCCAGGGCGGTGAAGACCCCTCGGGCGGCCAGGGCGGAGCAGACACCGGCTCAGGAACAGCAGACACTGGCTCTGGAACAGACATTAGCTCAGGAACAGACACCGGCTCAGGAACAGACACCAAAACTGTAACAGCCACAAGAACAGACACAAACACAGAAACAAACACTGGTTCTGGCGCTGGAACAGGCACTGGCTCTGGAACAGACATTGGCTCGGGAACAGGAACAGACTCTGGCTCGGGAACAGAAACAGACTCTGGCTCGGGAACAGGAACAGACTCGGGGGCGGCCATCTTGTCCGTAGACACTGGCTCGGAGGCGGCCATCTTGTCCGTAGACACTGGCTCGGAGGAAGTGACGTGAACAGTCTCTGGATCAGCAGAAGTGATGTGAACAGTCTCTGGTTCGGCCATCTTGTCCGTAGACACTGGCTCGGAGGAAGTGACGTGAACTGACTCTGGATCGGCCATCTTGTCCGTAGACACTGGCTCGAAGGCGGCCATCTTGTCCGTAGACACTGGCTCGGAGGAAGTGCCGTGAACCGACTCTGGATCGGCCATCTTGTCTGTAGACACTGGCTCTGTAGAAGTGATGTGAAGCGTCTCTGGCTTGGCAGAAGTGACGTGAAGCTCTGGCTGGACGTGGCTGACGTGAAGCGAGGGCTGCACGTGGCTGACGTGAAGCGAGGGCTCTGGACTGGACGGAACCAGCGATGAGGGCTCTGTGCTGGACGGGACCAGCGGTGAAGGCTCTGTGCTGGACGGGACCAGCGGTGAAGGCTCTGTGCTGGACGGGACCAGCGGTGAAGGCTCTGTGCTGGACAGGACCAGCGGTGAAGGCTCTGTGCTGGACGGGACCAGCGGTGAAGGCTCTGTGCTGGACGGGACCAGCGGTGAAGGCTCTGTGCTGGACGGGACCAGCGGTGAAGGCTCTGTGCTGGACGAGACCAGCGGTGAAGGTTCTGTGCTGGATGGGACCAGCGGTGAAGGCTCTGTGCTGGACGGGACCAGCGGTGAAGGCTCTGTGCTGGACGGGACCAGCGGTGAAGGCTCTGTGCTGGACGGGACCAGCGGTGAAGGCATTGGAGAACGAGACCCTGGAACGATAGCACTCTTGGCAGCACGTGCAGAAATTAGCAGGGGATCGGCCACGCTAGAAACCGGTCCAGTACGGCCATAGACTGATCCGGTGGCTGGCTTGAAGGTTGGCAAGACGTGAACTGACTCTGGCTGGGCAGACTGGATCAGTGATGAGGGCTCTGGGAGTACTGTGAGCTTGCGGGGTGTTTCATTAACCAAGCCCACAGTAAGTGCCGAACCGCTCAAGAAAAGGGCCAGGTCGACATATCCCTCCAGGGTCCAGCCGGCATGGCCCTCCGGCATCAACTGAGCGATGTTGTCATCCAGCCCGCTCCAAAACAGGTCCATGAGCTCGGTGCCATCGAGCGACGCCAAGTGACAGCAGGCCAAAAAGTCCCTCACATACCTTTCAATGGGCTGGCCGTTTTGAAACAAAGAACAAAGAAATTTCCTTAGGGCCTGGTTGCTGACTACTGCTGGATCCATATTGTGGTGAGTTCTTCTGTTATGATGCAGCTGAAGCAGAGGCAAAAAGAAGGATCCAAGTGCAGTTCATTTAATAAAATAACAGGCGGAACACGGAACTCAGGACAGGAACACTGAAGCAACAACAACGACCGACAAACCACAACTGAAACACAGAGGTATAAATAGACAGGCAAACAAGCTAAACAAGATAACAAGGGGGCGTGGCTAATCAGAAACACATGGGAACAATGATCAGACAATTAACAAGACACATGGCAAACAGGGAATCACATGACCGACAAGAACAAGGAACAAGACACAAAACCCACACCGTGACAATATGGCTGTTCCCCTCCATAACTTTAACCGTTGGTGTTGTGGTTGGACAGTGTCTATTATTTGCTTTGTTTTATTTTTGTACTGTGGACTATGTATATATATATATATATATATATATATATATATATATATATATATATATATACTGTATATACAATTGATCCTATAAAGGTGGCGCTGGAACACAGGTCTACTTTTGGCAATAAAATGCACAGCAGAGGCTTAAACCAAGAGATGGTCGTAAAACCACATTTCAAATCCAAATAAATAAGCTTTAGTGCCCGCATAAACATTCTTATTAAATTCTAATTATTGTGGTGAACTAATGAGAAATGGCAGATTTATTTGTCATTGGACAGTGCTAGTGGCCTAATGTGGCATAAAGCTGCTCTCATGTCACACACAGATGCTCGATAATACGATAATAATCAGATTCTCCACAGACAGGCTGGGATTAGTTTACTCAACAGCCGTGACTTCAAAGTACATGTAATTCCTCTATCAATAAAAACTCTAAATCCAATACGAAGTGGAGTCAGTCGTCTTTGTTCTGTTTACTGTGGTTTTGCAGTTTTACCCATTGAGGGTAAATGTGTACATGATGATGATGGCGGATGCGGCTTTGGAAAGAAAAGGACATGCGACACTGTAAATAACTACAAAACACAACTTGGATAATGGTTAGCAGTGTGTGCGAGTGAGTGAGTGAGTGAGTGAGTGAGTGAGTGAGTGAGTATTGCCATCAGGTGCTCAGTATTAGCATATGATAATATGAAATAACTTTTAACTTGATTTTCTGTGAACCCTCATATCTTATTCATGTGCTTTGAAAGACACATGATACAATCTCAGCATATTACTATTTATGCCATCACATCTCATATGCAGCGTTGGTAACACAAAATAGCTTTTGTGTGCAGCTCCACTGTTTGTTTACGGCAACACGGACAAAATATTTCATTTGTGGCGTTTATATCTCTTACAATGGGGTCGTATACTTCATTAATCTAATTCTAGCGTGATCTCGGCTCCCCGCGAGACAGGGAGAGAGTGACTGTGCTGTTAGGAGAGAGAAGAGAGATTTAGAAACTGCCTGAAAAAGACATAATGCAGCGTAGAATAGAGGATGGTGTCAGATCTCAGGCTGAACTTGAATGTATATTTCAAGCTCCTCACATTTGATGTTTTTTTGGTCTTATGAATGACTGCTCAGCATGTTTAAACCAGACGCTAAAACCACTATATGGTGGATAAGTGGACCATTGTTCTTCAAAGTGCTACAACATGGACATGCATTATATATATATATATATATATATATATATATATATATATATATATATATATATATATATATATAATTATTTAATCATTATATATAATTATTTATATATATATAATTATTTAAATGATAGTTGACATATTATTTTATTTAAAATGTATTTAAATAAACAAATATATTGTTTTAATTTATTTTAATTTATTTTGATATTATTTCATGCATGTATACCAGTGTTATTCTAGTATAATTAAGATACTATTATAGTTTTTGTTAATATTTTAAATCCATTTTTATTTTTATATTTTCCATTTTTATTTTTAGTAATTTTATTGTGTTTTTTAAATATGTCTTTTATTATTTTTTTATTTCAGTTTTAGTTTGTTATTTAAGCACATCAAGTTAAACTGAAAAGTTTTTATATTATACAATTTGTATATAAATTTGATTTTAGTTAATGCTTCTTGTATTTAAAACAGTAACAATGTTTTTTTTTATTTATTTTTTTTTTTTTTTTTTAATGATTTTAGTTTTAGTTTCAGGTAACTAAAATAACCCTGATGAATACACTTTTTAAATCAGGCTTAATTGTCTAAACACTCTTTTTTGCCGCTGCATATATAGGTGTACAGGTTTCCTTTTGTGTTTCATTTAAACTGTGTGGTTCAGATATTTTCACAAAGAAGTGACATTTTCAAATTTGACTGAATGTCTTTCATGAATACACTCTAATGCGACTGACAGTCCTGACTTAAGCACTGAATGTGACCACGTGATCATTATTATGATCTTTTCAGCCTTAATATAACTATTGGAAAGTTCCTTCTCCGACAGCTGCCTTCTCGACTGTAATAAACCTGTAAACCCCTCCATGGATTCTTTCATTGATTCAGTCGTGAAAAATGTTTCCATTAAATGTTTTAGAGGGAGATGTCAGAGCAGCTCATAGACCGTTGCTGACTCAATTGTTAGTTGTGGTCATTCCTCTCTCAATCTTCTGTTTCATCTCAGTCTCTCTCTCTCTCTCTCTCTCTCTCTCTCTCTCTCTCTCTCTCTCTCTCTCTCTCTCTCTCTCTCTCTCTCTCTCTCTCTCTCTCTCTCTCTCTCTCTCTCTCTCTCTCTCTCTCTCTTTCTATGCCTTTCAAAAATGTATGGCACTGAATGAAAAGTCTGCCAATTTTAGAAAAATTCACTGGCTCGTCTTTCAGCCGAGAGGGTATTCGGCAGAAAGGAAGGAAATGGCTGAAGTAATATTTCTTAAAAAATGCATTGTGAACTGCAGTGTGACCTGTTGTCAGTCCTGTGGTCTCCAAGGCTCTCATTAAAACCTCCAAATATTTACAGGTCAATAAACACTGTTCCAAGGAGAGCCAAAGTCACTCTGCTACACTGTATCAATGTAAATTATTTAGCAAGTAAATACAACATTTTCTGTATGTAATTTTTCTGCACAATGATTTAGACAGTAGATAGATAGATAGATAGATAGATAGATAGATAGATAGATAGATAGATAGATAGATAGATAGATAGATAGATAGATAGATAGATAGATAGATAGATAGATAGATACCCTTGAATTCAAATGCCTTCTGGGACTTCCTCTCCAGCATTAGATATTTCATAGGTTTATCATCTTCAAAGACGATCAGCTACCATATCCTGGACCTTGAGGAATATCGTTTATTCTTAAGACTGGTGTGGTGTATTGACATATGATGAGGTGTTCCTACATCATACAGAATGAAGCGCTGAGAGTGTCATCATCTGGCTGGTGTCCATGAACACTGTCTAATGTTTTCACTGTTACTGATTCTGTCCTCTTACAAAATGAAGGGGTTTTGCTTATTCATCGTTCTCACAAACTGCGCTCAGAAATGTGCTTGTCATGTAAACTAGCGAAAGGAAGAGTGTGAGAAATTTAGAGAAGTTAATGAGAAACTAAACATTTTTAATGATTTTATACCACAGAACAATAAGCAAGATCACGAGCAACACACCAGGTTGGAGTTTCGATGTTTTGAATGACTCAGTTGAGTGAATGATTCAACGATTCACTCATTACGACATCATCATACATTTCTGAATGAATCAGTGGGTTTGAACAAAGTGCATGTATGTGTGCATCATATAGATATACTTGTAGATAATATAATATTAATGTAATTAAAGGCCATATAAGTGTAACACAATTAAGTACGTAAGTATTTTTTTATTAAAAAAGTGTACTTTGTAATAACCTCACCGTAAAAGTACATTTCAAATCATTATGTTTTAATAACCCTTTGTCATGCTTTAAAGAAGTACACATATTTTGATGTGCTGATGAACTAAAGAACATATAAAGTAATTTTAACTGTAGTGTGCTTATATTATATATACTTAAAGTTAAATATTGTGAATGTACTAAATCGCAACTTAACCATTACAAATATATTAATATATTTAACATATAAGTTTCAATAGAAATCACATTAAAGTATATTTTGTTTACCATTAATTCTTATCAGTACATTCAGCTGTACACTTATATTTACTAACATATTGCAAACATGATAGAAGTAATCATGAAATTACATATAAAGATGTACTACTAAAGTGGCATTTAATATAAATCTATAATACACTTCCATTAAAATTTTGGTTAACATGAAGCTATAAGTGTCCGAAAACATTACATTCAGTTCCCACTTATATTCCTGTAAAGTATGTTATTTCCATAACAAGTATGTTAATCACTCTTATTCATAAGGATATAGCATTACCATTCCGTTCTATACAATTAATATACAGTTTTGCAGTATTTTGGTTTCATATCTCACTCTATAAAGCATGATTATTACCGTGTGGCACTGCTGACCGCTCTGTATCGCTATAACTGAGGTAAAGTGGGAATGTTATTTTAATTCTGGTGGTCAGATCTGTAGATCCAGCATACAGACCCTCTCTGTTTTGTGCAAACCCACTTGTAAACTACCTTGCCCTGCCAAGTCTATGAAATCCACACGACTTCACAGCAGTTTTTGTGTGTGGTGTTTCCCTGCCAAATATTTTGCTTTTATTCGAGCCAATATTCATAGGCCAGGCAAAGCCTCTGTCTACCATTCTGTACTGTGTGACAAACCACACTGCTTGCCAAGAGTAATGATGATCAGCCACTGTGCAACCGGAGAGTGTGTCAGTCTCAATGCCTTATACCACTATGTGGATATGGAATGGTGAAAAACCTCACAAACTTAAAATTAATTAAAGGGATAGTTCCCCCAAAAATTAAATATCCCATGATTTACTCACCCTCAAGCCATCCTAGGTTTATATTACTTTCTTCTTTCAGACAAACACAATCGGACCCAGACAGCAACATAGTGTTGGCCCAGATCCGGCCCACATCTGGTACACATGGATTTTACACGGTCCAGATGTGGCCCGGATCTGGGCCGACACTATGTTGCTGTCTGGGGAGTTATATAAAAAAAAATGTCCTGGCTCTTCCAAGCTTTATAATGGCAGTGAATAGGTGTTAATATTTTGAAGCCCCCAAAAAGTGCATCCATCCATCATAAAAGTGCTCCACAGTGGTTAATAAAGGCCTTCTGAAGAGAAGCCATGTGTTTGTGTTAGAAAAATATCCAATATTTACTGTAAAACTTTATAAACTAAAATAACTAGCTTCAAACAGAAGGCCTTGTATTTGTCTGAAAGAAGAAAGTCATTAACACAGAGGATGATTAAACGGTGAGTAAATCATGGGGTAATTTTAATTTTTTGGGTGAACTATCCCTTTAAGTATAAAATCAATAAATAACAATTTGGACATTAATAGGATGCATATCTATACTTTTAGATTTTTTTTCTCCAATCACAGCTCTTGCATTTTTCACCATGCAAAATTACTTGACCGTTGATCCTTCCTGTTCCTCTCCAGCAGAACCCAGCTGACATTTAATACAACCCCATGGGCTATAATTAATTTTCCAAGGTACGGCGTATTCAATAAACCCCCTTAGGCTTGTAGCTCTCATTTGTCTAATGCATATGCTATTAGCAATGAGTAAGTATTAGGCAAATCTATATTTACAAGCCGATGAGACTGTGGTTGTGTGACACGCTGGTAAAGTGGTAGAGGTCAGTGGCGTTTGCACACAACGGCTCACAGAAGAAGCCAACAGACTGAGATACGAGATATACTATACCGCCAATGATGATTGACAAGATCCTCCTGTCATTGTGAAGGATGCTGAGGATATTGATTCCTCTTCAGTTTGTTCCACAGTGAGCCACTAAAGCTGGTTATGGCATCGTTTGTTTCTCTAGGTTCAAGGTTGTTCCACCCACATTGTACGGAACTGCAGATGTGAGTTTGATTCACAAGAATTCAGTGGACTATAATCCTATTAATAGTGATGATGTAGCCTACCTTTTTCCTGGTGACATTTCCCTTTTTTTCTTTCTCCACGCCATTAGAAAGTGAATACCCTTTCTCATATTGACGTCATCCAACAAAGATGCGAAGATCTGATCTATTTTAGAATCTGTGCCATATTAAGCATTCAGAGAAATCTGAGGCAGTGAAAAATAGGCTACAACATGTTAAAGTCCCCCTGTAGTCAATAATTTAATGCAATAAAACGTTTTTTTCCTTGAAAAAAAATTCTTCATGCCTTAAAATATCTTGAATGTAACTCGACACCCTTGCCTCATTTAGTATCTTGAATATGCAAATGAGCCCTGCATCCACTCACTCACAGCAGCTCAGAGATCCACTCGTTGACAATCACACGTTGATCAGGAGTGTGTTTCCCGTATAACGACGTAACCCGCTGGTTCACTTCTATAGTACGATCCATCATTGAAGAAATCAACTATAGTCTCGACTGTTTGCCAAAACCATATTGTCGCAAATTGTTTGTTCAACCACGTTGGTTAATGATGTCACGCAGTTATTGGAGTAATAACTTCTTTTAATTAATCTGTTTGAGATCGAATTAATGCTAGATGTTTTGCTATAGATTATGAACACAGCATCTGAAGAATAATTCAACTTTTTCTCAGTTATTTCGCTCTATTTCCAGATTCAATCATAGGCTCGTTCTTACGCACTAGAGCTCGTTCACACATGCGCACTCTTAAAAATGACACTTTAAATCTCTTGACAAACTAAAAGACGTAAATGACATTTGTATGTGTTCTAAATAAAATAAAATAAAACAGATTGCACTGGATGTCAGCTTGCTTATTTTGCTCAAGATAATGATTTATTGAGTCCACATGTCATGAAAACTAGAAACTCTTCTTCTAATCACAGGTTGAGATCTGTCGTTACAAACACACACCTTTGCGATGCTTTTTGCGAATGTTCGTTAGAACGATGATTTCGGGAAACCGACTCGTTGAACTGCTGATAACGACAGAACTTAGTTTGACCATTGTTGGCTAACGATGCTTTCGGGAAACACACGTTGATCTGATTGGTTACAAGGTCGTTTGTGACGTCAGAAACACCAGCGATTTCAAAGCGTGTTTTTGAGACTGTCTTTGGTTCACTGCAGTTTTAAGCAGAAAATACTCAGCAATGCTGTCGACTTATGAATTTATATATGGTTTGTCTTACAGGTTTTTTTATTCGCTTTGGTACTATTTTCACAAGTAAGATGTACATTTTCAAAACTCTTAGTGCTAATATCACAACAGATCATCAAAAGTGCACTTTTTTCAAACATTTCATCATGTTTTCAATTGTTTTCAAAGTATCCTTTTCACAACACAAAATAAGTGTTTCATCTACATAAATGTTTCATTCACAGTAACTGCCTTTCATAAAGCTCTTACTATCAAACTTTTGATTTGCATCTCTTTTTGTTCAGTTTAATACATTTGTCTATTATTTAATCCAACTGATCTTAATGGTTAATTAATGAATCATTTGGTACACCTATAGATTTCTATACAAGTGAAACTCGAAAAATTTGAATATTAAGTTTATGTATTTCAGTAATTCAAATAAAAAGGTGAAACTACAGTAATACATTTAGTATATAGAACTATATACACATGCATGATTATACTTTTCAGAGGGATGACATTTCTGTATTTACAGTACAGTAAAATTATTTTCTTATTGATTTCATGTAATATTCTAATTTTCAGAGATTTTGAATTTGGTTTTTCATAAGGTGTAAGCCATAATCATCAAAATGATAACTTTTGCACGATATTCAAATTTTTCGAGTTTCACCTGTAGATATTGATTCTATATACAGTTTCTATAGAACTTGTTTGCAATTTCCGATATGGATAACCAAATGTAATGAATTATTTTTACATAAGTGATTTATAGATAATAACCACCACTATGTTCAAAGTGTGTGCACTCGCATGTGTGTGTGTGTGTGTGAGAGAGAGATACAGAGAAATTTGCCATTTGTGAAAACACTGTAAAGCAGAATAGAGTATAAGGGAGAGGAAACGGTCAGTAACTGTAAAACGTTAGATTGATTAGAGATGCATCAGTAGAAGGGAGACAGATGGCATCAAATACAGCATACAGCATACATACATACAGTGATACTGTAAACAGATGACCATGGACAGCCACATTACTGTAACTCAACCTAAAGTGTAAAGGTCCACTACAGTAGATTCAGTTTAATGGTATAGAGTGAAATCATTTACTGTATTGCCAGCAAACTCTGTTCTAGCACAGATCCTCATGGCTGTGTCATACTTCATCACAGCTTTTGATAACTCACTGCAGATACTATTACAAACATTATGGATTCAATTACATAGGTTAGGTAATGCACATGTTTTTTCTAATGTGGCAACTGTATCCTGTATTACTGTAATTATTTCAGCAACAAGAGTGATTTGAAACATGTGTCTTGCATTGTTTTCTGTTGAATGAACTGATTGTTAAAAGTACTATATTGAAAGAAGATCATACTGTTGTGTTTCTGTGATTAAACCAAACGTTCTCATTACATATTACAATAATCTTGTGTTTGAAACAATGATTATGTGGACTGAAAGATGTATAACTGTAATGAAAGCATGGGATCATGTTTTGAAAGAATGACTAGCTGTGTTACAAGTGTGATCAGTTTGGATTTTTGTACTAAGAGTTTTGAAAATGTACACCTTACTTGTGAAAATAGTACCAAAGCAAATAAAAAAAACTATAAAGCATATTAAAAACACCACATAGACATATAAAGAACATTAAAAGCTTGGTTTCCTTAAGTATGCTTGTAAGTTTAAGTCAGGTTATATCTTGTATAATATATGCACACTCTTAACAATAAAGCTTCTTCTTTGGCATTGATGGTTCCATTAAGAACCTTTAACAGGTTATTTAGATTATTAAAACATTCTTTATACTAATAAATATATAGCTTTAAAAGATAAGCGGTTATTTTAAGAACTGAACACTGAAAGCTTCTTAGGGGAACCAGACATGGTTATTCAATGACATCACTGCGAGGAGAAAAAAAAAAAAACTTTTAGAATCTTTATTTCGAGTGTATTGGCACATTCGAGTGTAGAAGAACAGTGCACATTTACTGATAAATTGTAGCATATTTAGAGATGAGTTTAGCATGTAGAGAATGGTGATGCATCCTGTGATGATGGCCTGTTATTAGGGTAAATAAATTTAAACAGTTGTTATTGCACAAAACTGGTGATTTTGCCACGCTGCAGGAAAGGATGACTCTCGACCTGATGATTCATGCTCTGGGAATATCAGAATATGTCAAATAACCTAGTTATGATTTTAAATGGCTTTTACAAAGTCATCATTAACATAACATACTTTTTAAATTAAATATTATTTGAAAATGTATGTACGGTTTGTATACAATATTTAATCTTATTTTGAATTAGCTTTTCAATTTTCATTCTTCCTTTAGATTTTAGTATCTTTTTATTTATCATTTTGATTGTTTTATTAATAGTTCAAAGTTAAAATTTAGCTTCTTTTTATTTAGTTTTAGTCATTTCACCCATTCCCATCAAATGAAGTCTCTCTACTTCTACGAAAGAATACTCAAATGTTTGTTTGTGTGTGTGTGTGTGTGTGTGTGTGTGTGTGTGTGTGTGTGTGTGTGTGTGTGTATACATACATATATATATATATATATATATATACATTTTGCAATAAATTTAAAATATATTGTTTTTATACATACAGTATAATCAAAATTTGTAAATGAGTAGTTTTATATTTCTCTTATCATTTTTAACTCAATTATGCTGTTTGCAATGCTTCATGGGATTGTAGTTATTTCCCTCACTAAAGCCGTTATGTTCACAGTCTGGTACCGTTGTCTTTTTGTCTGATTTTCAAAAACATTATTTGGTTTTGTGATGGATTTTTTAAAATGAATCATTTATATGCTTTTGAAACCTAAATGTATCAAAACACTTTGCTCAAAGTCAGTCAGTGTGTGTCTGAATAATCCCTGAATATAACAATAGGGGAAATTAAACTAGACAGATGTTAAAATATATAAACTCGTGATTTTGAGTAATCAAGGAATCCAGATTTGCTTCTACCTAGTAACAGAAGGGTTTGCTGAATTATGCATACGAAGAACGTCCTGGTTGCATATGCAACCCACCGTTCCCTGAAGGAGGGAACGGAGGACATAGTGGACGTCGACTGAATGGGGGATCATGTCTTCTTCGTACTACTATGCGTCCACTTCCATGTTTATACCCGAGCTGCAGGGCGGAGCATGTAATCACGCACGCCAATGTTGAATTGGCTTGATTAAATAGTAGCACGAAGAAGACGTGCTCCCTAGCGTGATCTCCCATTCAGTCGACGTCGACTATGTCTGACGTTCTCGACTGAAAGGGAACCAATCATATTGTAGAAAAATGATGTAATGAATCATGTCACCTTTGCCATACTCCTCTCATGCTATAAAAACTGTTGTATTGTTTTTGCTGGTGGGATTGTCTCTGAAATACGGCCTTGATTAAAGCATATTCGAAGGCATTGTCTGGAGTCTGTCCAGTTATTGCTGAGAAAACACTATTGCTAACATTAGAGATATTATTCCCAAGTGATTGTGTTCCTAAGGGGCAAGATGTTGTCCAACTCAAAGCCAGTTGTCGACTGTAGACGCAGTGCTAGAGTATAAATATTATTAAGTGTCGACCATAGACTGTAAAAAAAAATATGGGCGTAGTGTGCGTGACGTCACCCTTAGTGTTTCTGAAGAGCGTTTCTGAAGCCCAAAGTGGGCGGAGCCGGCCGTCGCCATCTTGGCCGCGTCACTCCCGGATAAACGAACATGTGCAGCGAGGCGGATTAGCAAAGATGACGTGACGCTAACAGACAAACGGCTAGTAGTGACATCAGCCGCAATCCTCCTGTCACTCAAGTGGCCACGCCCTTAATTATGCAGAATTTTAAGGCTTAATATAATTTAAACGGGTGAGTTATAAAAAAAAATCATCCCCCTCACAGTCATCATGAAGGGCAAAATTAGTTCCCTTTCGTTGTCACTCCGAGTTACGTCGGATGACGACGAATGGGGTTTCGCTTAGAAAGCCTATCAACTTCGAGTATTACAAAACGAGCCAATGGCAAAGAAATGCCATGGGTCTGCGGAATTTGAATGACGTAACTCCGCCCCACCTCGTGGGTATAAAAGGAGGAAGTCCGCAACAGCAGTTTATGTTTTCGCTTCGGAGCCAAGTGTATTCTTCTCTCCACAAGCCATCTCTGAATTGTCAGCTTTACAAACGAGTACCTCGAGTGTTGGTGTGACGGCGATCTACGGCGAGCGCGTGCTTCCTGCTGATCTGTTGCAGTGGTCTGCCAGTCGGTGCGTGTCTCCCCGGGTGCTTCAACACTTGAGTTTTCTCTCACTAAAAGAGCTTACACGCGGCACGTCTTTTTAAAGACGGCTCGCCCGTGCATTTAAAAAAAAAAAAAAAAAATGAATGGTGCGGCAGCTTGGTATCGGACTCTGATGGGCACGAGCGTTGTCTAGTATGTTTGGGCTTGATCATGCTAGAGCAGCGCTCGTGGATGACTCATGTTTTCTCCATGGAAACATGATCATCGCGTCATTAAGGTCGAGACTCGGTGAACTCACATGAGTGAGAGTCCCCTCATCCACCCCCCGATCTTCGGCTGGTGGCCAGGGTGACCTGAGGGTTTCGGTCTGGAACAAGGCGCCGACTATGTGTCCGCGACCCCAGCCCCCCTCTTCAATGACGGTGCCCGCTAGTGAACAGGTGATTCCCACGGGTCTACCCTCTGGTGGCCCGTGTGTTTCATTTGAAGCTACAGAGGATGATATTATGTTTGTAGCAGCTTCACTAGGTGGGTTTGATTTTCCTGGAAGTGACGACTCGTCGAGTCTGCTCCGGAGATGACGGCCATGCTTTCCCGGGAGTATTGGTTTTTGGGTGAGGCCGCCGACCCTCGTCCACGGCAAACCCCAATACCGTTCTTCCCGGACGTGCATGATGAGATCAGGGACCATTCGCTGATCTCATCCGCCTTTCCTCCCCTCGATGGGGCCGCTGCCCGTGGGTACACTGGGGTTCCCTCGGCTGAACGCTCTGTTGCGATGCTATGTGTCCTCAGAGTGCTTCTTCTCGGCGCAATCCTAAGCACCCGTCCGTGGCCTGTAGTTTTTCGTCTACGCTTGTGGCGAGATCTTATAGCGCCACGGGACTGGCGGCCGCCTCACTGCGTGCCATGGTCATTCTGCTGGTCTACTTGACCCAGATGCTCATGGACCTGCACGAGGGCGGGACTGACCCAGGGCTCTTCACTGAGCTGCGCGCCGCCACTAACCTTGCTCTCCGAGCGACGAAAGTGGCCGTACGCTCCCTGGGTCAGGTGATGCTCACCATTCGGTGGCCGTACCTGTTTGATGTGCTGGATGTCGCGCGGACCCGTCTGTCCGACATTCCCATATCCCAGGTCGGCCTCTTCGGCGGTGCGGTTGAGGGCTGGCCCAACAGCTCTCAGCCGTCCATGAGCAGACTGACGTTGATTCTGTCCCGACGGCCCCGCTGTCCGCTCAGATCCCTCGGTCTGCCCACCGCCAAGGGCGCCCTCCCGCGGCTCCCACCCTGCCCGTTCACCCGGGCCGGCTCTGGGGGCCGCGGGCGGATGCCACAGCCCTCTCTAGCCCCGCCCCCCGCTACACGCCGGGTTAAGCGGCGCTCCTGAGACGGGCTCCTCGGGGATGGAGCAGGTTGAGGTCGACTCTGTCCCGACGGCCCCGCCGTCCGCTCAGTTCCCTCGGTCTGCCCACCGCCGAGGGCGCCCCCCCGCGGCTCCCACCCCGTCCGTTCACCCGGGCCGGCTCTGGAGGCCGCGGCCGGACGCCACAGCCCTCCCCAGCCCCGCCCCCCGCTACACGCCGGGTTAGGTGGCGCTCTTGAGAGGGGCTCCCCAGAGATGGGACTCAGTTCTTTCCAGGAGTTGGGAGCAGGACCACTCCTTTCCCCGGTGGAGGGCCGGGGAAGAATCCTTATTCGCAAAGAACTGACTCTCCCGTCTCTGAGCACACAGAGTTCTCGGACGACACAGAGCGCCACCCTCTAGCCGTGCTCTCCTCGTCCCCCTCTGTCCCAGAGGTGGTTGACACGGCGTGCCGTCCACGGACCGCTTCGCCCCTGTCCCCCTCTGTCGCCAGACCCCTGGCAGAGCAGGCCCCCGCGGGACAACCAGCCTGGTCCTCCCCTGGCCCCCTCTACCAGGGCGCGGTTGCTAACTGTGCCCCCACACCGGGCCGCTATGCCGTCCACGTCTGGGCCAGTTACTCCGCTTCGCTGCCCCTCCGGGGGGACGCCTGTCGTCGCGTGATCCCGCCGGTTCAGTTCCTGGGAGCCTGGCTAGAGCTTCCCCGTCTGTCCCGCTGGATCGCGCGTTCCGTCAGGCTCGGCTTGCGATTCAGTTCGCACGGTCTCCTCCCCGCTTCAGGGGAGTCCGCTCCTCTTTGGTCGGTGGCAATGCCCCCGTCATGAGAGCAGAGATTGCCACCCTGCTGGCGAAGGGTGCAATCGAGACTGTCCCTCCAGCCGAGATGAGGTCCGGCTTCTACAGCCCTTACTTCATTGTCCCCAAGAAAACCGGTGGGTTACGGCCAATCCTGGACTTGCGCGTGCTGAACCGCTCCCTTCACAGGCTGCCGTTCAAGATGCTCACCGCCAAACGCGTTTTCGAATGCGTGCGTTCCCAGGATTGGTTTGCAGCGATCGACCTGAAGGACGCCTACTTCCATGTCTCCATTCTTCCTCGCCACAGACCGTTCCTACGGTTTGCTTTCGAGGGGCAGGCATACCAGTTCGCGGTCCTCACTTTCGGGCTGGCCCTGTCTCCTCGCATCTTCACGAAGGTCGTCGAGGCTGCCCTTGTTCCCCTTCGGGAGCATGGGGTTCGCATCCTGAATTATATCGACGACTGGCTGATCCTAGCTCACTCTCGAGATCAGGTTTGCGAACACAGGGACCTAGTGCTCCGGCACCTAGCTCGTCTGGGCCTTCGGGTCAACTGGGAGAAGAGCAAACTTTGCCCCGTGCAGAGGATCTCTTTTCTCGGTATGGACATCGACTCGGTCGCCATGTCCACGCAGCTTATGAGCGAGCGCGCGCAGTCACTGCTGACTTGCCTGAGACAACTCAAGAGCAAGAGTGCGGTCCCACTGAAACATTTTCAGAGGCTCCTGGGGCATATGGCATCTGCAGCCGCGGTCACGCCGCTCGGATTGCTTCATATGAGACCACTTCAGCTTTGGCTTCGCGACCGAGTCCCGAGGTGGGCATGGCAACAAGGCACGCTCCGAGTACCAGTTACTCCGACCTGCCGTCAGTTCCTCACCCCGTGGTCGAACCTCAGTTTTCTCAGGGCGGGTGTCCCCCTGGAACGAGCTTCCCGGCATGTTGTTGTCTCAACAGATGCCTCCACCACGGGCTGGGGCGCCATGTGCAATGGACATGCTGCTGCTGGCTCCTGGACAGGACCCCAGCGGCTGTGGCATGTCAATTGCCTCGAGTTGTTGGCAGTACGTCTTGCCCTGCACCGCTTCCGGGCGTTGCTCCGGGGTCAACACGTGCTAGTCCGTTCAGACAATACCGCCACTGTAGCGTACATCAACCATCAAGGTGGTCTACGCTACCGCCGTAAGTCACAACTCGCCCGCCACCTCCTCCTATGGGGTCAGAAGCATCTGAGGTCGCTTCGAGCCATTTTCATTCCCGGAGCGCTGAACTGTGCAGCCGACGAGCTCTCACGGCTTCAGCCCCTCCCTGGAGAATGGCGACTCCATCCCCAGTCGGTTCAGCTGATTTGGGACCAGTTCGGGGACGCACAGATAGATCTGTTTGCCTCTCACGACTCGACCCGTTGCGCCCTGTATTTTTCCCTGACCGAGGGCACGCTCGGCACGGATGCACTGGCGCACAGCTGGCCGCCGGGCCGCAAATATGCGTTTCCCCCAGCGAGCCTTCTTGCGCAGACCTTGCGCAAGGTCAGGGAGGACGAGGAGCAGGTCATTCTGGTCACGCCGTATTGGCCCAACCGGACCTGGTTCCCCGAACTTGTACTCCTCGCGACAGCACCTCCCTGGCCCATTCCTCTGAGGAAGGACCTTCTTTCTCAGGGACGGGGCACCCTGTGGCACCCTCGCCCCGATCTCTGGAGCCTCCACGTGTGGCTCCTGGATGGCTCGAGGTAGGTTTGAGTACCCTTCCACCAGCGGTGGCGGCTACCATCACTTCCGCTAGAGCGTCGTCCACGAGACACATCTATGCGTTGAAGTGGAACCTCTTCGTCGACTGGTGCTCTTCTCACCGAGAAGACCCCCGGAGATGCTCGATCAGCGTTGTGCTTTCCTTCCTTCAGCAAGGGTTGGAGCGAAGGCTGTCTCCCTCCACCCTTAAGGTCTATGTTGCCGCCATTGCCGCACATCATGACCCCGTTGAAGGTAAGTCGGTAGGGAAGCACGACCTGGTCATCAGGTTCCTGAGAGGAGCGAGGAGACTATATCCTCCTCGCCCTCCTCTCGTTCCCTCTTGGGACCTCTCAGTGGTTCTAACTGCCCTGAAGAGTGCTCCCCTTGAGCCTCTGCAATCAGTTGAGCTTAAGTTCCTGTCTATGAAGACAGCGCTCCTGGTTGCACTGGCCTCCATCAAGAGGGTAGGGGACCTGCACGCATTCTCCGTCGATGAAGCGTGCCTGGAATTCGGACCGGCTTTCTCTCACGTGATCCTGAGACCCCGGCCCGGATATGTGCCCAAGGTTCCTACCACTCCCTTTCGGGACCAGGTGGTGAACCTGCAAGCGCTGCCCCCGGAGGAGGCAGACCCAGCCTTGGCACTGCTCTGTCCAGTACACGCTCTTCGCGCCTATGTAGACAGGACGCAGTGTTTCAGGACCTCAGACCAGCTCTTTGTCTGTTATGGTGGGAAGCTGAAGGGAAAGGCTCTCTCCAAGCAAAGGTTGTCTCACTGGATAGTGGACGCCATTGCTTTGGCATACCAGCAGCAAGGCCGACCGTGCCCCCTCTGTGTGACGGCCCACTCCACCCGGAGTGTGGCATCCTCTTGGGCTCTAGCGCATGGCGCCTCGCTAACAGACATATGCTGAGCTGCAGGCTGGGCGACACCTAACACATTCGCCAGATTCTATAATCTCCGAGTGGAGCCAGTGTCCTCTCATGTACTCGCTTCAACTAGCTAGTACCGGACCCACTCAGGTGTCTTCGCTTGCTCGCCATTCCACTCCACGGACTGGATACGTGCGATATTCTCCTCAGGTGAGCTTCCCCGAAAGCCCTGAGCTCCTCCAGCACTCCTGACGTCGGCGCCAGTGTCTCATGCCTGCGCGTCGGCTAGGTGCCTCCCGTGTGCATGGTCCCTCCCCTGAGCGACCCCCACATGTGTATTTCCACTGTAAGCCTCTCTGAGCATGTGTCTTTCCCTTGGCAAGCCACCTTGCCACCCCTGGGGTTGAAATATTCCACCGGCGGCTGGACACCCCAGTGTTCCCCATATGTTTCCTTCGGGTCATATGTGTATTCTCTAAGTCCCCCCCCCTCTGGGTTGGCACTTTACGTCTGCCTGCCACTTTCCGCTGTACCACAGGGATCGCCTGAGCTCAGTCTTGGCTCCTCAGCGAAGAAACATAAACTGCTGTTGCGGACTTCCTCCTTTTATACCCACGAGGTGGGGCGGAGTTACGTCATGCAAATTCCGCAGACCCATGGCATTTCTTTGCCATTGGCTCGTTTTGTAATACTCGAAGTTGATAGGCTTTCTTAGCGAAACCCCATTCATCGTCATCCGACGTAACGTCTCCGTTCCCTACTCAGGGAACGAGGGTTACATACGTAACCGTAGACGTTTTACAGACCAAAACCACTTTTTGCACCAGACTGTAAACATGTTTTTTTCTTCTGTGAATTTGGCCATATTTTCATGGGGGTCTATGGGATTGACTCTCTTTTGGAGTCTCTAGTGGCCAGTGGATGAACTGCAGTTTAAGTCACTTCAGTGTCGGATTCAAGAGAGAGGCCGGAAGGTTCAGCTTGGTGTCGACTGGAGAAGCCTCAGGTAAACTTAAGTCAGCTGCGTAGGGGAAAATCTGACACACTTCAAATCAAAGTTTGTAATGTTGTGATACACCTCGTAGCTGATTAACCAGGTTTATGGCTTATAATAAATTATAACTCTTTAACAAAAAACATTTTTTAAATCCCTATGGGAAAAATGAATTGAAAAAAATACTTCCGGAACCAGTGCCGCTGAATAAGAGGACGTGTGCTAGTGTGCACTATATTGTACAGAGGAAAGTCTCACCCTACATATACAGTAAAGCGTTTCTGCAATGCTTTACAAAAGTTACACTTCGTCTTGCTATATTGGCAACAAAGTTGTTGGCCTAATGTCATCATTGTATTGAAAGTGTTTGCAATGAATAAAGCCTTTAGCCAGTGAAAGACATTTGAATATTTATCCAATCTCTGGCCTGTAGAAGTTATTGTGAAGGTCATCAGTAGTCGACGTGGGCTTCGTCTTATCTGCATGATGTGCAGCAGAGAGAGACTTATCAGACCAGGTATAAAATATTAATACTGAGAGCACTATAATAAATATCACAGATGCTGAACACAATTTACATTTCTGCCACCATCATCAGTCTAGAAAAAGCGTAATTATTTCTCCATGCACACTGCTCTGCTCAAAGGATTGTGTGTGGTGAGCAAGTATTAAGTACCTGTGCTGCTTTCCTTACGTTAAAATGCTGATGTTAAGGCTTTACTGGAGTGGGGCTCAAACACACACTGTATCTTCGGTCGACCCCGTCTCTGAGTGTCTAGGGTTTGCTTCTGCTTATATATCCAGAGTCACTTCACTAGGTTTAGAGATACTGCTGGATTAATTAGAAAAGAAATGATTTGATGTCCATCAAACCGTCACAGATGCAGCTCAGGGATCTGAGCAGGATCTGTATTTGTCGACTCAATCTGTTCTGTGACACTGAGTCCATGACACTGAAAACATGCACTGGCCTGGTTTTTTATGAAAAACACTCTTGTCCTGAAAACAAAGTTCAACATTGTGGTTAAAAATACCTTCATAATATAATTGAAACATGTCTAAAGGTGTCCAAGTCAGATGTTATTGTGCTATAGCAAAAATGAGATGATCATATCATGTGTGTGTGTGTGTGTGTGTGTGTGTGTGTGTGTGTGTGTGTGTGTGTGTGTGTGTGTGTGTGTGTGTGTGTGTGTGTGTGTTTATAGACATTTAAAAATGAAAACAATTCACATTTTTCTTTTTAAAAAATCCATTGAGTACAACAGTGTGCAATATTAAATTGTATATTTGGATTTTTCATATTAAGTCGTATTGCAAACTGTTTTTATTACAAACACAAATTGGCGAAAACTCTGTGATTTTGTTTAGCATAACATTATTTTTATTCTTCTTGACAGTCGCTGAGAGTGATCTCGTTTGTTATATTTCTCCAAATGCTGGTCTCAGTCTCACGCCTCTGTGCGCGCGAGCAACGGGGAGCGCGTGAGTGAGAGCCGCAGAGAGAGAGAGAGAGAGAGAGAGAGAGAGAGAGAGAGAGAGAGAGAGAGAGAGAGAGAGAGAGAGAGAGAGAGAGAGAGAGAGAGAGAGAGAGAGAGAGAGAGCAAGCATCATTACTCCATCAACACCTAGCAGAGACAGTAGGAGAGTTACCGAGCGAGAGTTGCGGCATGTTTCCCGCTCGGCGTATTCTCTCGGTTTCTGCTTAACGAGCTCAACATTTCTGGAGGACATTTCTTTCCCAGCTGTCTTCGCAATGATGGGGACCTTACATGACAGTATTGGATTTGTGCTCTTTTTCTGTTTGTCCATTCAAGTTGGATTTTCTCTTGATGGTAAGAACATTTTACGGCTGGAAATAGACACTTTTTAATGCATCCATGCGCAAAATTATACACCGTTATTAACTTTAAAATTTCAACCATTATCAGCAGCAACTGAAAATATGCTCTCAGTGTCTATTTTACAGTTAAAATGATTGATGCATATATTTGTGTGGTAATGTTTAAATAATAAGTGGCAAAAGTTGTGACTACGCGATCCTGATGTCCGTGAAGTGATAAAAAAATCAACTGTTGATTTGTGGGAACTCGTGATCTCGGATCTTCTTCACATGAACCCTACCCTGAGCTCTTGTCCAGCGTTAAAGGTAGTAAAGGGTAATTGTGAAGGAACCGCACGCGCGACTTGCATGTCAAGTGGTGATGATCCGGTAAACGGACTGCGGCTGTTCAGCACCGAGCAGCTCCAGCTCCCGGTAAACCCGTTCAGCACCGAACAGCTCCCGGTAAACCCGTTCAGCACCGAGCAGCTCCAGCTCCCGGTAAACCCGTTCAGCACCGAACAGCTCCCGGTAAACCCGTTCAGCACCGAGCAGCTCCAGCTCCCGGTAAACCCGTTCAGCACCGAGCAGCTCCAGCTCCCGGTAAACCCGTTCAGCACCGAACAGCTCCAGCTCCCGGTAAACCCGTTCAGCACCGAACAGCTCCCGGCAAACCCATGAGAGGAGCAGGAGTCGTTCATTTAATGCCGTGCAACAAAGGGATCTGCTGCACGAACCCGACGATATTATAATCTGGAAGTATTCATTAAATTTCACCCAACCAGAAGATTTGAGTAGTTGCAAAAAAAAAAAAAAAGAGGAAATGTTGAAACATATGTGTGTGTGTATATATATGTATATATATATATATATATATATATATATATATATATATATATATATATATATATATATATATATATCCCGGTAAACCCGGTAAAAAAAAAATATTTATATATATATATATATATTTTTTTTTTACATACACACACACACACACACACACTATTATATATATATATATCTATATCTATATATATATATATATATATATAATAGTGTGTGTGTGTGTGTAAAATATATATATATATATATATATATATATATATATATATATATATATATATATATATATATATATATATAATATGATAATAATATAATAAATTGTAAAATAAAATTGTCATTAATGTTTAAAAATAAATATCAAATAGACATTTACAAAATAGTTTTACTAATTACTATTTTATTGATCATTATATTTGATATATATATATATATACATATATATATATATATATATATATATATATATATATATATATATATATATAATCAAACAAAAATAATAATAAATTAAACAAATATACATTTTAATTTACATATTTTATTATTATTACATATTTTATATATTTTATTATTTTAATATAAGTGTTGTATTTTCACTCTGTGATTTCTAATGAAATCAGAAGAGAAAAAATATTTTCATTAATTTTATTATATAATAATTTCAATAAAATATTATATAAAAATATAAGAGTTCAGTATAATCACTGGTAGACTGTCTTTCTTTAATCTCAGGTTAACTTTCTACATCTCTCTTGCAGGAACATTTACTGATTTCCCTTCGAACATCACAGCAAGGGAAGGGCAGAACATCGAGATGGCATGTGCCTTTCAGAGTGGGATGTCCTCGGTTTACTTAGAGATCCAGTGGTGGTTTATTCGTGCTCCAGAGGAACCGATCACGAGCGAGGAGGACGAGGACGACACGGAGGTAAGAAGATTTTATGCAAGGGTTTAACGAAGGGTTAATATTTCATAACGTCATTCCAGCCTCCAGGAGAAATATAAGTATCCTCGGCACGTTGCATGAATTTATCCCGTTTTGACGCACCTACGATATGCATCACTTTTATCCATCCACTCCGTTGCACTTTTAATTGATTGGATGAAGTGTTTTCTTATGTGTCGCTGAAACGTTGTGTTTGTAATGCTGGATTTCTCTTCCGCTGCGATAAGCTTCACTTGTGCTCCTTTTGAAAGGCAGATCTTGCAGTATTCCTGTTTTTCCACTCATGCCACGTAATTATAACCCCTAACCCTCCACGTCAAAACACACACTTGCACAGCACACAATACATGTCAGACTAATCAGCTGTTTGGCTCAGGGATGTTGTGTTGCGAGCAGGACCTGATTCACGCTTCATGATTCACAGTGAGTTCAAGACTCCTCAGGCTTCGAGATCCACAGATAAATCACTGTGACACTCATTTGGAGATCGCTGGTCTTATGAAGGACAAAACACAGACGTGAATGACATCAAGGGTCTGAGTGTGTGCATTAGAGACGCCACTGGCTGAATGTCATCAAGTGTGTGTGTGTGTGTGTGTGGCCTTTGTTTGTATTCGACATGTGTGTGTGACGACTTGTTTAACGACAAAATGTTTGCGAGCGTCAACAGATGATGTGAGTCACGGCTTGCGTGTTTATATGCTGTTTTCTGGCAGGATGAGAGATGTCTTCAGGCTGAAACACAGTCCGTTGTTTCAGATGCAGTTCAACATTCAGCGACAGCATTTGGCAGTTCACTGACATTAAAACTAGTTTTTATGTTCTCGTTTGATAAATGCCTTTTGTTCGCACAGGAAGAAAAACATCCCTTTTGTGTTCCTGCTCAGATTTACTAAAGCACAGCGCTTTAGTAAATCTGAGCAGGAACACAAAAGGGATGTTTTTCTCATCTCTCATCATGCACATGTTGTGGAGGCTTCGATCCGTGGGATCTCTCAGTTTGTACTGTGGACGATTGAATCTCGTTCTTCTTGGATAAGTGTGTGTGAAATGACATGCAGAGGAGACACCAGCCGAGAGAAAGACGTGTGGGATTATGAGACGTGACATCGGTCAGTGGTTTCATGAAGTTTCTGATGGGAATGAGACGCGACGAGAGACGAGTGCTGTTGTTGTGTCACTGTATAATATATAATGGATATGATCCATAACATGAATCTGCTGGCATCGATATATACAGTCAAACCAACATTTATTCAGACACCTTCAGATTTCTCACATTATCAGTTTATTCGCTAAAGAAAATGGTAATAAAATAACTCAGAGTTATGAACTCAGTTGATATTTGACTGGTTTTGTCTGTCCTTCTGTTAGACTGTCTCACACATGAATTATGTTGAATATCTGTCAGCTGTTAAATTTAACTACACAATTAGATAATACCAGTTTAGCTCAACCAATCACCAAGCAATGCTTCATGTTGTTCAGTCTGTGGTGTAAAAAGGTGCATTAGTTATTAAATAAAAAACACTTCAGCAAAACATGATCAGCTCAAAGGGTCTGAATCATTTTTTGCCACACATTTTTATAATTTTTACTGGTAGTCACTGCATGAAGAATCTTTGAGTATAATATGTCACAGTTTACTTTATTTTTCTATCCTCACTTACATAAATGAACTATAGTGTCCTAGGAAAAAAATATCAAAATTGATATCTGGTGTCTGGATCATTTTTGGTATGTGTAATGGCCATCACTAGAGAGCTTTCCAAGATCACGGTGCATTACAGTTTTTTCAGCTGCTTATACACATTTTTAAAACTTTGCCTCTTTTATTTTCAAAACTTTACACACAAATCCAAGAATTGCACACACAAAATGCAAAATGCAAAATGCAGCACTGCAATCAAAATATCACAAACATCTCAAAAGCAAACATTTGTCTTACGTTGCAAACACCTTCGCCATAATATTATGTTTTTGGATATATCATATACACGCAGTTATTCAAAACCTAAAGCTCTTCTTTCATGAGCTCATGTGTTCATTTCTGTACAAGATTGAAAGTAATTGACTGAGAGATGTTGAAAAACTCACGGTAAACACAAGAGCAACATTGAAACCAAACTTTTTTTTTTTTTTTACTGTAAGCATTTGTGGTTGTGAATACAGTATTACACTGTCCGAAAAGCCCATAACTCGACCTTTGACCTGTTTATAGGCCTATTCTAAAGCCATGATTGGCTGGTGTTCAGTTAAGCAATGAGTGTTTGCACATGTGAGCAGTGTGTGTGAGGACTGTGTGTGAGGAGTGTGTGTGAGGCTCTGATGAATTACTGTGGAGTTTTGATAGGTTGTGTTTGAAAAAAGAAATCAGAGACTTCCTGTTAGATGTTTGTGTTAGTTGTTTGAGTGTCAGAAATTGTGTGACGTAAGGATTTTGTGTGTTAGCAGTTGAAAAGAGGTGTACTGGTCTTGAATGAGGAATAGCACACGTTCTCTGTAATGATACATAAGGACTCGTCTTTGCTCAGGCCACAGCACTTTACTGTAATCTTCCCCGAACGATTGGTGTTGTCAAAATCTCAAATTGGATAAATCGTTGCTGTTAGCGTTGGATGCTCATTTCTGATGTCCCGAAGCAAGGCAAGAAGTCGTTTATCAACAGAGCCACAGCCCACATAAAATGCAAATGATAATGCAATTTCGAATGCAAAGATCTACTTTATTTGCATACTTACGGGAGCTTTTGGGCTCGAAGTGCATTCCTCATGTGAATTCCCTGGATTTATTTCAGGCAGTCGTGTTCTTTTGTGAACTTTATATACGGCAGTGCTGCGACTTAGGGGAGTTTATTAATCCACATATTCAGGAAGAGATCAAGACTTTGGGTTGACTGACATCGCTGACATTTTTAGATAAACGCTTCATACCTTTACACTGAATGTGAACGCAGGGAAATTAGAGACTGTCAAATGTGATTCATCAAACAACATGTTTTTATCATCACTGCTTTTGTGCGATGATGACTAGTCATGCAATACCTCCAATCATGCAATTATGGCTGTTCTTCACACATTCAGGAGAGTTTATTCAATAGAAAAATAGAAAAACACTTAAAGTCTAAAACAATTGATTTAGAGAATGCATGATATAGAGTTTATTACCTCGACTGTGTGTGTGTGTGTGTGTGTGTGTGTGTGCATCATGTGTGTGTTACCTGTTATCAAATAAATTATGGTAATAATAAGAATCAAAACTGTGTGAAATAATGTGTCTTTCATGTCAGCTCTGCGTATAAACACAAAAGATTCTCTGCTATATTGAACTAAACATTGAATGGTTTGATTGGATCCTGTTAGGACTAATGCACTGCTTAAAATAGCCTGTGCTGCTTTGCTTTTCTTGATCTTTCTTGGCCTTACTTTTTAATGGACACATTTCCATGGGCCTCTCAGAGGAGAATATGAGTTCCTCAGCTGTAGGAGTATAGATCCATCAGCATTATCATAATATGCAGGTTTGTTGCTGTGAGACACACAGATGGAGGTTAGTGCTTCTTCTTCATGACTCACAGGCCCGTATTATTCAGCAGAAGTTTGTGTTATATATCATATGCAGATCGCCTGGATTCCTGTGCTTTAGCTTAGATCTAAGACACTTGCCAGATGTAATCTAGATATATAACAGTTCAAAGGGAATGTGAGAAGTATTATTGCATACTAATGTTCAGAGGCTATGCCACATTCATACACTAAAGGTTTTCCAAATAAATTAATATTTTTATTCAGCCAGGATGCATTACATTGACTGTTAAGATATTTATAATGTTTCTATTTCAAATAAATGTTGTTCTTTTGAACATTTTATTTATCAAAAAAAAATAAGAAAAATAAAATGCATCACGGATAATAATCAACATTGCTAATAGTCATAAATGTCTCTTGAACATCAAATCATCATATTATAGTGATTTCTGAAGGATCATGTGACACTGAAGACTGGAGTAATGATGCTGAAAATACTCTGGATCGAAACACAGGCGAAGAAGTAGCAGAAACAAGCGATAGAAGCATTGAACACAAACCATATGTTAAGTAAAAAAATGTTGCATCCAGAGGGTGGCGGTATATAGTGCGACACCAACTTAATTTTGATTGTGTTCAATCTGCTTAAATATATGTAAAATGTGAGTTTACTTGATCTGTTTGTATTAGATTACATGATTGATTTGAGTTGCATTAACTGAAACTGGGCAGTGCTTGTTAGTTCCCAGCATGCTTTGCATATGGTTGATTTAAGAGAGAATAAATGTTAAAATTAAGTGTTATTTTATGTTTTTTTGAGAAAATGAGAAAAGGGGAAGACTTGATGGTGTGTAATTGTGTTTAATGTTCAATTACATTGGAATTATTAGAACCATTTAAATTACAGTGGGTTACCATTGTGGAGAAGAGTGGAGCATTTTGTTTGGCTGTGGACTGATTTAATTATTTTGTAGGAGCATGTAAATCTTAGCATTTAAGATGCTAATATGTGCTACTGCTAGCAAATAGTTAGCTATAGTCTATCAATTTAAATATGTGTCACTAAAATAAATGAAATATTAAAGTTGCAGTAGGGAGTTTTGAGAAAATGTTGACTTAGCCTGAAAATTTGAACAAGCACAACTTCCAGGTCCAACCCCCTTGCTCTCTGCTGTGCTACAGCTCCTCCCTCCACAGCTCCTCCCTCCACATCTCCTCCCTCCACAGCTCCTCCCTCCACAGCTCCTCCCTCCACAGCTCCTCCCTCCACAGCTCCTCCCCCACAGCTCCTCCCTCCACAGCTCCTCCCTCCACAGCTCCTCCCCCACAGCTCCTCCCTCCACAGCTCCTCCCCCACAGCTCCTCCCTCCACAGCTCCTCCCCCACAGCTCCTCCCTCCACAGCTCCTCCCCCACAGCTCCTCCCTCCACAGCTCCTCCCTCCACAGCTCCTCCCTCCACAGCTCCTCCCCCACAGCTCCTCCCTCCACAGCTCCTCCCCCACAGCTCCTCCCTCCACAGCTCCTCCCCCACAGCTCCTCCCTCCACAGCTCCTCCCTCCACAGCTCCTCCCCCACAGCTCCTCCCTCCACAGCTCCTCCCTCCACAGCTCCTCCCCCACAGCTCCTCCCTCCACAGCTCCTCCCTCCACAGCTCCTCCCCCACAGCTCCTTCCCCACAGCTCCTCCCCCACAGCTCCTCCCTCCACAGCTCCTCCCTCCACAGCTCCTCCCCCACAGCGGAGCCTGCCGTGAACGCGCAGGCTAGTAAACAGGACCACCGATGACAGTGGATTATAAACAGTTATGGAACATTCACTAATAGGGACGAAACATCAACAATATGCTTTACATTGACTATGGCCTGCCCATACTTTGACTACAAACTTGGTCCTCAAATCATTATGTATTTTGCAATACATGTAACTTTATAACGTTGCACTCTTTCTATAAGTTATAAATAGCTAGTAAAATAACGTTAAAGGATTAGTTCACTTTTTAAAAAAACTTTTGCTGATAATTTACTCACCCCCATGTCATCCAAGATGTCCATGTCTTTCTTTCTTCAGTCGAAAAGAAATTAAGGTTTTTGATGAAAACATTCCAGGGTTTTTCTCCATATAATGGACTTCAATAGGACACAAACGTTTCAAGGACCAAATGACTGTTTCAGTGCAGCTTCAAAGGGCTTTAAACGATACCAGACGGTGAATAAGGGTCTTATCTAGCGAAACACTAAGATCGGTCATTTAAAAAATATACAAAACTTTAAGTTTTATAAGCACAAATGCTCGCCTTGCTCTGTTCTATGATGTACGTTTGTGACTCTCCTGTTCGAACTCGTTCATCAAAATTAACAAATCTTTTTTCGAGTCATTTCGTTCGTTGAATCAACGAAATGACTCCGAAAAAGACTCGTTCAAAATGAACAAATCTTTTTTCGAGTCATTTCATTCGTTGAATGAACAAAATGACTCGAAAAAAGATTAGTTCATTTGGATGAACGAGTTCGAACAGGAGAGTCATGAACGACGGTACGCGCTCGCGCTGTGCAAGAGAGGGGTGATCAGCGCGTACACGAGCGTGATTGACACTGCTAAGACATTCCTCCTGGCTCTGATTGGTTGTTTCTGACCGGGAGCGGTGTATTTCTGCAAATGGCAATAGGACCACAGGGAGGAGCCAGACGAGCTTGATTTTTTCCACAGATTATCTGTCTCATATTCTACTGTGAGGACATAATGACAGTTTTAACAAATATTTGTTTACAAAAGTGACCTACTGGAGCTTTAATGGATGAATGAATATAAAAAATACCTGAATCATGTCAGGAAGCCTTTAAAAATTCACTTTGAGACTACTTTAATTGGGTCGCTTAAAATGACTTAATTCCATGATGTTGAAGTTACATGAACAAATTATGTTTGTTTAACGTAACCCAGTTATGTGGAACCTGTTTTTAAAAAAATTAAAGCCAACATATCATTTTTTTGAGTGAAGATGTTCATGTCTTTCTTTCTTCAGTAGGAAAGAAATAAAGTTTTTTTAAGGAAAACACTCCAGGATTTTCTCCATATAGTGACTTCAATGGAGTCCAACGGGTCGAAGGTCCGAATGTGAGTTTCAGTGCAGCTTCAAAGTCTCGACACGATCCAGCCGAGGAATAAGAGTCTGATCTAGACAAACCAGCGCACATTTATAACAAAATAAACATTTATATACTTTTAACCACTAATGCTGGTCTTGCACGAGCTGTGATGCGACACACATTACGTGATCACGTTGAAAGCTCACTTGAAGTCACTATATTGAGAACAATCCTGGAATGTTTTACGCAAAAACCTTCATTTCTTTTCGACATCTTGGATGATGTGGGGGTGAGTAAATGATCAGGAATGTTAAATTCTCAAGTGAACTAATCTTTTAATGTTTATTTTATTTTGAATGCTATTTCTGGTTTTGGTTTTAGTTTCAGTGAAGGATAATAACCCTGGCACGGATCATTGCGAGTGTAGGCAGCGAGAAAAGCACACTAGGTTCTAGTGTCCACATTGATCCAAGAAATCCACTGGACACATCAGCCAGTTTCTCCTTAAACCCAGACCGGCGCTGCTAGTGGCATGACTGAAGGCATTTCCCTTCATTTAAAGCTTAATTGACAGCTACCGCTGATACTGCCTCAGAACAAGGCCTTTTATCACTTAAGGTTTCACACAAATGTCTAATTTTCCCAATGGAAATGACTGGCCGATCTCGACAGCACACTCTCTACAAGTACAAACTAATGCAAAATCCATATCATCCAGTCCGCCTCTCTCTTTAGCCCAATTACACCCAGTCCTCAGTCGAAGACTTTAAAGACAATACGCCCTGAAGGTCAATGAAGTGATCGCTGGATCCATCAGCGCCGGCTATTGTTAGGACACACACATTCATAATCAATGCATGAAGCTCTCCATCTGTGGATGATACTGAGTTTGAACCTTTTTCCATGAGTTTTGACCTGTATCCTCGAGACTGGAGAGTGGACAGAGAAACTGCACTCTAAAAAATGCTGGATTGTTTTAACCCAATTTTGGACAAACCCAAATGTTGGGTTAAAAATTTAACCCAACGTTGTCCATATTTGACCCAAAGTTGGGTTGAAACAACCCATTTTTTAGAGTGTACAAATGGTCAGGAAAAAGAAAAGTCTTCTCTAGCATAACATTCACTCTCTGAGCTTATTATTGAGTGTCAATAATGACACAGATATTGCACAAATATGGTGTAGTTGGAAGAATTGAGTGGCAGTTATTAGACAGAGTTCATTTATAGTAGTAGCATAACACTTAGTGGATTTTAATGAATAGCTTAGACTATTTAATGTTTGTAAAATTGCATTCAAATCTCAGAAGTCATAAATGTGTTGAAAAGCTACCAAACTTTCAAATAAAAAGTGTTTTGCTGTGCATGGCTACACTGTTATAGAAATCTCATGAATATAATGCACACACCACTAGGGGATTTAAGGCAGTAGTAATGGGCCACTTATGTGTCGCTTCAACCACAATTTTTCATTAGCAGTAGTTGCGTTGAGTTTCTCAGTCCCGTTGGGCATTAGCGCTGGAAACGCTGCTAATAGACTCTGAGTTTGAGACGCCGCTCTAATTTCAGCTGAGCTTTACACTGTAGAGTTGCATTGAGATTGAGTTTGGTTTCCAGCCCTGTTAGAGAGAGTATGATCACTGGTTTCCTTCTGTACGGTTCACACAACCACACACTCTCACTGGCCTTGCATCAAGTGAATACAAATATACAACTATCCAATTACACTAATGTTCAAATATTTGTGGTGAATATTTCTTCATTCATTAAGGATGCATTAAATTGATCAAAAGTTAGAAGTTTTTCTACAATTTCCAATAAATGCTGTTCTATTGAAGTTTCAATTCATCAAATAATCCTGAAAAATAAAACGCTTGACAGTTTCCTCAGAAATCTGAAGCAGCACAACTGTTTTCAACATTGATAATAATCATAAATGTTTCTTGAGCATCAAACCATCATATTATAATGATTTCTGAAGGATCATGTGACACTTTGATCACAGGAATAAATTACACTTTACTATATATTCACATAAAAAAACTAATATCCAATAAATGCAGCATTGGTGAGCAGAAGAGACTTTTCCAACAGCATTAAAAAATCTTTTGAACAACAACATCTAAAAATATATAATTTGAAATGTAATCAGCGCTGAATTTTACGCTCATACAACATATTATTTCCCACAAACCTAAACAGGCAAATGTATACTAAACACAACAAAAACGGTCTAATTGACAAAAACAGAGTTATAAATTGTACATAGTACAGGGACCTGATTTAGTGATTTTTAAATCTGCTCATAATTAAGCATCCAGACTCTGTGTTTTACATTCCAACGCTTCATATGAGTGGGTGGGGATCGTTCAGACGAGCTCGTTTGTCAACTACGGTTAATTAGCTCAGAGAAGTGTGAAGCTGCTGTCGCGTGGCCATTTCAAACAAATCTCTAAATGCCACGACTTTTGTATGATACATGCTCTGTCATTGTTCTTACTTCTTAATTTACAGTGACATAAAATAACCTTCTTTGCATTGTGAAACTGTGATAACTGAACAAAGGCTTTGATGGCAGGGACAGAATCATGGAAAGACCCTCGGAGGAATTAACTGGCAGAGCGCTGGCGTTTAGTCTGGCAGCAACAACTGAAAAGAAGAGATATTCATCAACCCACTGGAAAACACAAAATGGAAACTCTTATTGGCCTGCGTGATGATTTAAAGTGAAGCTTCACGGGATGACGAGGATAAATGTGTGTGGGCAGTCGCTCTTTAATCTTGACTCTGGGACGTTGAGGATTTGGAGATCCCAGCATAATGGATTCTCTCCACAACTACCATATCCGTGCGATAAAGCGAGTGTGAGAGAAGGAGAGGAACGACCGGACAGTTTATGGTGTCGAGGGAGGGAGAATCAGCATGTGATGTGCAGAAGAGATGCCAGGAGCTCAGTCCAATTCAATTTGAGGGATCAAAACAAAAGTAGTTCCCTTTGAAGACACCGGCTCTCTGCGCTCCAATTAGGGAATGACTCGCATTTGATCTCTCTCTGGAACGAGTGCACGTGTGTTCCCATGTGTTTCTGGTGTAATGTAAAACTTCATATAAAATCATTGTTAAAGACGACCTATTATGGTATGTATGAGTAAATGTCCTACACACACAGTCCCTCCAGTGGGAGTTATTCTCTATATCAGTGTCAGTGTGTCTGAACTCCTGAAACGCCTCCATTGTAGTCTTGAGTTTCTTCCGGGAAAGAACACGTCACAATATTCCTCATTATAATAATTCATACGCAGAATAAAGGGGCGGGGCCTGGTTGAGTTAGTTAGTAGTGTGTTAAACTGACGGTTATGGTAAGGGGCGGGACATTTCCCAAACACACTCGAAGCGCTCGACCAATCACAACACACTGATCCAGCCGACCAATCAGAGCACAGTGTGCTTTTCAGAAGGAGGGGCTTCATAGAGACAGGAAGTAAACAGAGCGTTACTGACAGACTGGGAAGAGAGGAGCCGCAACAATGAAGAATATGAGGAAAATAATCAACATTCAAGCAAAAAAACCTGTTCTTATAGAGACTAAACACAACATCAAGACTTTGAAAAAGGCCTTAATATGGCCTCTTTCAAAAAAAAAAAAACAGGAAGAGAGAGAGAGAAAAGGCAAGAAATTTACTGTAAAAAAATGGTTACAATGTGTATCAGATACTAAAATCTGCTTTGCACATAATCACCATTATAATACAGGTGGTAAAATAAAAGTCTGACTTAAATCATGACTCAACGTTTATCCAAATTGGCTTTTTACATGTACAGAAGGACAAAACACCATCATGACATTAAAATAAAGCTGTACAAATTTAACAACATAAAATGTATAACATACATCAAAACCAATAGGAAATATATATTAATTTACTATAGAGTTAAGTATTCAGTTGTATAATGATATCCTTTGGGGTTTTCACCTCTTACATGACTTTTTTAACTTACAAAAACAAATGCATAACAATATCCTAGTAAACATATGTATTCATGAATATAGAATTTCATTGTAAGTTATATGGTAATTCAAAAACATCAGTATTTTACAGTTAATCAAAATAAATAGAATATAACTTAAAGTTCAAATCTAACTTTTAATTCATTAACATATAACATTTGTTCTCTGTAGCTGCATTAATCTTGTTAAAATTATATTTTGATTAAACAAAACAAAATTATAAATTTTTGATTTAACAAAATCTTGTTAAAATCTATATATAACATATAAGGATGGCTGTGAAAAAGATGAATACAAATAAAGCTCAGCTCTCTCAGATTTTCACTTTCTCTGTCTGTTTTCTTCCTGTTTTTATCTCATTTGTTGTGGAACTGGAATTCGATTCCCAGATCACCAGAATCGCACCTCAGTAGGAAATTACTAATGGATTTTGACTGCAATCCCATCAGGACAGCCTGCGTTTGATTTCACTCAAGGATTACATGAAGACAGAATATTGGAAGTATTGAATGGCACCTGAACTTCTGTATAAAGAAAGCCTTCATTTCTCCATCTGTTCTTACAGCGCTTTCAAGACAGTGCTGTACGTTCACATTAGGACGTCAAATCAATTCTGCTTGAATCGCTCCATTCAAACCTCGTTCTGTAGTCGTATCTGAATATATATATTTAGAAACTTTGTACTTTTTAAAAAATATATATTTTGATGAAATCTCATATCAAGACTCATGCTGAGTATCATGACAATGGTTACTCCGAAATTTAAACCAGGATTAGTTAAAGTCCCCCTGTGGGGAAAATCCAGCTTTTAATGTTGTTTATATGTCTATGTGGTGTTTTTAATATGCTTTTAAGACAAACCATGTATAAATTCATAAGTCGACAGCATTGCTGAGTATTTTTTCCTTAAAACTGCAGTGAACCAGAGACAGTCTCAAAAACACGGTTTGAAATCGCTGGTGTTTCTGACGTCACAAACTACCTTGTAACCAATCAGATCAACGTGTGATCGTCAACCAGTGGATCTCTGAGTGAGTGAGTGAGTGGAGGCGGGGCTCATTTGCATATTCATGGAACCGCGAATACAAAATGAGGCAAGGGTGTTGAGTTACATTCAAGATATTTTAAGGCATGAAAAAAAAATTTAAGGAAAACACACTGAAATATGTAATTTTGGTAATCAAACATGAGTTTTAAGTGATAAAATTTTTGATTACAGCGGGACTTTAACTAAAAATATAATAGTATCTCAATGATATTAAAATAACACTGATTTAAACCTTTGCTGTCTTTCAAGCTCTGCTATTTCCGTCTAGTTTTTATCTTTGTTTGTTTCGTATAAACTGTTTGGACAGACATGACGAGATGTTTTTCTCCAGATCTTTCTCTGTTTACTTTCTTGGAAACTTGCAGTTTTCAAAGACACATTCTTGTGATGTGACCATAAAGTACTTCATCTTGATAAATCTGCCTCATCATCATCACAGTGATTTATATTAAAATCGAGCACTTCATGAGGTGTGAATGTCTCCAGCACAGGTATTCATCAAAACTTTATTAAACTAAGTCAGGCTAATTTGTCTCTCAGGACTTTAATTAAACATCAGTGAATGATTTATTCAACATATGGGGCCGACTTACCCCTAATATGCCTCCTACACCGCTACAAATCCTACAAATCCCCAGCCTGTTCCACACCAAGATCTCCTTGCCGCAATTTCCATTCCCACTCGTGAGCTTCTCTTCCCGAACAGCCGAGAGACAGAAACCTGGTGGAACGGATCGATTAAAAGCCCGTCGTGACCCCATGGAGATGAGGATTGAGAACAACCGTGAAGGAGATGAGGTTTTTCAGATCAGATTGACTGAACACAACACCTCTTGATGTGTGTGATGACCGAAACGCCACACATACACCACATCTCTCAGTTCTCAGGCCTCAGATACGTCATGCTCAAATAGAATAGAAATCACTGTGTTTTGATAAACAATGTCAATTTAGTGCTTTCCTCGCCACAGTTCATCTTTTTACAAGAAAGTTCAAAATGTCCCGACTGATTCCCTCGATGCGAGTTTCTATTGTGTGCAGTGTTAAAAACATGTAGTGCATGTGTAGCTTAGTTTAGTAACACTGTTAAAAAGAAGTAGCGTGCTTTAAATATCAGAAGTATATGGTACAACGGGGTATAAGCCGGATTTGATTTTATTCTCCTTTAAACCACTAGATGCACAAAAACGTCCGCTTCTCGAGATGCTCGTGGACATTCGTCTGATCCGGGATCGCCCACAGCTGCGCTCTGTTCATTTGCAAAGTAATTTGATCTAATATTTGATGTTTTTTTTTTTAAATGTTGTAGATTTAAGTAGCATATGAAAATCACTAAAAGTATTGAATATATTTTGAGACAAAGGCCTTGTCAATGATTTTCAGTTTTGTTGAAGGTAATTAAAGCAACAGATTTTCAACAATGGAAGAATGTAAAAGTATGGTATTTGGGGTAAAGACACAATAATTACCATGGTAATAAACAGCCGGCTGACTTCTTCATTTGTTGACATGGTTAGATTCAGATGGGAAATATCATTTATTAAGTTGTCCATCTTAGAGATAATCACCATATTTATAATGAAACTGTCATATTTAAAAAAAATATCCTTGATTGTTACTACTGTAAATCTATATTAAAGGGGTGGTTGATTGCGATTTCACTTTTTTCATTGTAAATAGTGTGTAATGTTGCTGTTGGTGCATGAACAGTATCTGCAAAGTTTCTGCGCTGAAAGTTCAACGTAAGCAGAGATATCGTCTTTTAAAAATCAGGAAGTTTAATGCCTACAAAAACGACTCGAATGGGACTACAACGAGATACTCCCGGGTTTTATACGTAACTAACCCATAATCAACCCTCCCTCCGGAATATGCAAAAAAGGGGGCGTGGCCAAATTTCTGCTGCTTTGTGGAAGAGGAAGAGTTATAGTGGAGAGCAGTAGCCATGCCGTCGAAAGTGTGTTATTTTCACCCAGCTGTCAGGTCTTCTGTGTTCGGGCTTCCTACGGATGCTGTAGTTCGTCAACAATGGCTACAATTTATGTTTGATTATGTTCCAGAAAATTACAATCGTAATTCAGCTCTCTGTGCTGCGCATTTTACGGAAGACAGCTTCCAGAAACTCCACGAATTCAATGCCGGATTCAACAAGAAACTGTTACTAAAGCATGAAGCAGTTCCAACTTTAAAACCAGAGGCAGCAGTTGTTGGGCCACAACCTGTAAGTAAGACTTAATCATTTTAAATGTATTTGCATGTGTAATTTTAGACGTAATGCTTTAGTTTTTATCAAGGACATAAACAAATGCCAGCGCTGGCTTTAGTAGCCACTTAGTTATGCTATTTTGTGTGTCTATGACAAACGCGTACAAACATTTTGGACCTGAATTTGTAATTATGTACTAATTTTGTAAATGTATTTTCCATGTATACTTTATGACGTAATTTTTCGATTTGATCAAGAACGTAAACCAATGCCAACGCTGTTTGTAGCTAGTTAGTTCTTTGCTATTTTGTGTGTATAAGACAAACGTGTGTAAAGTTAAAAAATTATATGTAATTGCAACAGCAAACTTCAGCTGCTGTTATCAGATGTTTTCACGTTCTGTTGGCATTTTAACACAGTTGCCACATGTACACCTAAAGAAAACGATACACCGAGTAAACTAAGGTTTGTGAATAGATAAACGGTTGTTCATTATATCGACAAAACAATAACTTTAAAAAACGTCTCGGTTACGTATGTAACCCTAGTTCCCTGATAGAGAAAGAGACGCTGCGTCAAGCTGTGAGAAGCTGTGGGAACGCCTCTGCGTGTGTGCGTCATGAAGCACGTATGGAATCAGTCCAATGGAGAGACGGAACGTCATAGGCGGGTGACGTAATCGACCAGGAAACTATAAAGCACCCCCAAAACACAAGCGCGACAGCTTCTGATAGGCCTGAAGGAAGCGCTAACGGGCATGCTGGGAGTATGGCAGAACGACGCAGCGTCTCGTTCCCTATCAGGGAACTAGGGTTACATACGTAACCGAGACGTTCCCTTTCAAGGGAACTCGAGCTGCGTCAAGCTGTGGGAACGCCAATACCCACGTCGCCATAGGAGCATATGACCGTCATGTGGGAACTAGCGCACAGAGGACGAGAGCACCTGCGCCCCAGGAGTGGAACTTAAGTCCAATTCATAGAACTTAACAAATGTATGCGGTGAGGACCACCCAGCCGCATCACAAACATCACTTAGCGATACTCCTGACAATAATGCCTTAGAGGCAGCCATACTCCTAGTTGAGTGGGCTCGTACAGCCAAAGGTGAAGGCTGACCAGCCGACTCATAAGCAAGTGAGATGGCCTCAACCACCCACTTGCTTATTCTCTGTTTAGACGCGGGACACCCTTTCCTGGGTGGCCCAAAGCACACAAATAACTGTTCTGATTTCCTCCACAGGGCAGCTCTGTGGACGTAAGCGTCTAACGCCCTAACCGGGCAGAGAAGGTTAAGTTTCTCCTGATCTGATGACACGAAAGGAGGAGGATAGAAAGCCTGCAGCACTGTAGGTCTAACAGCATTAGTAGGGACCTTAGGGACATAACCTGGTCTAGGGTATAGAAAAGCCTTAACCATACCAGGCGAAAACTCCAGGCATGAGGGTGCAACCGACAGAGCCTGCAAATCTCCGATTCTTTTAAGTGAGGAGATTGCAAGAAGAAAAAGAGTTTTATACGTGAGAAATTTCTCAGAAACTTCCTCAATAGGTTCAAAGGGGGCCAAAGAAAGGCCCTCTAGTACAATGGACAAATCCCAAGTCGGCACCCTCATGCGAACTGCAGGCCTCAGCCTCAAAGTACCACGAAGGAAGCGGGTTATAAGTGGGTGTCTCCCAAGAGAAACTCCACTGAAAGGGACATGGTAAGCAGCTAGTGCCGCCACATACACCTTTAGTGTGGAGGGGGATAACCCTGCAGAGAAACGCTCCTGCAGAAACTCCAGCACTGCACCCACTGGGCCGTTAACTGGGTCCTGCCGGTGTTCTGCACACCAAGAAGTGAAAAGTTTCCACTTCAGGGCATATAACTTCCTCATGGATGGAGCTCTGGAGTGAAGGATGGTCTCAACAACCTCAGTTGAGAGACCAGTTTCTATGAGCTGGGCCCCCTCAGAGGCCAAGCCTACAGTTTCCACAACTCTGGGCGGGGGTGAAATATCGTACCGCCCTCCTGAGAGAGTAGATCCCTCCTGATCGGAATCTCCAAGGGAGAGCCGTCCAGAAGAGATATTAGGTCCGCGAACCATACTCGGGCCGGCCAGAACGGGGCTACTAGAAGTAGGCTGACCCCGTCCCGGCGAACCCTCTCCAGAACTCCTGGTAGCAGAGCAACCGGGGGAAAAGCATACAGACGTGACCTCGGCCACGGCTGTACCAGAGCGTCCAACCCCAGAGGGGCTGGCTGACTGATGGAGAACCACAGATGACAGTGCGTTGTCTCCTTGGAAGCGAATAGGTCCACCTCGGCGCGACCGAAACTCAACCAAAGGAGCTCCACCACCTCGGGGTGGAGCCTCCATTCCCCCGGCCTCGGCCCCTGCCTCGACAGGGAGTCTGCTACCAGATTAAAATAACCAGGAAGATACATAGCTCTCAGAGACTGTAACTTCCCCTGGGACCACAGGAGGATCTGACGGGCCAACTTGTAAAGTGGACGCGACCGCAGGCCCCCCTGATGATTTATATACGAGACCACCGACATGTTGTCTGACTGAACTAGCACATGATGACCTCTGAGGTCTGCTAGGAAGTGTTTCAAAGCTTGGAACACCGCCAACATCTCTAGACAATTTATATGCCATGATAGATGATGGTCCTGCCACAGACCTTGGGCTGGACAACCACTCATGACCGCCCCCCACCCTGTGAGGGAAGCATCCGTCGTTAGCGTTACGCAACGACAAAGAGCCCCCAACACAGGCCCTTTGGATAGGAACCCGGTTTCTTTCCACATGACCAGAGCACGAAGGCAGCGCCGCGTGACTTTGACCGTGCGGAGGGGATTTCCCCTCGGGGAGAATCCCTTGGTCCGGAGCCACCACTGCAGTGGTCTCATGTACAACAGGCCGCAAGGTATAACGTTGGACGCTGCTGCCATCAGACCCAACAGTCTCTGAAACTGTTTTACAGTGAGTAGCTGGCCTAGCTTTACTTGTTTCATGGCTGAGAGAATCGAAGCGATGCGGATCGGGGAAAGTCGCGCCCGCATCGAGACCGAATCCCAAACGACGCCCAGAAAAGTGGTCTTCTGAGAAGGAGATAATACACTTTTCTTTGCGTTCAGCCTCAACCCCAACTTTCTTATATGAGTGAGAACGACATCTCGATGCTGAACCGCCATCTGCTCTGTCTGAGCTAAAATCAACCAATCGTCGATGTAATTGAGGATACGAATGCCCTGAAGCCTCAGGGGCACTAAAGCTGCATCCATGCATTTCGTGAAAGTGCGGGGAGATAAAGCTAGGCCAAATGGAAGAACCTTGTACTGGTACGCCTCGCCCCCGAAGGCGAACCTCAGGAACTTCCTGTGCTGTGGAAGGATGGAAATATGGAAGTACGCGTCCTTCAGATCTATCGTGACAAACCAGTCCTCGGATCTGATTTGTGGCACAATCTGCTTGATAGTGAGCATCTTGAATTTTAGCTTCCCTACCGAGCGATTCAACAGGCGCAGATCTAAAATTGGACGCAACCCCCCATCCTTCTTTGGAACGATGAAATATCGGCTGTAAAAACCTGACTCCAAACTGGGAGGAGGAACCCGTTCTATAGCCTCCTTCTGAAGGAGCGCTTTCACCTCTCGTTCCATTACCAGAGCCTGCTCGGGGCCCACCACTGTGGGCAGAACCCCTCTGAATTTTGGTGGACGACACCTGAATTGGATAGCATAATCCTTTTTTACTGTGTGCAGAACCCACTGAGATATTTTTGGAAGGCTTTTCCACTCTGCCAGAAATACTACTAAGGGTACCAGTCTCTCGAGACTGGCCTCTGGTGTAACTTGAGCAGCAAACACAGCGCCCTGTAACGGCGCACCGGCAGGGAACGACTGGCTTAACTGCTCTGAGACCCTCCTCAGAGGGGGCGAGCGTCCCTCGGGAAAGCGCTCGCTGGGACCGTCTGTGCCCCGGCATGAAGGCGGGGTTGGCAGAACGGGCCCCTGAGGGCACCGAAGAAGAGCGGGCACCGTGTAATGCGGTGAACACCTCTCTCCCACGGCAGGGACCACCCTCAGCATCCTGACGCCAGTGGCGTCAGGACTTCTTCTTTGCCGAAGCCTTCTTGGCCATAATAACTGTCCTCAGATCAGTTTTGCCAGAAGACTTCGGCTGAGAGTGCAGCGTCTGGTCCCACTGTTTGGAAGGGGGAGCGCGAGATGCGACACTCTGCTTCTGTTGCGCCCTATGTGAGGAGATGACTGACGGCCTGGACTGCTCCCGCCCAGCAGTACCGGGGACATGAATTTTAAGAGGCATAAATTTCTGAAACGCTGCTGACTGTTTCTTCTCTTCCTGAAATCTATCTATAACAGTATTCACAGAATCACCGAACAGACCATGAGGAGAGAGAGGAGCGTCTAAAAGAAAAGCTTTATCTTTTTCTTTCATGCCAGAGAGATTTAACCATAGATGTCTCTCTGCGGCCACCTGGGCTGCCATAGTACGGCCCATTAGCTTGGCCGACTCCTTGGTGGCGCGCAGAGATAAATCTGCAGCCTGACGCAGTTCGCGAACTACATCAGTGCTGACCTCTTGAGTATCACTCCTTTAATAAGTCAGCCTGGTATGCCTGCAAGAAGGACATCGTGTGCAGGCACGCCGAGGCTTGACCGGCCGCCGAATACGCCTTACCCACTAAAGCTGATGTACTTCTAAGGGGTTTAGACGGTAAAAGTGGTGCTTTAAAAGAAGATGCAGCTTCAGCAGAAAGATGACTAGCAAGCGCCTCTTCTGCTTTCGGCATCGCCCCATAACCATGAGATTTAGCCCCCACAATATTTGAATAAGTGGACGTTTGAGGGCTAAAAACACGATAAGAGACCGGCTTTTTCCACGATCTCGAAACCTCTGTGTGGAGATCAGGAAAAAAGGGCAAGCACCGGCGTGGAGGTTGAGAACGGGAAGGCAAAAATCTTTCATCTAGTTTAGACTTCTCTCTAGACTCCTGCCTAACAGCTGGCCACGCGATGCTTAATTTAGAAACAGCACGAGTGAGCACCTCCATAAGCTCCTCACTTTCGGGAGAGCGAGATGGCGAATCATCGACATCTCCCGCATCCAGACTAACAACATCCAGATCCTCAGAACTGGATAGTTGCAGTACTGGGGCCTCAGTTCGGGGGGAAGAAACCGCAGAGCGTGCTTCCGAACCCGAGACTGAGGCACTGGATCTAACAGGTAAGGGTTGAGATAGGGCAAAGCCCGTCTCAAGCCCCGCTTTTAGATCCATCTGCGATCTCCACGAATGACGTCGCCGCTCAGCCTCGGCATGAGCGGGACCCGATCCGCGGGGATTGCGAACCGAACCACTCTCCTCAAAGAGTGATCGGCGGGAGCGGAGCGTTCTAAGAGGCAAACGCTCGCAATGCTCACAATCAGCCCCCTCGAGAGCTGACTGGGCATGCTGCACTCCCAAACAAACAACACATAAGCTGTGTGTATCCCCGTCCGTTAAATAGCGCAAACAGGGAGGAACACACTTCTTAAATTGCTGTTCGCTCGCCATTGTCTCTCAATATAATATATATATATATAGTTTTTTGAAATAGTGAAACTCCTGCTTAGTGACAGACAAAAACACTTGAGACAGATCCACATATAGCGCTTACTGAAGGCATAGAAGCTGTCGCGCTTGTGTTTTGGGGGTGCTTTATAGTTTCCTGGTCGATGACGTCACCCGCCTATGACGTTCCGTCTCTCCATTGGACTGATTCCATACGTGCTTCATGACGCACACACGCAGAGGCGTTCCCACAGCTTCTCACAGCTTGACGCAGCTCGAGTTCCCTTGAAAGGGAACGGTATTACTCAGTCATTTATTCAGTTATATTAAACATTTAATCAGGAGAAAACCGTATCTCAAAAGCATTTTCAAGTAACAGCATATCAAAATTCTTATATAATAATAGTAGAATAGAATAATAATAATGATTCAAAAATGTACCATTCAGAAACGTTTTGTAAGAGCCGTGGGGAGGTTCTGCTTGACTCTCTTCATTGCCGCTTTCTAGGTCTGATTCTGGCTCAAGCTGATACGCAGTATTGACACCATTATTTACATTTGACCGGAGCACATGCAGCTTTCGCCCGTAAAGGTAATGGGACGCAGTTTAATAAACGCCACGCAGTTTAGCCAATTGCAACACAGCGGCCAAACTAACCAATCTGAGCCCATGCCTGTTTCTGAGGGAGTGGTTTCATAGAATCAGGAAGTCAACCGGTCGTTCAAATGACAGAGGAGAAAGCGGCTTACAATAAAGGTGAAATTTATGAAAAATAAGGCTTAAAAAAAAAAAAACACACACGAAGACATGTTATATTGCACCCCATAAACACAGTCATGCAAAGAGAAAAAGCAGTAAACCACCCCTTTAAATTATTATGGGATCTCTCACCTTTTTAAAATCATTTGTAAAATTGTATATTAACATATTTTAATGACAGTATATTTATTGAACAAAAATTAATTATTTTATTTATCAAAATAAACAGAAAATAGTACAAACTTTGCCAAAATGGTTGTTTTGAACAGGTATTAACTTAGACATTATTAAAAACACATTTTTTTTTTTTAACTAAAGGTTTTGTGTCTTTTGCTGGTTGAAAAAATGCTGGTTTTGTCATCAAAAACAAACCATTTCAAAATCTGTTGCTCCATTAATGTTCAATACAAAAAAAAAAAAAAAAACATTGTGTTCCTTTATCCCTGTTGTACTCAACACTTATTTGGATGTGTTGACTAAAATACTAAAGCATACGTGAAGCACTTGTTTATAATTCTACCTGCATTATTCGATATTACATAAAACGTTAATACATTTATGTCATATATTTAAATACATGAGACACAAGTTTCAATAGAAATGGCATTAAAGTATATTTCGTTTACCAAATAGACATGACATATAAAGATGTACTTAACTGGATTAAAGTTGAGCTAATTGCTTTTATAGGGATAGTTCATCCAAAAATGAGAATTCATCCTAGGTGTATATGACATTATTCTTTCAGACGAATACAATCTGAGTTATATTAAACAGTTAATAAGTTAATAACTAATGAGCGACGGAAGTGAATCAATCAAAACTAACTTTATCTGGACAATAACTTTATTCTAGATCTGCTGTAAAGCCAAAACAATCTCTGTTACTTTAATTTCCTATTATAACTGTAAAGCTGCTTTGAAACAGTCCGTATTGTTAAAAGGGCTATATAAATGAAGGAGACTAGACTTGACTTAAAGGTCCTATATTCTATAACTTTCTGAAGTTTTATTTTAGGTTTCTGATGTCCTTCAGAATATATATTTGTGGTATAAGTACCAAAAACCATCTCAATATATGTTTACCGCTCCTTTCTCAGGAGCTCTGCCAAGAACAGCTCGATTTTGGCCTGTCTAATTAATATTCATGAGCCTCTCTTCTGATTGGCCTGTTGTTTTCTGAGTGATCCACCATTGGTGGGGGAGGAGACTGAAGGCGGGACTGAGTAGTTCTGACATCACATTTATACGTTAGTCACAACGGCTCGTGAAAAGGCACAGCTACTTTATGCAGGCTGTGTGCATTTGTCTGTGATCGACTGTTTTGAAACTTATATGGTAGTTTCACAGACCTAGACCTCTGTTATCATGAACACAGACAGGAGATTTCAGTTCTGACAATATGGGAACTTTAAAAAATGTACTGGCTCTTCCAAGCTTTATAATGGCAGTGAATGGGTGTCTGTCTTTAGAAGTCCATAAAAGTGCATTTATCCATGATAAAAATGCGTCTATCCATGATAAAAGTGCTTCTATCCATGATAAAACTGCATCTATTCATCCTTAATAGCCTTTTATCATGGATAGATGCACTTTTATCATGGATAGATGCACTTTTATCATGGATAGATGCACTTTTATCATGGATAGAAGCACTTTTATCATGGATAGATGCACTTGATAAAATCCGGATAGAAGCACTCATGGATATCTCATGGATACTCATGGATATGCTTCTATCATGGATAGAAGCACTTTTATGGACTTCGAAAGACAGACACCCATTCACTGCCATTATAAAGCTTGGAAGAGCCAGGACATTTTTTAATATAACTCTGATTGTATTCGTCTGAGAGAAGAATGTCAGATACACCTAGGATGACTTCAGGGTGAATAAATCATGGGCTAATTTTTATTTTTGGGTGAACTATCCCATTTAAATATACATTTAAACTACATTTTAATTTAATTTTAATTAGCATGCAATCAAGTGTCAAAGCATTTAGTTCACTCTATACCTCTATATTATTTGCATATCAGCGTTTGTATTGCAGTGCATGATGGGATATGTATTTATGATGTTTCTCACTCACTAGCTCATTCACTCATTGTCCCACAAGCATGAGATTGAGAATGAGTGGCTGGGAAACTGGGAAAAGCCTTGAGTGCCCCATTGTTTCCTAATGCAGACTTTGTTGGATGTGAATAAAACATTGTGGCATCAAAACAAGCCTAAAATTTGTTTAGAAAGATGATTTGCTCCATTTTCGGTCAGTACCACAGACATCAGAGCAGATATAACACACTAAACTTTTATTCTAATTCTTCTGGGATTGTCTGTAACATAAAATAAACATAAGATGTGGTTGTAAAGAGTGTGTGAGCAGCTGTTTCATGCATATGAATGTCTTTTCGTTAGCGACAGCTCATATTTGTAAGTTTGATTATGTGAAACACACCTGATGGATCATACGTCACACGGTTCATCTAGATCAGATTTCATAATTGCACTTCTTCTACACAACATATTTTCCATAAATATTGGTAACACTTTATAATAACTGCATGTTATTGAATCATTAGTTACACATTAGTAAAGAGTTATTCATCATTTATAAAGCATTAATAGCCTTTAAATCCTTTGTAAAAGCTTTACGGAGCATAAATAGTCCTCACTTTAATAAATAGTGATCAGCTAATAAGTGCTTTATAACTACCTGAATTAATCATGAATTACAGTAGGAATACATGTTAATAAAGCATTTATTAACACACTAACTACTAATATATGTCTAAATAATATGTATACATATACATTTAAATAGTTTATTTATCATTTACTTGCACTTTCTAAATGATCTTATGAACCACTGACAACTCCTAAATAACTGGATTGTAAATAATGTAATACATAATTTAGAAATGATAAATTGATTCTTAATAAAGTATGAAAATACAATTATTAAACATTATAGATATGCTTATAAATCAAGAATAAAGGATTTATTTACAAACTGCTTATTAATGTATATTAATGCTAAATATATGATGCGACGAGAATACTTTTTCTGCGCAAAAACAAACAAAAATAACGAATTTATTTCAACTCTTCATTTCCTTCTCTGTGGGCCTCGAGTGAGTTCACTAGTGTAACAGCGCAGCGCTTCTGTGTTGTACGTCACACGCATCACACACATGACCAGCGTCGGCCAATAGTGAGCCTACGTGTCACGTAGCTCTATGCTATCACACTACGCTATCACACTACGCTATCACACAACGCTATCACACAACGCTATCACACTACGCTATCACACTACGCTATCACACTACGCTATCACACTACGCTATCACACTACGCTAACTAACTCGAGGCCCACAGAGAAGGAAATGAATAGCTGAAATAAAGTCGTTATTTTTGTTTGTTTTTGCGCACAAAAAGTATTCTCGTCGCTTGATAAACTTAAAGTAACACTATGTCATTTTTCAACCTTCATTATATATTTCCAAGACCCTTGTGATGGTACATCGACTTACAATAGGTTGTATGACACGTCTGCCGTAGCCTGACAGTGTCTGTATCGCTTTTACTGGCACTATGTAACTTCGGTTTTCGGGTAGTAACTCGAGTACAAAAAAACTACAAAATTCGACTGCTTTACGGCATACGTCACTTCCCCCACTTCCTCAGATTCTGACGTGACAGCCCAACTAGCGTTTGATACCCGTCTGTATGTTGTTGTCATGACCGAAGCAACAACTAAAAGTAAGAAGGCAAAGGTTTTGTCAGAGGTGACTAAAAGAAGAAAAAGGGAGAGTGACAAATTAAAAGACCGGACGAGGATCACTATTGGAGGGAGAGCAAGACAGTTTGTAGACGGTGAGAGTGCGCGCGCGACCGGTCAATAATGCTCGTTCTTTCAGTAACATGCACCCTGTCACAAGCGCAGCAGTCAGTCATCTATAAAGTGTTTATACATTTATAAATAAATCAGGGAGTCAGGAAGCTGACTAGCGCGCGAAATGTAAAAGGCTGAATAACATGGCCTGGCCATGTTACGGAATCTATTTGGTCCTCCATTTATCTTCATGAATCTGATATGCAGAGCCTTATGGTGTTCGTAACATTGCAGTGCATCTGATAGTTTATGATCACGGTACATATGCAGATTAATTATTACAGCTCAAATCTGGAAAGCAAAAATAGAACTTGAAGGTTGGAACTGGCATGGTTGGTAAATCATGCTAGAAATTAATAATAAGAAGTGATTCACTCTTAACAATATCTTCCTTCCCTCGTTACAATCCTTGAAGGTCCATTTTATGTTATAATAAAGCAGTAAATAATGAAAGTGCGGGTCCACTTATGTTTAGCTCAAGGTTGAGTGGAACCTTAACAAGATATAATGATGTGATTCAGAGAAACCTGGAATTAGCAAAGCTCTGCTTTGATGTTTTTAATGAAAGTAATTTCTCTACCTGTACAATATTCCATAAAGCTGATAAAAATATGTCATTGTAAAAACAGCGCATGATGAGTGAAGTCTCATACGGAAACATCGCTCTTGTGACATTCTCCTTCAAACCTCGGCTTACTTCTGATATTATGATGCAAAACACGGAGTGGCTGCAAACGCAACACCATTTCATATTTATATTATTTATGGGTATTTCTGCAACGATGGCCCCTTTTAGGCCTATGGACTTAATAAACTCTCTCAAAACATTATTTTAATTGGTCCAGCAGTGTAATATGAAGTGATGTATCACTTTACAATAAGGTTCATTAGTTAACATTAGATTACTACTTTAGTTAACATGAACTAAGACTGAACAATACTTATACAGCATTAATTAATCTTAGTTAATATTCATTTCAAAATTTACTAATACATTATTAATAACAGGATGTATTTGTTATCATTAGTTAATGCACCGTGAACTAACACGAACAAACAATGAACAGCTGTATTTTTATTAACTAACATTAACAAAGATTAATAAATACTGTTAGAATTTATCTAATGTATTGCTCATTGTATAAGTGAAGTGTTACCGTTATTTGAGTATCATTGAGATGCTATTATATAGTTTATCAATATTTTTCAATTAGTTTTTCATTTTCATATTTTCATTTCATTTTTTTTAATTTTTTTTGTTATTTTAGTAAACTAAAGGAAGCTATAAAGGATGGCCAGCTTCTGTGTGTGTGTGTTTGTGTGTGTGTCTGAGAGAGTGTGTGTGTGTGTGTGTGTGTGTGTGCGTGTGTGTGTGTGTGTGTGTGTGCGTGTGTGTGTCTGAGAGAGTGTGTGTGTGTGTGTGTGTGTGTGTGTGTGTGTGTGTGTGTGTGTGTGTGTGTGTGTGTGTGTGTGTGTGTGTGTGTGTGTGTGTGTGTGTGTGTGTGTGTTTTCCTGCCCGCGCTACATGATCTCTGTGTGTGCTTGTGAGCGGATCTATGTCGACTGCACTAAAAATAAAAGATACTTTAAACTAACTCAATTCAATTATGGACAGTGGTTCCACACAACTAACTTAGTTTTAATTAACATTAAAAGTTTATTTTTATTCAATAAAAAAAAAAACACTGTGCAACTGACTGAGGAGGAATATGTGTAAAATAGTTATGTCCAACCAACTCAATTCAATCACTTTGTTGTATCTTAAAAACTGGTTACGTTTTTTGAACGTGTTTTGGTCTAGTAAAAACTCATTGTACATAACAACTAACTAATTATGATTTGTCTGTACACATTTGATGTTTGGTGTTTGCAATCTAGAAGAGATACCACCAGTGATTGCTTTATTATTTTGATTGCTTTATTCTTTATTACTAAAGCAATCTGAATTCTTGTTAGCAGGATCTCAACCCAAGTACATGTTCTACACTTCATCATGGTAACTAAAACAATAACATAACAGAAACTTTTAAATACCAACATAATAGAACAGTAACCATTAAAAAGTCTCTCCATTTTCCCATCTTGCAAAAAAATGCTTAAAATAACACTTTATTTCAACATTTACTCTCCCAATTCAACCCCTTTGCAAAGCATGATGGGAAGTGAAAGTCCTGTTTGATTGAGTCCTGGTATGTTGCTTCAGTGAAACATATTTGGAGAATTTTACTAGACCAAAACATGTTTAACCAGTTTAAGTTACAGTGAACTGATTGAATTGAGTTGGTTGGACTTCTACATAGATTAACCTAACCAAACCGTCACTGGAGTTTAGACAAATATTTTCTTCTGGAAACAAACTTTGTTGCATTATTTTCCTATTATCTCTGTAAAGCTGCTTTGAAACAAACTGTATTGTAAAAACCGCTATAAAAATAAATGTGACTTGACTTATACATGTAAAATCAAGGACCTTTAATACACAATTGACAAACCAGTCTAAGTTTTCATTCACTGAACGATTTCCAAAAAAAAAAAAAAAATATATATATATATATATATATATATATTAAATAAATAGAATTAACCTCTGTTCTGTTGCTTTAGTACTTTTCTTCACATGCATGTATGAGTCTGTTGGAAACCCTATGGATGTGTTTGTGCTCTAATGAGTCTGGGCAGAATGGACAACGTTTATACATGTAGTTTTGTGTATAGTTTATTAGTTTGTAGTTTTTGGGGGGGCTTCAAGTCAAAATTAGTGTGTATTTTCATTTTATGGAAAATAACTTCTCTGATGATCTGCATAAAGGCTTTATTTGTGTTCTAGATTCTTAGAAAATCGGTTCAGTGGGGTTCTATACAGAGCTCTAGGTTTCTTGTCTCAATTTTAAAGAACCCTTTATTTAATTTAAGGAGAAATGTCTTAAATTATTGCATTAAAAAATATTTTTTGTAGTGATACATTATGATTAATTGAAACTAATTAAATTATCTCATTATTGAACCCCCTAAAAAGTTCTGTATATGAAGTGCCCGACGGAACCCTTAAAGATTCTATTTAGAACCTTTGGTTTAGAAAACCATGCAGGTTTCGAACGAAGTTTAGTGAAGTTCAGCTTTGGATGAAGTAATGAAATCCTCCAATCGAGTTCAGAGTGACGTGTGCATGTCATGTGTACTGCGTTCAGAAGAAGAGTGATGGTTTGGTGACGCAGGAATAAAGAGTGACGTTTCCTTATGAGACTGTGTTGACATGATGTGTCCTCATTGTTTCCTTGCGGAAAACCTTTTTTTTTTTTTTTGGCAGTAAACAGCAGCCTGTTGTTTCTCTGTGCCAGGTGAGCCTTTCAAAGCGTATATTCACACTCTTCTCAAAAAGTGAGGCAGATCTGTATCAGGTTGACTGGGTTTTTCCTCGGAGAAGAGAAGAGGCAGTGGGAACTACAGGAACAGAGACTGGGAAAAGAAAGCTAGGAGTTTAGGGATGCAGGAAGACCAACACCATTTCTTGTAAGTGAAAGAACTGGTTTCAGTCTGTCACTCACAGTGGAAACGGGACGTCTGGTTAGAGACTGAAACCATCAATAACACAGCTGTCAGCACTGGTAACCACATCAGTCACTGTGGCACATCTGCGGACACTAAATGACCTCAGGCTGGGATAAAAACACCAGTGTGATAGGCTAACCAGACATTGCTGAGTTCTCAAAAAACTGCTGTGAGAGTTTAAAAATGAGAAATAAAGTATGTATAATGTGCTTTAATTGCAAATTAATGCTGCCTTCAAGTCATATCAGGCTGATCATATGAGATTTTTTGGCAGTTTAGGGGCCCTATCACACATACGGCGCAATGCAGCGCCAGGCGCGACGCAAGTGTGTTTTGCTAGTTTCAGCCTGACACAGTTTTCATTTTCACGTCCGACGTCATGTTGTTTAAATAGCAAATGCATTTGCGTCCATTTGTGCCCATGAGCTGCTGGTCTGAGAACGATGTGTGTTCAGGAGCATTGTTGGATCGATGCTATTTTGAGGATCTGAAATAGACTGAGCCGTTGACCAACTGAAACCTGGTCTAAAGTCAATGGCGCAGTATTTTTTTTTGCTATTTAAAGGGCATATTAGTAATATGAGCCTATAGGCGGGTACACTCTGCTTATTAGTTATTACACACACACTCTACTTATTACACACTCACTCTGCTTATTACACACACACACTGCTTATTACACACACACTCTGCTTATTACACACACACACTGCTTATTACACACACACTCTGCTAATTACACAAACACACACACTCCGTATTACACAGACACTCTGCTTATTACACACACACTCCTTATTACACAGACACTCTGCTTATTACACACACACACACTCTGCCCATTACTCATTAAGAGAATAGAGATAAAAAAACACCCATTACTCATTAAGAGAATAGAGATAAAAAAACACCCATTACTCATTAAGAGAATAGAGATGACCCTTTTAGACCATGCGCCGGGAGCCCTGGCCATTTGTCCAGTCGTTAAACTAGCAAAAGTGGATTCGGACCCGTGCACTTGCACCCTGCGCTTTAGACCATGTCCTTAGATCGTTAAAATTATGATACTGATGGCATAGGTTTACATAATTGAGTATAAGTACAGTTTTGGCAAATATTTTGATTATTTTTAAGTATTTAAGATTTGTTTAATGTTGAAATACATTCTCTTAACCCAGTTAAGAGGTTTATCTCTCCTCAAATTGTAAATATTGAGTATCCAAGGCACAATCTAATCACAGATCCGTCAATCACTTTCTAGCTCAGCCTATAGTGGGAGATTGGGGTGTGGCTACTGTAGTAAGATGAGAGATTTGGGCGTGGCTACTGTTGTAAGATGAGTGATTTGGGCGTGGCTACTGTAGTAAACAGAGATTGGGGCGTGGCTACTGTAGTAATCTGAGAGATTGGGGCGTGGCTACTGTAGTAAACAGAGATTGGGGCGTGGCTACTGTAGTAATCTGAGAGATTTGGGCGTGGCTACTGTAGTAAACAGATTGGGGCATGGCTACTGTAGTAAACAGAGATTGGGGCGTGGCTACTGTAGTAAGATGATAGATTGGGGCGTGGCTACTGTAGTAAACAGATTGGGGCATGGCTACTGTAGTAAACAGAGATTGGGGCGTGGCTACTGTAGTAAGATGATAGATTGGGGCGTGGCTACTGTAGTAAACAGATTGGGGCATGGCTACTGTAGTAAACAGAGATTGGGGCGTGGCTACTGTAGTAAGATGATAGATTGGGGCGTGGCTACTGTAGTAAACAGATTGGGGCATGGCTACTGTAGTAATCTGAGAGATTGGGGCATGGCTACTGTAGTAATCTGCGAGATTGGGGCGTGGCTACTGTAGTAAGATGAGAGATTTGGGCATGGCTACTGTAGTAATCTGAGAGATTGGGGCGTGGCTACTGTAGTAAACAGAGATTGGGGCGTGGCTACTGTAGTAAACTGTGAGATTGGGGCGTGGCGACGATAGTAAGCTGAGAGATTGGGGCTTGGTTACTGTAGTAAGCTGATAGGTTGGGGCGTTGCTACTATAGTAAGCTGATAGGTTGGGGCGTGGCTACTGTAGTAAACAGAGATTGGGGTGTGGCTACTGTAGTAAACTGCGAGATTGGGGCGTGGCTACTGTAGTAAACTGAGATTGGGGCGTGGCTACTGTAGTAAACTGAGATTGGGGCGTGGCTACTGTAGTAAACTGAGAGATTGGGGCGTGGCTACTGTAGTAAACTTAGAGATTGGGGCATGGCTACTGTAGTAAACTGTGAGACTGGGGCGTGGCTACTGTAGTAAACTGTGAGATTGGGGCGTGGCTACTGTAGTAAACAGATTGGGGCATGGCTACTGTAGTAAACTGAGAGATTGGGGCGTGGCTACTGTAGTAAACTGAGAGATTGGGGCATGGCTACTGTAGTAAACTTAGAGATTGGGGCATGGCTACTGTAGTAAACTGTGAGATTGGGGCGTGGCTACTGTTGTAAACTGAGAGATTGGGGCGTGGCTACTGTAGTAAACTTAGAGATTGGGGCATGGCTACTGTAGTAAACTGTGAGACTGGGGCGTGGCTACTGTAGTAAACTTAGAGATTGGGGCATGGCTACTGTAGTAAACTGTGAGATTGGGGCGTGGCTACTGTAGTAAACTGAGAGATTGGGGCGTGGCTACTGTAGTAAACTGTGAGATTGGGGCGTGGCTACTGTAGTAAACTGTGAGATTGGGGCGTGGCTACTGTAGTAAACTTAGAGATTGGGGCATGGCTACTGTAGTAAACTGTGAGATTGGGGCGTGGCTACTGTAGTAAACTGAGAGATTGGGGCGTGGCTACTGTAGTAAACTGTGAGATTGGGGCGTGGCTACTGTAGTAAACTGTGAGATTGGGCGTGGCTACTGTAGTAAACTGTGAGATTGGGGCGTGGCTACTGTAGTAAACTGAGAGATTGGGGCGTGGCTACTGTAGTAAACTGTGAGATTGGGGCGTGGCTACTGTAGTAAACAGATTGGGGCAAAAAATACTTTTTTGGGGAGTAACGCAATATTGTTATGCATTACTTTTAAAAGTAACTTTCCACGTGTTGACTGATACGTTACATGGGAAAAGACGTTCAGCTTTGGTTACAGAAGTGCAAGCCAAAATTCACTGCACTTTGACCTTCAAAGATTAAACAGGCCATGAACACGTCAAAGCAAACGGGGCATTGCGAAGAAACGCGCTACATGACCGCTTCAATACAACATCATCATGCACCTGTTCAGAAAGACAAATGTACCAGTTTATATTGTTTACTTTGATGTGTGCAGTGTAGACAGACTCAACAGTTGTGGTGCGTCATGTCAAAAATGCGTCCGGTTTAGATGCGTTGGATGGATTTATTATAAGTGAGACACTCGCGTTCGTGTTAGGTACTCAATTACTTACTCATGACACATAGCAACACAGCTAAAAGTATTCCTAATATGATGGTCCTTTTATTCCTAATATAATGGTCCTTTTATTCCTAATATAGTGGTCCTTTTATTCCTAATATAGTGGTCCTTTTATTGAAAGTGGCCTAATTTTACCTGTTGAGACCTTCACAAGCACCAGTAAGAGCTGTGTTTGTGATGTTTGACTCGGGGGAGACGTCGGGTCTCAGCCGTTTGCAAAGTATGATGTTATTTGTGATTCAGCTAGGTGCCACTAGTGTCGCAGAAACTATATACTTAACTTTATTTTCAACTTTTTTGTTTGGGACATCAACATTCCAACCCCTAGGAGGCTTAGGAGACTACAACCAGACTTATGGAGGAAGCAAAGTGGTATTAATTATAACAATTACTTAGGGATGCTTTACACAGTTGGTGTACTGTTCATGAAGTACAAATAAGCTTCAGCAAATACTTCTCATTCATGCAGTCTATGAGTAGAAAGTCAAAACTACATTTCCCATCATTCTCTGTGGCTGCACAGAAATGCTAAAGCTGCGTTCACGGCATGTCGTGATACCAACCCAATCTCAGGGCAATTTGCACATATTTTACGAGTTGCCCAATTCGTATGAATTCGTACAAATGACCTACTCCTGACCCCGCCCCTAAACGTAACCGTCACTGGGGTTAAGAGATCGAATTCGTACAAATTTACCACCTTTTACTCACTGGAACGAATTGGTCGTGAGATAGCGTTGCGTAATTCTCATAATTACGAGATGACAAACCGTGACGTTCTACTCAGAGCTGTTCACGTCCTCAGACTCGGAATCATATGTTTCTATGGCAGCTCTATCAACACTAAAATTAATCTGCAGAAGTCAAGTACAAAAATGTACATCAAAAAGTTTTAATTATGAGTTCTACAAGGGTGTGAATGCTTTTTACAAGTCAAAATCTTGTTATTACTTTGATTCTGACATGCAACATGAAATAAAGCATCAGGAACCCCTAATGCACATTCTCAGATTGTTGTATAAGTTTTAAAAAGATTCATGTTTCTCTTAAAGTGGGAAATGGATATGAAATGTGTCTGTTTTCCCAATGAAATTCATTTGAGCGTACATCACATCTGAATTGGGATCATAATGTCAGGCTCGTCTAGAAGTATTGACAAAGTATATGCACTACATCATAAATTAAAACAGTTGCAGGATTTCTTTAATTTGATTTAGATATTCACACTGGTTACAACCATCCTGAAACAGTTAAACACTCTGTGAGTCCTAGTGTGTTGCAGAATATATCTGTGCTGTCGGATTCATTTGTTGTCCTTGTCAGCGCCGAGGAGCAGCACTATATGTATTTATTCTGTCATTCTCCTATTGCAAGAGTTTGCCCGTCCATTAGGACAGTGCGAGATCATGATATTTTTCCCCCCTTAGCAAATAATACAGGTTTCCAGTGAGTGAATGTGCTGAATGCAGAGAAAAGCAGGTCTATTTATAATGCAACATTTACTCATCGCCTGGAATAATAAAGTATAAAGAGATGGAGCGAAAGCATTGCTTTCAGACCTCACAGGCCCTCATGGTGTTCAGAAACCTTGAATTATCTGTTAAATGTATTTATGTGACTCTAGAATGTATGAAGCAGCATTGACACGCCAATGATTGGCCGGTTAGCTTTAGCTAGACCTACATACACGATTATCGGAGTACAGTAATATCTTTATCTTTTAAAATTAGCTGTGTATTTGAACAAAATACATCTGATAAACATTTTTATCTACAAATCACATTTTATTTCACGCTCAAAATGATACAGAAAAAGTGATGCTATCGTTACTGTATCGTTACTGTATCTGACATTTCAGCTAATCACAACGGACTGGACCGTCTCAGAGCAGACCAATCAGAGCAGAGCAGCTCTCAGAGAGGCGGGGCTTAGAGAGACTGAATCCTTTATTGAACCGTTTCAGACACTGTGAGAAAAGAGCTGATACTGCGATGTGTATTATGAGAATATTAAAGTGTTTTTTTGACCTGTGTGTGTAAACGGATTGTAGGAGACTCCAAAACAAAATTAGGAACCTTTAAAATAGCATCATATGGGCACTTTATTATTATTTAATAAACTGCATATAATTTGTCTTCTTTTTTCCATTCGAAAAGTTCTATAAATCTAAAAGACCAAACACTCTCAGAAAAGTCCATAAACATACAGCACAATGTACCTTGTTATTTAAAATGGAAATTTCCATATTGAATGCACTTGTATATTGTTGTATGTTTGAGTGTTGAAGGAAATGTCTATAAACATACTAGCAATTTTCAGCCAGGACATCCGTTTTTCTACAGATTTCTTTCTTACAATAAACTAATTAGACAAATATTCTCCCAAAACAAAAACAATCAGACCTTTATAGAGCCGTATATCTAGTCAGTGCTTCGGTTCTAGTTAGATGCATTGTGTTCTCAAGGTTTGTCAACGAGTGACAAGGAACACTTGTTAACTACATTACAAGAGCCGAAATCAATCATAAACAACATCTGTCTGGCGTCACTCCGAGAGCAGTTGTCAAATACAATAATTTCCTTCATATACATATATTCACAGAGTGCTAAACAGCCCTGTTGCCTCTCCACAGGCCTGAATAATTCATGACTCGCACAACAGTGTGTCTGTGCCCAGCAGTAAATGATATCATCCCTCTGGGCATTAACAAGCTTTCTCAGCATAACAAGTTTGTTGCTATACCACATTTGACATGTTTCAACAATCTGTCAATGCAGAGAGGCAATTGAAACACGAAAGTGGTGCAGAGTTGGTACTCACGCAAAATGTATTGTGTAACAGTGGATTTGTGTGCAGAAAACCGGTTCAAAATGGGTTCAATGGGTTGAGGAGACATTAGGAAGTAAATGATGTGTCTTGCATGTGCGGTTAAGGATGTGTCACTCAACTAATGAACTCTTCCACTGAGCAGAGGAAATAACTAATGCTAGATCAGACTGTTCTGATGAAAAAAGTTGGTGTATGAACGACACCGGGCAGCTCTTGGATTTTATTTAATTTAATTTATTTTATTTTTTTAATAATTATTTTGTTTTGTTTTGTCATTTTATTTTATTATTTTTTATTTTATTTTTATTATTTTTACAAAATACAAAATAATTATATTTTATTTCCATATTTTTATTTTATTAAAATATTTGTATAAAATATAAGGGTTTATTTTATATGTTGTTTTAATTTATTTTATACACTAATGCAGCCTTGGTGAGCAGAATTTTGTATTAAATAAATGAATATATAATTTTAAAAAAATATTACAATATAAATTGCTTTGTGTTATGTAAACGTAAAAGGACTCGTGAAAATATCATGAATAATAAGCTGCACTTATTGAACGATCTTAAACTCCAATGACACTGATAAATGAGGAAAAGACCTCTGATGACGGCCATTAAATGCAAAACCTGATGCTTTTATTCTGAAATCTGTTGAGTGGATTTATCATGACCTCCTCTACCTCGGAAGAAAAGACCCTCGTGTTCTTCTGCATTCTTGCTTAAGTGTTTAGAAATCTGCAGATGCACACACACATTCCCTTCATTGCACAGACCCGAGATGTCATTAAGCGAGTAGGGGACGTGTTTCCGTGTGCTGGCTCAGCTGTATTTCTTCTGCTGTAGAGCAAGGCCATCATAATGCATCACCGTTCACACAGCATACAAGAGCAATATAATAACTTGTTGAAGTTCAGCCAGCTTTACGTTGATGAAACTGTGTGTTGAACGGATATGGGATGGAGCTGGTGTGGTGAAGTGTGTATCTAATCATACTGTTTACCCTGAGAAAAAAAGAAAAAAAAAACACTGTTCAATATCCTCATAAGCAGGGAGATACAGATTCATAATAATGATATCCTCAAGGTTCAGCTGCACATATCCGAGGGCTTAATCTCCATCTTCATGCTGAAATATGCTTGACGGCTGTGGCCATTCAAGTGAGATATGTTTATATCTTAATATAGATGATGCTATCCTTCTTCCCTGACATTAATTTAGTGTTGGGGACCTCAGAGCCTTGTGCATTATGCAAAATAATTGCAGGGCCACATTTTACAAGAAGTCAATTTCAGTGGGCATGAAGAACGACGTTTGCTCTAATGAAGAGCGTAAGAATCACAAATGACTCGAAACTGCCAAAAGTATTAGCCTGTCAGGCAGCCGCGCATTTGCTGCGTTTGTTTGTCACATTATTAAACTTAGTGTGAACTTATTACTTAATGATAACATGCTTAAGCTTCTCTGCATAAACAAGACAATGTGTGTGAGAGCAAAAGAGATGTATCTAGTTCAGACAAGTAACTCTAGAGCGATCGCATCATTAGCTCATGGCTCAAGCTGATTGGCTCTGCTAAACCTGCAGCCAATGAGATCGCTCGCAGCTCTGACCCCTCCCCCTCCCCAGCTCCACCTGCCAAGATCTGATACAGGATTCATGTGTGTGTGTTAATGCAGCAGCCGCAGATCTAGTCCACCAAGACCAAATACATTAACATATTCAATAACATGCTAAATCTATTCTCAGAGCTGCCATGTTTGAAATGTATTTCTTTAAAATAATGCAAAAAAATTTTCTTTCCATGAAAGAGCCAGGAAACTTTTAAGATTCATTTTAAAGGAATATTTCAATTTTAAAGGAATATTTCAATAATAATAAGGTAACACTTTACAATAAGGTCTCGTTTGTTAACATTGGTTAACATGCACTATGTCACGGGTTGGTTGAAGCAGGATAGGCAGCTGGATCTCAATTGCAGCAGTGTTTATTTAAACAAACAAGAATATTAACAGACAGGAAACAAAGGGAACGTGAACGGTACAACCAAGCTTGTAGCAACGACGGCAGACCAGGAACAGACTGAAACACAGGGGCCCAGTCCCAATTCGCATACTATACGTCCTAAATAGTATTCGAAAATAGAATTAGTACGTCCCAAATCGCAGTATGTTGAAATGAGTGTTCCAGAGATACCCGGATGGTCTACTATTTCCGGTCAGAATCCGAAGTGCGGATCGATGCACACGCTAACGGCTAATATTGCCCACAACCCATTGCGCGTTGGACGAGGATTCGGTTAGAACTACAAACACAAAATGAAAAGTGTTAAAAAACTACAGACATGGAGGACGCGCGAGTCCGGCGGTTATGTAGAGAGGTTTAGATAAAGAGGTTTGAGTGATTAATTATCAGTATCTAACCTGACGAAAATGTATTTATTCAACGTTGTCTACATTATATTGTATCTGCAGCAGCATTGTGAACTTTTGTGAAGATACGTTTAGCCATTACCTTTTAAATACATCATTATATTCAAATTGCAAACACATGAGGAGAGTCTCCGCATGAAAGACCCACGACTGCAGATCAACGTGCGTCAACATTTCTCTCCGAAACGGTAGGAAATCAAATTAGATTGAATGGAAGATTTTAACTGTGACAAGATGATTGACAGGGCAGTTTACAGTGACAGGATGCACGTGACAGATCTGTCCGTTAAAGATGACGTGATAGTATGTCCCATATACTATATTCTATATATATTCTATCTATATCTATATTTATATATCTATATATATATATATATATATATATATATATATATATATATATATATATATTCTAATTTTGTCCTTGTATGGTTTTTCTTTCCATTTTGAAGTGTGACAACCCCTTCATTAAATGCTTTCATTATATAGAAGAGAGAAAAGCTGGTCACAAGATTCATTTACGTGCATTTCTCACCAGTGGCGTGCACAGACCTCCTCAGGGGCGGAGGGACCAAAAAGGGCACTAAATAAAAAAAAAATTATTACTTCTTGATTTTTTTTGTTTTTGTTCTTTCTTTCCTTGGCATTCTAAGAAAATATGTTGATACAATTATTAGAATACATAACACATCAAATGAAAATAGGGAAATTATGATAATATTACTAAATATTATTTACTTCACCAAACAAAACAGTGAGAATCAAGAAGGTAATTATGGAAAATTAATTTTTAGTTTTGTTGATGTTGTAAATTTAATGTATGTATTATATGTATGAAAGACAGTGTTAGCTATCATGAATCAGTAACACTTTACAATAAGGTTTCATTAGTTAACATTAGTTAATGAACTGCACTTAAGCATTTATTAATCTTAGTTAATATTAATTTCAGGATTTACTAAAACATTAAAATCAAAAGTTGTATTTGTTATCATTAGTTAATGCACTGACTGTGACATAACATGAATAAACAATTAACAGTTGTAGTATTAACTAAGATATAGCCTACAGTATCAAATGTGTTGCTCATGGTTAGTTCATACATGAGTATTGAACAAATGAACCTTATTGTAAAGCGTTACTATGAAATCAAAGATATAAGTTCCTTACAATTTAGAGTTGGACATGGACTTAAGATTTAATTGAAACTAACTGTTAGATGTATTTCCCCTTGCACTTTTATTCCTTGGATAAAAACGAATGACATTGTCAATCAGAATGCGTCTGAAATCGAGTTATACTTTTATTGTAGTTAAGAATAACTCGCATGCTGCAGCAACTTTTAGAGTAGCATTGTGATGGTAGGATAAATGTAATTTTCCGTATTAGCTTAAACGTTCCCTGCTGCTCGTTTGAAGAGACTCGCGCGAACTGCTGCTAGTGTGTACCAGAACCGTTAAATGCGTATGAGGCGCTGCAAAGGAAACTCCGCCTACCACTTCTCCGTCAGATTTTTTTTTTATATAATATTTGTTTGTATTTGTGGCGAACAGGACGGCCGAGGGATGTGAGAGAACGGCGCGAGGCCGGTGGTGCGATTGCTAATGAGCAACACCTGTGAAGCACACCGGTCTCGCATCTCTCACAGAGGAGCGACGACGTTGATGATCGAGAGAGGAACAGGCCTGATTTTAGTTGTTTGGTTTTTGTATTTGTGTTTTATTTTAGCCAGCAGTCGTCCGCGAGGGGCTGCTGGCGGTATTTTAGTTTGTTTATTTTATTTTTAATAAAGTTTGTTTAAATGTTAAAAAAAAAAATAAAATAAAAAAAATAAAATAAAATAAAAAAATAAACAAACTAAAATACCGCCAGCAGCCCCTCGCGGACGACCGCTGGCTCACCCAAAACAAACATAACGGCCAGCAGCCCCTCGCGGACGACTGCTGGCCAAAACAAAACACAAATACAAAAACCAAACAACTAAAATCAGGCCTGTTCCTCTCTCGATCATCAACGTCGTCGCTCCCCCTTTATGCTTCCGCTCCTCCGTGAGAGATGCGAGACCGGTGTGCTTCACAGGTGTTGCTCATTAGCAATCGCACCACCGGCCTCGCGCCGTTCTCTCACGTCCCTCGGCCGTCCTGTTCGCCACAGTATTATTATTGTTAGTGGCAAGGGTGTGTGTGTGTTTCATTTATTATAATATTTATAATAATAATAATAATTATTATTTACAATTATCAGAAAAGGGCACAATACATTTTGAGACAAAAGGGGCAGGGGCGTGAGAACCCACCAAACCCCCACCCTTTCTCACTAATAATTATGATTTGACCTCTTTTGTCTATATATACTTAATATATTTAGTTTGAACTGTCCCTTTAAATATTATGAAGGAGACTCTAAGTTCATGAAATGAACAGTCGATGCTGAACACCCAGAGCCGCTGTAGAAACTGGAAATTCATTAGAGCACATTTAGTTTAATTGTATTTGATTTTAATGGGAGGTCCAGCTAAATGCTGTTGTGTTATAGCAGAGATAAGAGATCTCCGAGTAATGGAGATCTACGGGTCGAGTGAGTTATCCGATGTTTTCTGCTGATCTGAAACCTTCTTTTCACGCCGTCCAGAAGATCTACATCTGCTGATATCATGCAGGACTTCTGCAGACCTGTACTCTATTCATCCCTGTTGCCTTTGTTTTACAGTAAACATATCTTAATGTCTTTAAAAGAAGATGCATTTATTTCAGAAGCCATTTTATTTCAGACAAGAATTACATCATGAGAATATGAAATGCATTACAAACTATTTTTTCTGTTCTATGCATAAATTAGTTTGATGATTTATGCTTAAAACATGCCATTGGGGTAGGAAATGTAATTAATAGTATCTAAAAATGATATATTAATATCTTGTGCAGTTTTCCTTCTCAGTAAACACGGATTAAATTATAAATATTGTATTATTTTTTTACTCTATATGCTATTTCATATTTTTTCTAACTTCGGACACTGTTATGACAAATTACATTTATATAATGCATTTTATCAGGATCTATTCATAGAATTTCCCCTTATTTGATCTCCCTTTTCTTTAGTAGTGGATGAAACTGTGAACTTCATTGATAATACTGTGGACAGATGTCATTCATGCTCTTGGACTTTTAATAAGGGTAAAATTACTGAGGCTCTTTTGAAAAGTCTTCAGCATCTGCTTCACAGTTTCCCTTCAGAAAACACAATATACGTTACCATACTTTTAAAAAAGTATCTATTGTGGATATATTCTTTTAAAGTATATTACGTTTTCAGACCTTTAACTGCAAGCTAATTGCAATTGTATTAAAATGTATTATAGATTACATTTATACAACATTAATAAAGTTAATAAAACATTAACTAGTTTTTGACCCACTTAAGCAGGACAGTGCATCTATATATATATGTGTGTGTGTGTGTGTGTGTGTGTGTGTGTGTGTGTGTGTGTGTGTGTGTGTGTGTGTGTGTGTGTGTGTGTGTGTGTGTGTGTGTGTGTGTGTAATTTCATGGTAACTTCTAAATACTGTAAAGTGCCGAATCTACCGACAAACATTGAAGGTACACTAAAATATAATCATACTTCAATTTCATTGAATGAAACTTATGTCATGTCTTCAAATGCATTAATATAATTATGACATATTTATAATATTGAAGTTGCAATTTAGAACATTTAAATATATTAACTTTAAATGTAATATTGAATAACACACTGCAGTTTATTATTATCAAGTTCATGTGCTTTAGTATGTTAGTCAACACATCAAAATAAGTGCAGTTCTTTAAAGCACGACATAAGATTGAAATGTAGAAATTAAGAAAATGTATTTTAATTTGACATTATTACAAAGTGCACTTTTTAAAAACATATTTAAGTGTGTTAAGAAACATAGTATTGTCTCTCTTCAAGTGTACGTCAGTGACCTTCATTAATATTATCTGCAATTACAGTTATTTTTAATTTTTTCATTAATGCAATTAACCTGTACATTTTTTCACAATAACATGTAACACTCATGAAACCATTCTATTGGACAAAAGGTTCTTTTGATGATTAAAACATTATTCACACTAAGAAGAAATCACTGAAATGGGAACTTATAACTTCTTCAATGGCTTTTCTGTGAATCTTTCATTTTAAGAGTGTATGTTTTCTGTTCTAACAACGGCTCTATCCTCGCTCGCCCTTCTTCAAAACCACAGAAACTTTGAGCATTTCCTCCAGATGTAGTTGATATCATGTGTCAGATGAGGATCCTCTGTGGTCATGAACTCTGTCAGCACGTTCTTCCTCTTTAAAAAGCCATTTGGCATTTTCTCACCGAAATAAATGATGCCTACTAAAAGCACTGCATAAAGCATGTGCGGTTTTAAATCCGGGTTCAAATAGTGTGGGATCGGCTCGTAACGTCTCTTCATTTCAGCTTATTTTCGAGGCGTTCACTCAAAAGGTTAGCGAGGATGAAGCCTGAGCGTATAATATTTTCAGAGAGCCACAAGCAAACATGATATTATTGGCATCAATGATGAACATGTTTAGCATGGATCTAATCTGTTCCTTATTGCTTAATTTAAAGCCAATCGCCTCAGACCTCGAGCAGATGAAGTTCATTATTGGAGCGGACGCATTATTCCTCTTTAGCCTGATGGATTTTGTGCTGATGGTTTTTTGATGTGGTGCTTTTTGAATATTTCAGACTCCTTAAAGAGCAGAAAGTGGAGCGTGCGGTGCCATCTGTTCCCGCTCTAATGAATCATTGTTCTGTATCTCTCGCGACCGAAACGCATCCTTCCCCTTCCTCTGAACAAACAGTTAACAGCTTTAAACACTCAGAGATTGTAATGGTGTCGTGGGACCGCAGGAGTTCAGGGTCAACACAAGCGTGAGTGTTTCTGTGCTCTGTGAAATTACAGATGCAAAGATGTGGTGTTTCTGAGCCGATAATGATAACCAATAATCAACATGTTGCCATTTTTAGTGCTCCATTATTTGACCTTTTGTGCTCTAACAGACTCGTTAATTAGCTGACAAATTAGAAGACAAACACTTGGCACAAAATACTTTTTTTTCTAAGAGCACACAATGTATTAAAATTATCTGACTGACAAATTAGTTGCTCAGTTTTTAGTGCAATGTCTTATAAATGTGTAACGAGACGTCGAGCAATAGTGAAAAATGTCTGACTGACATGTTCAATTAATATTTAAAGAAAATACCACAGACAGAATGTAATAAAATGGCCGTTCACACATGACCAAAATCATAAACAGATGGAAAAGCTGTTTTGGTGTTTTACATTTATTATCTTTCCAGGTGAAGCTCTGTTTGCACATGCACACTTACCAATACATGCTACAAAATTACCAAATACAACCGAATACACTGATATCTCAATAAAACGGTGTCGATAACAGTACTCATGAAAATGTCCACTGATATTTTGTGCAGCTCTATGTGTCATTTCTCAGCTGACTGTCATTGATAAGCTGGTAATACAATTCTTTACAATTTTATTAGGGATGTCCTGATCCGATCCACAGCATCGGTATCGTGCCGATACTGGCCCAGAACGCTAGATCGGAGATTGGAGGGGAGAAAAAATATGATCCGATACCTATCCAACAATGCTTGAGTATAGCATTTCCCTTGCTGCGACATCCAATTAAGCGGCGCATATTGGGCGGTTTTGCAATCTATTTTGTGGGCAAAAAATGGGTTTGGGCGGGTGGATAAACATTGGGCTGGTTTCAGATCAGTTCGGCGGGTTTTTGTAGCCGAAACACCGGCACTTCAGATCCTTCTTTCGGCGACCCTCTGTTCAGCAGTAGTCTGTCTCACTCACTCACACACACACACACACACACTCATACACACACACACACACACACACACACACACACACACACACACACACACACACACACACACACACACACACACACACACACACACACACACACACACATCTCTGGCTGACGTGCCCTCTAAACTCACAACAGACACTCCATCCCACTACCTTCGGTGTACTATAAACACGGTTTTGCAATCCGTCTCCTCAGTTTATAAACCGTAGGCTGTAAACTGTATGCTACACAGGATTTTGACGCATAGCAAGTGTGTGTGCAGAGTGTGTAGCGCGCACTGCATGGACGGAGCGCGGGCGCGAACACTTCCGTTTTTCTTTCAACAGTGGAAACAACTTAAAATACTCTATAATTTCTGGTCATACAGAAAATAACTTATTTATATATAACTTAAGTCAATATTTATTTTTTGCGAAGCTTTTGGTGTGCATACAGTTCAAATTAAATTGTTGGTGTTCAACTTTGCGTTTTAAAAATACAACAACCGTGAATTTTTCGTTTTACGGGTTAAAAAGGAAAAACGAATGGACGCAAAAGTACACGGATCAATGGGTAATTTTAAAGCTTGTTAATGATTAACTGTAAACCTGTCGGTAGCTTTAAGTAGCCTACTGAAGTAGCCTGCCTGCCTGTATTTTTTTTTTTTTTTTTTGAATAAAGGGTGGCAGTCTTTCATAATCAACTGTTGTTGTGGACTATATACTGGAGAAGTATTTGTTCTCCATTTTAGTGAGATGTTTTTAGGTTGCTAATTGACAAAGTGCTTCCAAATATTTTATTAGGCCTAGTATGAGTTCAAGAATAAAATAGAATAAAATAAAAATATCGGATTAATATCGGTATCGCAAATAGCCAAAGCTGCGGCATCGGTATCGGAAGTGAAAAAGAGGTATCGGGACATCCCTAAATTTTATCTATATAAATTAAAAATAAAACACTGAAAACTAAAGGCAATCAATTGAACAAGTGCAATTATTCATCACAAGTGTTTGTCTGTCATTTTCTGCATTATGAATACGCCAATACCATCTCTCTTCTCTCTCTTCTCTCCGACAGTGAGTTGACACTGCGTGTATTTTAATAACTTTAAAGTGTGTGTGTGTATTTAAGCGCTGTGTGTTAAGCGTGTCACTAGTGTCTCATGATTAGTAAATACAGCATCTGAGTTTAAAGTGTGTTTGGGAACACAATATGCGCTTCTTATGCTTCATTTTCACATGTGGACAGATGATTTCAGCATTTCACTTGATTTGTAATGAGTGACGTTTAGAAATCTGAAAGGTCTCCCTGCAGTTTTCCACTAAAATAAAGGCTGATGATTTTTAATTTTAAATAACCATAAACACTGATGTTCTTGTTGTTTCTGATCAGATGGAGCTGATTCCTGATCCTGATCCTGATGAAGAAGGGACCAAAATAAGTGTATGTGATTATTCTTGTTCAATACTGTGTGCTGCATTTCCTTCAATATTGGGTGAGACTGTGTATGCAGTGATACAGTAATCAATTTTAGGTGAACAATGCTGTTAATAAAGCTGATATATGTATTTTCTCAATACAGACCATTTGTAATCTATTACCCCGTAAAGCCTGACATATGAAATACAGTCAGATTTTGTTTTGTTTTGCAGTTTATTGAACCTTTAGACAAAATATTGTTTATTGTTGAGTCACATATTTGATACAACAGTCTTTTATGGCTCATATAGTCTGATACAGTGAGAATATGGAGCAAAAACATGCAATTTGCTGCAGATGCTGATATTTATATGGCTAAAAAGATGAAATTATAAGGTAAATCACTGAAATATAATAATATGCCTTAGTAACATGATATTTAAATGCTAAGATCTATGATCAAAGCTGTAGTTTTAAAACATATAATGTACTGCAATGATGATTGAGAGATTAAGTAAAATAGTCATATTATCTTATACTCAGTTGCTTCAGTCCAGTTGAAATATTACTAACAATATGAAAGTTATTCTTATGTTTACTAGGCATAATCAGTGCATATTTCAAAGCAGAAAAACTTTTGAAGCATATTTTGAACGTGGACGTTTGTACAATTATACTAACACACTTTTACCTGATAAAAAACTCTAATCTATCAATCATACGACAGAAGGACTGTAGGCGAGTGTGTGCGACAGGTTTCTCAGATCAGATCAGGCTTTATAGGCTTAAATAACTTGATCTTTGCATTGTTTTAAGAAAATCTTTATGAAAGGCCTCTAAACCAAAGACACTAGCATTGATAAAGTGTGTCTGGAGCAGCACGTCTATAACCGAGCGAGGATTGATCCTCCGTTTTCTTCACAGACAGTCAAGGTCCAAGGCAATGACATCTCCCACAAGCTGCAGATCTCTCGGGTGAGCAAGAACGACGAGGGTTTGTACGAATGTCGAGTCACGGACGCAAACTACGGAGAGCTCAAAGAGTACAAGGCTCAAGCGCTCCTGAAAGTGAACGCCACCGCGCGCCCGCGGAACCGGGCCGTGAAGAAGAGCTCACCGCTGCACCTGACGGATAAGAAACCCCGTAAGAACAGCTCGGGTCTGGGCCAGGACAGCAACAACATGAGCTCAGACCAGAGATCCCAGTCCACTTCTACCTCTCAGACGTCCCACTCCCAGACACACCAGCACAGCTCCGGCTCAGGTGAGGGACTCTTCACAGCCCTTCGTCTGCCTCGTGTCTGAAAATACTTGACCTTTTACATAGAAATTAATTCATATGCATTTGCATGGTTTCATTATTAGTTGTGAGCCTGGATCACAATACATTTAATGTGTCAAAATTATCGATTTTTCTTTTATGCCAAAACTCATTAGGATATTAAGTAAAGATCATGTTCAGTGAAGAGATTTTGTAAATTTGCTACCATAAATATATAAAACATTTATTTTTGTGAGTGAGTGCAGCACAATCACGAACATAAATGGACAACTTTAAAGGTGATTTTCTCAATGTTTTCGATTTTTTGCACCCTCAGATTCCAGATTTTCAAATAGTTGTATCTCGGCCAAATATCCTAACAAACCATACACCAATGGGAAGCTTATTTATCCAGCTTTTGGATGATGTATAAATCTCAATTTAAAAAAATGACCCATGTCAATAGATTTCTGGTCCAGGGTCATAATTGTCAATCGTGATGCAATTGAATGAAATCAAATATATTGCATTGTTTAGTAAATAATTAAAAAAAATGTATTATGCACTTCCCCAAAAAATATACTGAGTGGCTGATATAGCAAATTACATTTAAATTAGGGGTGGTGATGGCGCAGTGGATAAGACACATGCCTTTGGTGTGAGAGACCCGGGTTCGAATCCACTGTGAGACACCAATGTGTCCCTGAGCAAGACACTTAACCCCTAGTTGCTCCAGAGGCGTGCGACCTCTGACATATATAGCAATTGTAAGTCGCTTTGGATAAAAGCGTCAGCTAAATGAATAAATGTAAATGTAAATTAGCTTTACAACAGACCAGCTCAGGCTCATTCGTTCCTGTGGCAACATTTTTGCAAAACGCTAAATACATTGCATTGTGCACGTTTCGCGACAGTTTCATATTGAAATGTCCAGTAAGTGGCGCTAAAAAGCGTGTTTATTTTTTTCCAAACATGAATATGGCAACGTTTTATTATGTTGGAGTTTGTACGTATCACTGCAGTTCTGAGTTGAAATGTCCGGTGAGTGGCGCTAAAAGATTAATCCTCCATTTGAAAATAACGTACACCTTCACTAAAGCCTAAACCTCCCCGATAGT